>CM035167.1:4839663-5439663 GCA_020205615.1 Panax quinquefolius | reverse complement strand
TTTGAAAATTTAGAACTTGAACACCCATTTAGCTGCTGAGGAAAACAGAGGAAATAATCAATCAAAGATGCAAAAAAAACAATTAAAATCATTAAAAGAAACAAAATTTTAAAAAAATCTTGTTTCTACAGGCTTGCAACAATTGCTTAACAAAATCTGAAAAGAGAACAGTTACAAGGGAAAAGAAAATAAGGGAATTAGGGCTTGGAAATGAAAATTATAATTTACCTGGGAGAGAAAGAAACTGCTCCTTTTTTTGCTCTCTGTTTCTCTCTCTATTTTTGTGCTTTAATTCTCCACCGCTAATGGAAACTGTTATTTGTCTGCGTGTCTGAGAGAGAGAAAGTATGTTAATGTTTTTGGGCAGGACAGATAGTAGTTGTAGTTTTTACCCGCGTACTTTCACTGCAATTAACCAATAAGGAGGACTTGGTATCTATTTTTTATTTTTCCCTAGGGTCCTTCTACACGTACCGGTTTATTAGATTTATTTTTTATTTTTATTTTTTATTTGTGACTCCCAAAATATATATATTATTTATTTCAACACAAATTTTTATAAAATATAATATTTTAGGTATAATTTAGATACATATACAAAAATAGAGTTATACAATTTGTACAAGCAAAAAAAAAATAAATTAAAAATATCCAATATTCATGTCCAATAAAAATATCTGTCAAAATTTATTCTTTTCGATATATGGAGTTGACAATTTACAGTTTTTGAAAGACCCCAACTTATTATAAATAAAATTAAATTTTCTTTATTTATTATTTTGAAATAGTAAGGGTTGATTTGATTAATGTGGTTAGTTATGGGTAAAATGCGTAAATATTTCAAATATGCAAGTGATTATAAAATATTCATTTTTATCGAAAAATATTCGTTTGGTCGTGAAAAATTCTTACTGTCGGGGAATATTAAATGCGACGGCCATTAGTAGCCGTATAAGGCCCATGTGAAAAGTAATTGGATGAAGAAAACAAACGACAAGTATAAGTTGTTTATAAATAACTACAGTAGTTATATCTGTTATTATCTTTTGTTAAAATACTTTCGGTTGGTAAAAACATGAAGAAGATTACCAGTATTGCACTAATTATTGATTCTTACGTGAAGAAGACACTTACTCAATAATTGTTAAAGTAATAACCGCATTCGATATTTTATTTTATTGATTCAATAATTGCTAATTTGATATTTTATATTATTGTTGTTTCAATAATTGTCACTTCTGTGATATTTTTATTATCGGATCAATAATTCATATTATTTGAATAATATTATTAGATAGCATTATTGGCAATGTCTAGAAAGTTTTGTTACAGGAGAGGTTTGGTCACCTAATCAATTGCTTGTAGTAAGGAGAAATCCTTATTTGGAAAGCCCCCTCTTTCCTGGGAAAGGCCTAGTTGTCAGTATTGTGATTCTGTAATATTATATGTGAATAATTAATTATTAATTTATATGATAAAGAAAATATTCATTTTATGTGGATATAGATGGAGAAATTTTTTTTAATGTGACAATTGTTGAAAATTGATATTTTATCTTTTTCGATAAAATAATTCATTTAAATATATTATTATATTTTAATAATATAATAATGGCGATATTTTTACAATGAATGTGGGATATATGAATAAATGAGGAGGAAGAGTATTTTTGTTATTAAAAATATTTAAAACATGTTTTTCATGTTTGTGGATCTCATTTCTTGACTGAAATTTGATTATAGCGCATAAAATCGCCTGTGGTTTGTGGATTTGATTCAACTTCATTTGGAATTTAGAAAAAAATTCTTCTGCAAAGTTGTAGAGAATGGAATTTCCTATGAAAAAGATATAAGGTTCAAATTTTTCTGATAAAAGGGCTATTTATTATGAATTGTTATTATGAATTATCCCTTCAGCACTATATCCAGTATTCTAGTCAGAAGTACTATTATTTTCGAGGTAAGGGATTTTTTTTTTTTAAAAATGATATTATTTCTTTCAATATCATTATGCCGAAATATTGATAGTATTTTTCTTGTGAAATTATTGTCTTTTAGTGTTGGGAGTTCTTATTCACGATACCAAGACTACTTACGGAAAAATTAAATTTTTGTTTTTTGTCCAAAATATCTATTATGGATACTAGCTTTGATTGTATCCATGTTTTGATCATTCTTGAATTTTACTTCACTACGGTTATTTATGAAGTATCTTTGAACTTGGATTGTTTGAAATACGAATCCTTAATATTTATTCTTTTGTTTCACTGGATTCGTTTTCTTTAAAATATTTTTTATCATCCTCAGTCCTAAATGATGATATTACTGAATATCTTTGGCCTGTAATGCAAAGATGGTTGATTTTCTTATGAATATCTTTGGCCTGTAGTGTAAAGATGTACAGGTGTTGAGATGAACATGACCGACTGATGAATATCTTTGGCCTGTAGTGCAAAGATGAATATTTGATTCAAGATAAATATTGATTGATGTTACAGGGGTAATGTAAGACCCCGACTTTTATAAAAAAAAAAGATGAATTTTTTCTATATATATTATTTTTGAATATTATGGAATAAATTTGATATAATGTTATAGTTGTGGGTAATATTTATAAATTTTGCAAAGTATGCAAGTTGTTATAAAATATTTGTTTGGTCGGGAATATTCTTTTGTTAGGAATATTCGTATAATGGCTCAATCATTGGTGGACCCCACAATGTAATTATTGTCGGATTGAGAAAATGACAAAAATATTTTATAAAAATAACTTGGCGGAGGTGTTATCGTTAAAAGCTGTTGAACTACCCGGTGGTAAAAAATACGATGTCTGGCGTGGTTGCATAGTAAGACACGGTATTGATTATTGATGCTTACGTGAGAAGTCACTCAATTTATGCTCAATTATTGCTTCTGATAATTGGCCGCGATCATATCTCTTATATTATTGATTCAATTATTGTCACAAAGATCATACGTATAATATATGTTATAGTATTAAATCAATAATTGAGACGACAAGTTATAAATGATTAATAATTGTTGAAAGATTAAATATGTGTTGATGAAAAAATGATTTGTGGTAAGTTTGATTATTTTATGGGGGCTCATATGTCATCATCTAAGAGTCTCTTCTTCACAATAGTAATTACCCTTGTGAATAGTATTTATCTTCGTCAATAGTATTTACCTTCGTCAATAGTAATTACCTTCGTCAATAGTAATTACCCTTGTGAATAGTATTTACCTTCGTCAATAGTATTTACCTCGTTAATAGTAATTACCTTTACCAGACGTCGAACCACTTGTCGTTTCACATTACAGGCGTCGAACCACTTGTCGTTTCACATTACAGGCGTCGAACCACTTGTCGTTTCACATTACTGAGGCGTCAAACCACACTTTTCTTTTCACATCATTAGTCGTCGAGCCACTTGCCTTTTCACACTTGTAAAGGTCTTAAGCTAGAAATCTTCTATAAATAGAGGCCTAGGGCTTCATTATTTTCACGAATTCATTCAAGCTATATAGAGAGAAAGTATATAGAGAATAAGAGAAAGAAGAAGAGTATTTTGTAAGACCCCACTTTTATAAATAAAGATGAATTTTCTATAAATATTATTTTGAATATTATGGAATAAATTTGATATAATGTTATAGTTGTGGGTAATATTTATAAATTTTGCAAAGTATGCTGAAGTTGTTATAAAATATTCGTTTGGTGGGGAATATTCTTTTGTTAGGAATATTAAATACAATGGCTCAATCATTGGTGGACCCCACAATGTAATTATTGTCGAATCGAGAAAGCGACAAAAATATTTTATAAAAATAACGGTGGAGGTGTTATCGTTAAAACTGTTGAACTACCCGTTGGTAAAAGTACAAGATGTCTGGCATGTGGTTGCGATAAGTAGACACGGTATTGATTATTGATGCTTACGTGAGAAGTCACCACATTTATGCTCAATTATCTACTGATGATTCTTTGCATCATATCTCTTATATTATTGATTCAATTATTGTCATTATCATCATCGTATAATATATGTTATAGTATTAAATCAATAATTGAGACGACAAGTTATAAATGATTAATAATTGTTGAAAGATTAAATATGTGTTGATGAAAAAAAAATGATTTGTGGTAAGTTTGATTATTTTATAAGGGGCTCATATGTCATCATCTAATAGTCTCTTCGTCAATAGTATTTACCTTCGTCAATAGTAATTACCTTCGTCAATAGTAATTACCCTTGTGAATAGTATTTACCTTCGTCAATAGTAATTACCTTCGTCAATAGTAATTACCCTTGTGAATAGTATTTACCTTCGTCAATAGTAATTACCTTCGTCGATATAGTAATTACCCTTGTGAATAGTATTTACCTTCGTCAATAGTATTTACCTTCGTTAATAGTAATTATTACTTTTACAGACGTCGAACCACTTGTCGTTTCACATTCTGAGCGCCGAACCACTTGTCGTTTCACATTACAAAGGCGCCAAACCATTCGTCAAGCCACTGCGCTTTTCACACGACAAGTGCTAAGCTAGAAATCTTCTATAAATAGAGGCCTAGGGCTTCATTATTTTTCATTTAATTCATTCAAGCTATAGAGAGAGAAAGTATAGAGAGAATAGAGAGAATGAAGAAGAGTATTTTGTTACTACACCGCCATAAAGATTCAATCTCCTACCAAATATAAGGGGTGTTATTCTTTCTTATTCATTAAGAAGAGAATCATTGTTATTCCATTGCTTATTATTCATTGGAATAACTTTGTATACGTGGTTTACCCTATACTTGGTGACATTCTTTATTATTACATTGGAACATCCCGTCATAGTGTTTTTTACCGGGACTGGTTAAAATCTTTATTATTTTGTTGGAACATCCGCATGCATGTGTTTTACAGGACTGGACCGGTTCTTTATTATTCATTGGAATATCCTATCGTGTGTTTTACACCGGATCCGGTTCCATCTTTATTATTCTGTTGGAACATCCCGCTTCGGTGTGAATTTCACACGAATTCGGTTCCGTTATTTATTATTCATTGGAATAACTTTATGCATGCGATCTACATCGCATTTATGGTGATTTCTTTTGTTATTCCATTCTTTATTATACCCGGTTGGTTAAAACTTTGACTTTATACTCCATGAAATTAGTGGAATATCCTTGATATTTGCGTTTCATCCAAAGATCTTTTCATGAAAATATTCTTCCGATCATTCTTGAATTTTACTCTACAAAAAAAGATATCGTGTTGATAATTTGGACGTTAATAATTCCTAGATAAAATAATTCTTGAACTTGTTTTATTGAATTCTTATATCATTGTCATCATCCTCATGTTTATATTTTTTAAAGTCATACGTGGCCCTGTAGTGCATAGATGGACTTGGTATGATTATGACGAGAGACTATTCTTGGTGTAATCATTTGGACCGTAATGTTACAAATGATGTGGTAAAAATCCTCGATTAGTAGTAGTGCATTGATGGACGATTGTTGGCATGATCATGACCATTAATGAATACACAAATATTCTTGCCCCGTAGTGCATGAATAATTGTGGTCGTGATACTTAAAGAATATCCTCGGTAGTAGTGCGGAGGTTGATTCGATGATGTGGAATATTTATTAAAGTCGAGTCTCAAATTTATAACGATGATGAAAAACCTTTTAAAACCTAAAAGATAGTAGACTTTATTTTCTACTTGACTCTTTTAATAGATCAGATATTCAGCCGCAGATTAAACCGGGTTGTCTATTGTATTTTATCGGTTTAACATTGTTGAAGACTATTGATAATTTATTACGCATTATCTTAGTCATAATATTTCTTATTGGGCTAGTTGAGCTCACCCTTTACGTGAGACCCAGATTTTATCAATAAAGATTTAAATTTTTGTCGAAATAATTTTTTATATTATGGTGTGAATTTAAGATAATATTATAGTTGTGGGTAGTATTTATAAATTTTGCAAAAGTATGCAAGTGGTTATATTATATTCGATTGGTCGGGGAATATTAGGTTTAGCGAGGAATATTCGTACAACTACTCAATCATTGGTGGACCCTAATGTAATTATTGTCGGATTGAGAAAGCGACAAAAATATTTTATTGAAATAACGGCGGAAGTTTTACCGTAGTTCTTTGTTGAACTACTCGGTAGTAAAAAATACGATGAATACGTGTGGTTGCATAGTAAAGACACGGTATTGATTATCGATGCTTTATGTGAGAAGTCACTCGGTTTGATTCCATTATTGTCGATTAATAATATGAATTATTATAGCGATAATGACGTTTTGTTTTATTCAGTATTATTAACGTAATAAAAGCGAAACATCTTTTTTATATAAAATAGAATACTTTATTAAAGTTATTCTATAAATAGAATATATTATATTTTATTACGCATAGTGTTGCATAGTGTTTTTTGCATAGTGTTTTGCATAGTATTGCATAGTGTTTGCATAGTAAAATGTTTTTATATAAATAGAATATATTATATTTTATTTAAAAGATTTTCTTTAAATATGGACCGTCAGATTAAAGTAAATCAAACTGGACCGTTCATGGATTAATTCTTATGCATTCCATTTTCCTATAAATAGAAGCTCATTCCTTCATTATTTTCTTTTTAATTCATTGAAACTACAGAGAGAAATTATAGAAAGAAAGCTATAGAGAAAATTATGAAAGAAGAAGAGTATTCTTTACTTCACTACTTCTATATTCGGTTATTTTACGGTAAGGGTGTTATTCTTTCTTCTTGAAGAGAACACATTATTCCATTCACTATTATTACGTTGGAATAACTCGTAAAAGTGGTATACCCTATACATAACCTTGTGATACGCCAGATACCCTATACTTGGTGAAATCCTTATGTTATTCCATTCTTTATTATTACATTGGAATAACTTTGTATACTGCGCGGTTTACCCTATACTTGGTGACATTCTTCTATTATTACATTTGGAACATCCTGCATGCATGTGTTTTACAGGACCGGTTCCGCTTTTTATTATTACATTGGAACATCACATGCATGTGTTTTACAGGACTGGTTAAAATCTTTATCATTTCCGCTGAATATCCTATCTCGTGTGTTTTTACCGGATCTGGTTCCATCTTTATTATTCATTGGAACATCCCGTCGATTGTGAATTTCACCCGATTTTCGGTTCGTTATTATTATTATACATTGGAATAACCCGTCTATGCCAAGCATCGCTGCATGCATGGTGATTTCTTTTGTTATTCCATTCTTTATTATACCCAATTGGTTAAAACTTTGACTTCTATACTCCATGAAATTAGTAGAATATCCTTGATATTTGCGTTTCATCCAAAGATCTTTTCATGGAAATATTCTTCCGATCATTCTTGAATTTTACTCTACTTAAACAAAGATGTTGACGAATTTGGACGTTAATAATTCATGGATTAAATAATTCTTGAACTTGTTTTATTGAATTATTATGTCATTGTCATCATCATCATGTTATATTATGTTATCTTTGGCTTACGTGCATAGATGAACTTAGTATGATTATGACCGGGGATCATTCGGTATAATCATGACTTGATATAAATGATGTGACAAAAGTCCTCGATTGGCTGTAATGCGATGATGGATAGTTTTGGTATGATTATGACACTGGGGTGATTCGGTATAGTCATGACCATTGATAATTTGATGAAAATCCTTGGACCGTAGTGCGAGGGGATGATTAGATGTGGTGGTTTATTTATTGTTTGAGTCTCAAATGATAAAAATTGATGAAAACCTTTTAAAACCTAAAAGATAGTAGACTTTATTCTCTACTTGACTCTTTTAATGGATTAGATATTCCATACGCATTAAATGGTTGTCTATTGTATTTTATCGGTTTTAACATTGTTCAAGGCTAATGATAACTTATTCGCATTATCTTAGTCATAATATTTCTTATGGGCTAGTTGAGCTCACCCTTTCTTTCACTTTATTCTCTTCGTGAAATGAGAACATAAATTTGAGACGAGTCTGGGAACGAAGTAATGGTCAGAGGATAACATTAGTAGTCCTCACTATTCTCGTGAAATAATGTGATAATAGTTGTAATGAGGACTCCTTTTGAGTTTGTATAATATCTAGTAGACAATATTTGTATTCAAACTCACGTTTATGTCGTATTGTACACTATGGCGATTATATTAGTAAGTTGTATTTGAATTTATGTACCATGTAAGTGGCGACCCAAGATGGGTGACGATACCTAATTTTGGGGGGCGCCACGGTTGGTATCGAGCTTAGGATATGATCCCCGGCTAAGATGTGAGAATAGTACTAGGAGGGAGAGGCGGGAATACCTTCGCTAGTATGACCTACCTAAGTTTATTTGGTATTTGATTGGTGGTCGAGTGAGAATAGTGATAATTTGTTACATGTCAATTAACCCTTGTTTTGTGACGGTGTTTGAGAATGGCATCTGAAAATGCTTTGAAATAAGCAATGAAGCACATGAGAGTGTTGATTCAAATTTCAAAAAAAGGTAACGACCAACAACACGATAATAATCATATGGTGGCAATGGCTATCGTAACAATGATAACCATCGTGGGGAAATTATCATGCTAAGAATGGTAACCACTTGGTGGTAATCATGGCAAAGATAATAGAAGTGGAAATTTCAAGAAGAAGGTCATTTAGCTCGATTTTGTCGATATAGTGAAGTCAAGTCCAATTTGGGATAGTGGCACCAAAGGCGGATCATGCATAAAACAAAGTCGGTGGTTTCAGAAGAAGCGTTTTCGTGACTTCTCAAAAAAGTGGGTAACTTACGAACGAAGTTAGACAGGTTAGTTAATTATAAATTCTTCATAAGTCTATCTAGTGTTAGATACCGTTCCTACCCACTCTTTTATTTTACCTAGTTGTGTTCAACGTTTAAATTTGATTCAAGAAGTTAAACTTTGACTTATTGGTTGAAACTTCGTTAGTAGGAACCTTCGTTACCTCCACTATTTATTAATCTTGTTGTTTCAAATAAACACTTTCGCGTTACCGTCGATATTATCTCTTTGAAAATACTTGCCTTTGATGTGATTTTAGGAATCAATTGGTTAACTACTCATTATTCTTTTTGTAAGGTTGTTAGCTTTCATATTCCTAACCAACTTTGTTATCTGAATTCAAAGTAACCAAACCACTAAAGTCAATCATCATCATATCAAGCCATAAGTAAAGAGCCCCGATCCTTTCATTGTTGACTTCCTTGTGTAGAATGCAGAAGCCGGACTTTCAGAGGCGACGCCGTGAATGAAGATGGCAAGTTTATAGGTATCATTGTGAGATGCTATCTAGGTTAAGGGATAGAAGTCACAGTTGGTATCAATGTGACGTACTATCCAAGTCTTGGATGAGAGTCACAGTTTTGAATGATATTTCTATCATTAATAAATTTCTTGGCGTATTCTTGAAGACTTTCTAGCCTACCCTAGAACGTAAAATCGAATTTTGTATTGACCCCAGTACAAAAACCCATTTCTTAAACCCTCAAATATTTCTTCAACTAAAATGAACAGTTTACGTGGTTTATGATGAAAGTCATAATAAAAGCATTGGACTAATGAAAATCATGGGTATATGAAGTATTAGTAAGTATTATGATGAGTTATGTGGTTATTATGTGAAAACATGAAAGTTTCTTAGAAATCACAAAGGGTTGAAAAATCAGATTTTGGTGAAAAACGTAACATGAAATTCAATTGACCATATCTCCTATTATATTTTGAATTTTTGAATGTGGTCAAGTCCTAGAGATAGATCTATGAGTTACCTAACTAATCCAAGTGGAATTACTGGAAAAGGTGTTGTAGATTTTTGTGTGGACTGATTTTTAGCAAAGAAGGCCAAAGCTGTAAATTTCGAAAATGCTATCGCCCCAGAAACTTTAAGGGACTGTTTCGGCCACTTAAATTATGAGAAAAATTCTGGGTTTTTGGGACATGAAAGTATATGGTATAAAGTACCTCCTGTCCAAAAATGAGCTCATTCGACTTAAAATGAGTAAGTTATGACTATTTCAATATTTAGGTTTTTCCCAAATAAAACGCTATACTTAGGAGTTCTATAACTCGATGACCATGAAATTTAAACTAGAAGCTCACGTTAACATGTGTAAGATCCTGCCAAGATTTGGGAATTTTGGAGTTAAACTTGAGGTAGCTAATTTCTTAAGGAATTAATTAGAAATTGATTTTTGAAAAATAGTAAATGAATTTTAAAAATTAGAGAAAATATATTTTCATTATGAGACTATATTATGCTAAATTCCAGAAAAGAAATATTTTTGGGACTGATTTGGTATTTTTCATGAAAATAGTTTAATTACTGAACATATGAGTTAAATATGTTATGTGATGTAACAAAGTTGAAAATATGATTTTATGGCTAGAAGAATCTATATAGAGTATATGCATATTTTTTGATGAGGATTTGATAATTGGTGATGATATTTTATGAGTATGGCATTTTTGAATGATTAAATGCATTATATGGTAAAAGCGTAAACAATTGAGATAAATTGTTTATAAATTTAAGAAGTGATTAAAATATTATTATAATATTAATGTTATTAGATTATGAGATTATTAAGTGATTGATAACATGGGGATATTCTTGAATCCTGGATAAATTATATTATAAATGTTTAATATTTATCCTTTATCTCATTTGATTGATTCTTTATATCATTATCCTCACGCTTATATTATGTTGAAAGTCATCGTCGGCACTTGTAATGCATAGATGGACTTGGTATGATTATGACTGAGGATTGTTCTAAGATAATCATAACCGTAATTGAAAACACAATTATCTTTGGTCAGTAGTAGTGCATGGATAATTTGTGGTCGTGATACTTAATGAATACACAATTATCTTTGGTAGTAGTGCATTGGATAATTTGTGGCGATATCTTAATGAATACACAATTATCTTTGGTAGTAGTGCTTGGATAGTTTGTGGTCGTGATCTTAATGAATACACAATTATCTTTGGTAGTAGTGCATGGATAATTTGTGGTCGTGATCTTAATGAATACACAATTATCTTTGGTAGTAGTCATGGATAATTTGTGGTAGTGATCTTAATGAATACACGATTATCTTTGGTAGTAGTGCATGGATAATTTGTGGTCGTGATACTTAATGAATACACAATTATCTTTGGTAGTAGTGCTTGGATAATTTGTGGTCGTGATCTTAATGAATACACAATTATCTTTTGGTAGTAGTGCATGGATAATTTGTGGTCGTGATCTTAATGAATATCCCTTGGCACGTAACGCAGGATGATTCGATGTTATGAATTAATTATTGAAATTTGAGTCTCAAAGAATGAAATATTAATTCATGGATGTGGTAAAAGTCATCTTTGGTAGTAGTGCATTGATAGACTTGGTATGATTATGACCAAGGATTATTCGGTATAATCATGGTAGTCAGATTGAAAACACGAATATCCTCGCCGGTGGTGCATGGATAATTCGTGGTCGTGATACTATTGTTGCGTTTCAAAGATTATTGGTTTTCTGATTTGTATATCTTTAGCTTTGTAGTGTAAAGATGAATTGTTAATGAATAGCTTTGGCAGATTTCAAAGATGAATTTAATATTTTTAAACGATAAAGGTATTCAAGGTATCCTCATCTCTTTATCATACCAGTATCGTACCCTAATTTCGAGGGTGAAATTCCATAAGGAGGGAGATTGTGAGACCCCTGATTTTATCAATAAAGATTTAAATTTTTGTCGAAATAATTTTTTATATTATGGTGTGAATTTAAGATAATATTATAGTTGTGGGTAGTATTTATAAATTTTGCAAAGTATCAAGTGGTTATATTATATTCGATTGGTGGGGAATATTCGGTTTAGCGGAGGAATATTAAATGACAACTACTCAATCATTGGTGGACCCCACAATGTAATTATTGTCGGATTGAAAACGACAAAAATATTTTATTGAAATAACGGCGGAAGTTTTACCGTAGTTCTTTGTTGAACTACTTCGGTAGTAAAAGAAAAAATACGATGTCGTGTGTGGTTGCATAAGTAGCATACCGGTATTGATTATTGATGCTTATGTGAGAAGTCAAACCGGTTTGATTCCATTATTGTCGATTAATAATATGAATTATTATAGCGATAATGGACGTTTTGTTTTATTCAGTATTATTAACGTAATAAAGCGAAACATCTTTTATATAAAATAGAATACTTTATTAAAGTTATTCTATAAATAGAATATATTATATTTTATTATGCATAGTGTTGCGTAGTGTTTTTGCATAGTGTTTTGCGTAGTATTGCATAGTGTTTGCATAGTAAAATATTTTTATATAAATAGAATATATTATATTTTATTTAAAAGATTTTTCTTTAAATATGGACCGTCAGATAAAAGTAAATCAATCTGGACTGCTCATGGATTAGATTACTTATGCATTCTATTTTCCTATAAATAGAAGCTCATTCCTTCATTATTTTTTTATTTAATTCATTTGAAACTACAGAGAGAAATTATAGAAAAAAGCTATAGAGAGAAAATTATAGAAAGAAGAAGAAGTATTCGCTACTTCACTACTTCTATATTCAGGTTATTTTGTTGTGCGGTAAAGGGTGTTATTCTTTCTTCTTGAAGAGAACACATTATTCCATTCACTATTATTACATTGGAATAACTTTGTAAAAGTGGTATACCCTATACATACTTTGTATACATGGCATACCCTATACTTGGTGAAATCTTATGTTATTCCATTCTTTATTATTCTTGGAATAACTTTATAATGAGCTTTACCCTATACTTGGTGACATTCTTCTATTATTATTACATTGGAACATCCCATGCATGTGTTTTACACGGACATTCGGTTCCGCTTTTTATTATTACATTGGAACATCACATGTGTGTGTTTTACACAGGACTGGTTAAAATCTTTATCATTCTGTTGGAATATCCTATTCGTGTGTTTTACACAGGATGCTGGTTCCATCTTTATTATTCATTGGAACATCCCGCCTTGTGAATTTCACGATCCGGTTCCGTTATTATTATTCTGTTTGAATAACTTTGCCTATCATGCAATCGCACCGCATCGTGGTGATTTCTTTTGTTATTCCATTCTTTATTATACCCAATTGGTTAAAACTTTGACTTCTATACTCCATGAAATTAGTAGAATATCCTTGATATTTGCGTTTTCATCGATATCTTTCATGGAAATATTCTTACGATCATTCTTGAATTTTACTCTACGTAAAAGCAGATATCATGTTGACAATTTGGACGTTAATAATTCATGGATTAAATAATTCTTGAACTTGTTTTATTGAATTATTATGTCATTGTCATCATCCTCATGTTATATTATGTTATCTTTGGCTTACGTGCATAGATGAACTTAGTATGATTATGACCGAGGATCATTCGGTATAATCATGACTTGATATAAATGATGTGACAAAAGTCCTCGGTGGCACTGTAATGCGTTGATGGATAGTTTTGGTATGATTATGACCGGGGTGATTCGGTATAGTCATGACCATTGATAATTTGATGAAAATCCTTGGCCGTGGTACAGGGATGATTAGATGTGGTGGTTTATTTATTGTCGAGTCTCGTGATAAAAATTGATGAAAACCTTTTAAAACCTAAAAGATAGTAGATTTTATTCTCTACTTGACTCTTTTAATGGATTGCATATTCGGCCGCAGATTAAAAAGCTGGTTTGTCTATTGTATTTTATCGGTTTAACATTGTTGAAGACTAATGATAATTTATTCGCATTATCTTAGTCATAATATTTCTTCTTGGGCTAGTTGAGCTCACCCTTTCTTTCATCATTGTTCTCTGTGAAATGAGAAACATTTGGGATGAGTCGGGGAACGAAGTAATGGTCCAGAGGATAGCATTAGTAGTCCTCACTATTATTCGTGAAATAGTGTGATAATAGTTGTAATGAGGACTCCTTTTGAGTTTGTATAATATCTAGTAGACAATATTTGTATTCAAACTCACGGCTTTATGTCAGATATGCATACTATACGCAGTTATATTAGTAAGTTGTATTTGAATTTATGTACCATGTAAGTGGCGACCCAAGATGGGTGGCGTATATACCAAATTTTGGGGCGCGCCACACTTTCTTTCACCGTTTCTCTTGTGAAATGAGAATATGTTTGGGACGAGTCAGAAACAGTGATGGTCCCGAAGATAAGCATTAGTAGTCCTCACTTTTTCTCGTGAAATAGTGTGATAATAATTGTAATGAGGACTCCTTTTTTGAGTTTGTATAATATCTAGTGAGCGATATTTGTATTTAAACTCACAGTTTATGTCGTATATTATACCTACAGTTATGTTAGTAAGTTGTATTTAAATTGTACCATGTAAGTGGCGACCCAAGATGGGTGATGTATACCTAATTTTGGGGGCGTCACGGTTTGGTATCGAGCTTAGGGATATGATCCCCAGCTAAGATGTGAGAATAGTACTAGGAGGAGAGGCGGGAATACCTTTGCTAGTATGACCTACCTAAGTTTATGTCTTTATTTTATTGGTTCAGTCGGAAGATAGGAAAATTTGTTACATGACAATTAACCTTTTGTTTTGTGGCGATCTCGAAAATGACATCCGAGAATGTTGAGAATAAGAATGGAGCGCAGCGATCGTTGATTCACCACATATCAATAATCGAGGATAATGTGCATCGAAGGCGATAATCCTCACGTGAAACAACAACACCGACCAAATGATGAATGATCAAATGTTGAGGCTTTATGCAATTTATGCAACAAAGAAGTGCGAGAACGACTCGCCCAAAACGTGGGGTGGAAACACGGAAAACTCTCGGCGGTCACCGCTAAACAATTCAAGGAGCTGGGACCACCGGAGTTTAAGGGAGAGAGAAAAAACCACTTGGCGGAAGCATGGATAAAGCAGATTACAAGATATTTGATGTCTTGGGATGCTCCGAGGAGCAAAAGGTTCCTTTCACGCCTTTATGTTCATGCGGAGAGGCGGATTCTTGGTGGGAATTCCAGAAACGTACTCAACTCGTTGCATCAAGATATCTTGGGAGAAGTTCCAGAGTTGCATTCAACGACAAATACTTTCCCGAAAGTATTTGCCACATGAAGGAGGTGGAATTTATCAAGTTGGAACAAAACAATATGACCGTGTCGCAATACGAGGCAAAATTTGCGGAGTTATCACGGTTTCGTCCCCACTGGTGGATAATGAAGAGAGAATGGCGCGAATGTTTTTAAGAGGTTTGAAGTCGGAGATATGTCAACATCTTATTTTCATAAAGCGTGTTTGTATTCGGATGTTGTAAATAGGGGCTCGATTAGTGGAACGCGATAATGAGTCAACACAACTAAAAAGAGAAAATCGGCAAAATTATAATACCAATGAGAGTAGTCATCGAAGCGGTGACAACAAAGCGTGGAGGGAATCAACAAGGCGAGATATGGTAACCACCCGCCGGTGGTAATCAGGCCAAAACAATAAGAATGGACATTTCAAGAAAACGGAGATTCAACAATGGTGGAAAGACGTCGACACCAAAGACCCATTATTAAGGAAGGAGAAAGACCACTTATCATATGCTTCAAATGCGGAGGAGAGGACACATCGATCAGCTGCGTCATCTTAGTCCAAAGCGTGTTATAATTGTGGAAAAGAAGGTCACTTAGCTCGATTTTGTCGTTTCACAGAAGACAAATTCACTAGGATGGAGGCACCAAAGGCCATCCCGGAAAATTCAAAACCCAGTAGTCAAGGAGAGAAGCGTTTGTTGTGACCTCCCAAAGAGCAAGGAATTGAATGAGGTCATCACGGGTAAGCTTATCATAAACTCTAATGAAGTCTATACTTTATTTGATCTGGGTTCTACCCATTCTTTTATTTCTCCTACTTGCGCTCATCGATTAAATTTGACTCAGGAGAAATTAGACTTTGACTTATCTGGGAAACTCCGTTGGGAGAAACCTTCATTACATCCAATTGTTTATAAGTCTTGTTTGGTTCAAATCGGTACCTCACATTTACTATCGATCTTATTTCATTAAAAATACTTGCATTTGACGTGATTCTAGGATTGATTGGTTAACTACTTATCATGCAAAAATTGATTGTTTTTCGTAAGGTTGTTAGCTTTCATATTCCTAATCAACCTATTATGCAAATTCAAACGACCAAACCATTAAAATCAATCATTACTATCTCAAGCCATAAAGCTATTCGTTTATTGAAAAAGCGGATGTCAAGCTTTTCTTAGCTCATGTCATGATTTAAATAAAAATACGTCGGTTTTAAACGATATTCCTATTGTTAATAAAGTTCTGACGTATTCTCAAGAAGAACTTCTGGCCTACCCGGGCGTGAAATTGAATTTTGTATCGACCTTGAACCCGTTGACAAAACCTATTTCCAAAGCCCCATATCGAATGGCTCTATTGAACTTCAGGAGTTAAAGACCCAACCGCAGGAATTGTTAGACATTGGCTTTATTCGGCCCTAGTACTTCTCCTTGGGGTGCTCCGCATTCTATTCGTGAAGAAGAAAGATGGGAGTATCGCGATTTTGTATTGATTATCGGGGAGTTGAATCATGTCACCATCAAAAAATAGGTATCCATTGCCACGTATTGATGACTGTTTGACCGATTGCAAGGAGCCAAATTCTTTTCAAAGATTGATCTTCGTTAGGATATCACCAATTGAAGATTAGAACCGTGACATTCCAAAGACGGCTTTCGAGAACTCCTGAGACGGGCATTATGAATTCCTAGTCATGTCCTTTGGATTGACTAATGCTCCTCGCCGCCTTTCATGGATATGATGAACCAAGTATTCAAGGAATATTTAGATCACTTTGTGGTCGTCTTTATTGATGACATCCTTATTTATTCCAAAAGCCGTGAAGATCATGAAGCAACACTTGAGGTCGACACTCCAAAAACCGTGAATATAAGCTTTATGCCAAGTTGAAGAAATGCGAGTTCGGCTTGAAGAAGTAGCATTCCTTGGGCACATGGTATCAAGTCATGGAATATCTGTTGACCCAAAGAAAGATTGAAGCTATTCAAAGTCGGGAACAACCTAAATCGATGATAGAAGTCACGTAGCTTTCTCGGTTTAATTGGTTATTATCGGAGATTCGTGGAAGGATTTTCTCGAATCGCTACTCCATCGACTCAAATTTGACTCGGAAAGATACAAAGTTCGGTTGGAGTGAAGAATGTGAGAAGAGTTTTCAAGAACTCAAGAGGAGACTTATTTCAAAGACTGTTACGACAATACCATCGGCTCGGAGGATTTGTCATCTACTGATGATGCTTGAGCAAAGGGTTGGGATGTGTTCTTATGCAACATGGAAAAGTTATAGCCTATGCCTCACGATAACTCAAAGAATATGAGAGGAATTATCCTACTCATGATCTAGAGTTGGCAAACCATTATCTTTGCACTTAAAATTTGGAGGCATTACTTGTATGGGGAGAAAGTGGAGATCTTTACGGATCATAAAAGCCTCAAATATTTCTTCACTCAAAAGAACTCAAACGCGACAACGACGCGTTGGCTTGAATCATTGAAAGATTATGATCATACCATCCAATACCATCTCGAAAAGCGAACGTGGTAGGTGACGCATTGAGTAGAAAATCATATGCAAGTCTGAGTGCGATATTGTCAACGCAAAGGCCCATTTTGTGTGACTTGCAAAGGATGGAGATAGAGTTAAAGACTCTGGGGACGCGATGTGATGATAAGCGAGTATACGAGTAGAACCGACTTTAATCGATAAAGTTAAAGTCGCTTGCTCGAGCTACTGGACTGGAGGCGATGCGTATGAGGAAGAAAGTGCAAGAAGGTGCTACGCCGGAAGCAAGAATCGATGAAGAAGGAATACTTGAGTCAACTCGGACTTTGTGTTCCTAACGACCACGATTTAAAGTATAATATCATGATGGAGGCGCATAACACACCATTTGCAATCCATCAGGAGTACCAAAATGTATCATGATATTAAATCATACATTTTGGTGGAGCAATATGAAGAGAGAGAGATAATATTGTTTATCTCAAGGTGTCTAACTTGTCAACCGCTTAAAACGGAGCATCAAGTACCAAAAGGTCCATTGCAACCACTTGAAATTCCAGAATGGAAGTGGGAGCACATTACCATGGATTTCGTTACGGTCTTCCTAAGGTTTCTCAAGGCATTGATGCGATTTGGGTCATTGTTGATAGATTGACCAAGTCCGCTTTCATTTCTTACCGACACGAGAAACTTATACACTTGAACGTCTTGCTCAGATATACATAAACGAGATTGTAAGATCGCATGGTATCCCGGTATCCATAGTTTTTGATCGAGACCCAAGATTCACTTCACGATTTTGGGTTAGTTTGCAAAAAGCTATGGGCACAGACTTACGATTTAGCTTTCGGCAGATATCATCCTCGAGACGGACGGACAATCGGAGAGGACTATTCAAACTCTTGAAGATCTATTAAGACTCTGTGTCCTTGATTTCAAGGGAGTTGGGACAAGTTCTTACCATTGGTGGAGTTTTCCTACAACAATGCTTATCAAGCAAGTATTGGCATGGCTCCATTCAAGCGTTGTATGGAAGAAAAGTGTCGTCTCTCGGTATCTTTGGGATGAGGTGGGTGAAGCAACGTTGTTGGGACCGGAGTTGGTACGTATGACTACGGAAAAGATTCAAACGATCCGACAACGTATAAAAACCTCACAAAATCGACAAAAGAGTTATGCTGATCTTCATCGAAAGGACGTGGAATTCGATATAGGAGATCATGTGTTGTTAAGAGTTGCTCCACGGAAAGGAGTTACAAGATTTGGAAAGAGAGGAAAACTTAATCCTCGATTCATCGGTCCATTTTTAATCCTCGATCGAGTAGGAAGCGTGGCCTATAGACTCGCTTTTCTGCTTGAAATATGTCTCGTGTTCATAACGCTTTTTCATATATCATATACGTAAATATGTGAAAGACCCGAACCATATTATTGAGTTAGAACCCGGACGAAATAGCGGAAGATTTGACGTATGAAGAGGTTCTGTTCAAATTTTGGATAAGAAGGAACATATTCTACGCTCCAAGGTTATACCTCAAGTCAAAGTTTTGTGGAGGAACCACGATGTTGAGGAAATGACTTGGGAGTTAGAATCGAAATGAAATCAAGGTATCCTTACCTCTTCAACATACCAGTCGTGCATTCTAATTTCAAGTAATGAAATTTCATAAGAAGGGAGGTCAGTAAGACCCCAACTTTTATAAATAAAGATGAATTTTTCTATAAATATTATTTTTGAATATTATGGAATAAATTTGATATAATGTTATAGTTGTGGGTAATATTTATAAATTTTGCAAAGTATGCAAGTTGTTATAAAATATTCGTTTGGTCTGGGAATATTCTTTTTGTTAGGGAATATTCGTATAATAGCTCAATCATTGGTGGACCCTCACAATGTAATTATTCATTTGATTGAGAAAACGACAAAAATATTTTATAAAAATAACGGCGGAGGTGTTATCGTTAAAGCTGTTGAACTACCCCGGTGGTAAAAATACGAGAATACGCGTGGTCAGATAAGAAGACACTCAGATTGATTATCGATGCTTACGTGAAGTCACTCACCTATGCTCAATTATTACACTGAGAATCACGCATCATATCTCTTATATTATTGATTCAATTATTGTCACAAAGATCATCTCATATAATATGTTATAGTATTAAATCAATAATTGAGACGACAAGTTATAAATGATTAATAATTGTTGAAAGATTAAATATGTGTTGATGAAAAAAAAATGATTTGTGGTAAGTTTGATTATTTTATGAGGGCTCATATGTCATCATCTAAGAGTCTCTTCGTCAATAGTATTTACCTTCGTCAATAGTAATTACCTACCTTCGTCAATAGTAATTACCCTCGTGAATGAATAGTATTTACCTTCGTCAATAGTAATTACCTTCGTCAATAGTAATTACCCTTGTGAATAGTATTTACCTTCGTGCCAAGTAACTACTACTTCGTCAATATAGTAATTACCCTTGTGAATAGTATTTACCTTCACAATAGTATTTACCTTCGTTAATTGTAATTACCTTTACCGACGTCGAACCACTTGTCGTTTCACAATACACAAAGGCCAAACCATTCGTCAATGCCAAGCCACTTGCGCTTTTCACACTAAGAAAAGCTTAAGCTAGAAATCTTCTATAAATAGAGGCCTAGGGCTTCATTATTTTCACTTAATTCATTCAAGCTATATATAGAGAAAGTATAGAGAATAGAGAGAAAGAAGAAGAGTATTTTGTTACTACATCGCCTGTAAAGATTCAATCTCCTACCAAATGTAAGGGGTGTTATTCTTTCTTATTCACGAAGAGAACTGTTGTTATTCCATTGCTTATTATTACATTGGAATAACCAGATAATGCGTGGTTTACCCTATACTTGGTGACATTCTTCTATTATTTACATTGGAACATCACATCATGTGTTTTACACGGACTGGTCTTGGTTAAAATCTTTATTATTTTGTTGGAACATCACATCGTCGGTGAATTTCACTAATTCGGTTCCGTTATTTATTATTCACTGTTGGAATAAACCGAATGCGCATCATCGCATGTATGGTGATTTCTTTTGTTATTCCATTCTTTATTATACCCGGTTGGTTAAAACTTTGACTTCTATACTCCATGAAATTAGTGGAATATCCTTGATATTTGCGTTTCATCCGAAGATCTTTTCATGAAAATATTCTTACGATCATTCTTGAATTTTACTCTACAAAACAAATATCATGTTGATAATTTGGACGTTAATAATTCCTAGATAAAATAATTCTTGAACTTGTTTTATTGAATTCTTATATCATTGTCATCATCCTCATATTTTTATATTTTTTAAAGTCATTCATGGCTCTGTAGTGCATAGATGCACTTGGTATGATTATGCGACGAGAGACTATTCGGTGTAATCATGATCGTAATGTTACAAATGATGTGGTAAAAATCCTCGGTGGTCAGTAGTGCATTGATGGACGATTGTTGGCATGATCATGACCATTAATGAATACACAAATATTCTTGGCCCGTAGTGCATGAATAATTGTGGTCGTGATCTAAAGAATATCCTTGCCGTAGTAGTGCGGGGGTGATTCGATGATGTGGAATATTTATTAAAGTCGAGTCTCGGCTATAACAATGATGAAAACCTTTTAAAACATAAAAGATAGTAGACTTTATTTTTTACTTGACTCTTTTAATAGATTGCGATATTCAGCTGCAGATTAAAGCTTGGTTGTTATTGTATTTTATCGGTTTAACATTGTTGAAGACTATTAATAATTTATTACGCATTATCTTAGTCATAATATTTCTTCTTGGGCTAGTTGAGCTCACCTTTCTTTCTTTTATTTCTTCTTCGTGAAATGAGAATATATTTGGGGACGAGTCGGGAAGCAGTGATGGTCCGAAGATAACATTAGTAGTCCTCACTATTCGTGAAATAGTGTGATAATAATTGTAATGAGGACTCCTTTTGAGTTTGTATAATATCTAGTAGACGATATTTGTATTTAAACTCATAGTTTATGTCGTATTGCATACCTACGCTTATGTTAGTAAGTTGTATTTAAATTACGCACCATGTAAGTGGCGCACCCAAGATGGGTGATGTATACCTAATTTTCTAGCGGCCACAATTTTTTACTACACCGCCGCAGATATTCAATCTCCTACCAAATGTAAGGGTGTTATTCTTTCTTATTCATGAAGAGAATCGCTGTTATTCCATTGTTTATTATTTCATTGGTGTGACGCCTCCAAAATTAGGTATACGTCACCCATCTTGGGTCGCCACTTACATGGTACATAAATTCAAATACAACTTACTAATATAATGCTGTGGTAATAATACGATATAAATCGTGAGTTTGAATACAAATATTGTCTACTAGATATTATACAAACTCAAAAGGAGTCCTCATTACAACTATTATCACACTATTTCACGTATAAATTGAGGACTACTAATGCTATCCTCCGACCATTACTGCTCCCCGACTGCTCCAAATTTATGTTCTCATTTTCAAGAGAATAAAGAAAGAAAGGGTGAGCTCAACTAGCCCAAAGAAGAAATATTACGACTAAGATAATGCGTAATAAATTATCATTAGCCTTCAATGTTGTTAAACCGATAAAATACAATAGACAACCGCTTTAATCAAGCAATGAATAAGCAATCCATTAAAAGAGTCAAGAGAGAATAAAGTCTACTATCTTTTAGGTTTTAAAAGGTTTTCATCAATTTTATCGCTGAGACTCAAATTTTAATAAATAAACCACCACATCTAATCATCCTCGTACTACTGGCCAAGGATTTTCATCAAATTATCAATGGTCATGACTATACCGAATCACCCCCGGTCATAATCATACCAAAACTATCCATCATCGTGACATGTGTCATCGAGGACTTTTGTCACATCATTTATATCAAGTCATGATTATACCGAATGATCCTCGGTCATAATCATACTAAGTTCATCTACGCACGTAAGTTCAAAGATAACATAATATAACATGAGGATGATGACAATGACATAATAATTCAATAAAACAAGTTCAAGAATTATTTAATCCATGAATTATTAACGCCCAAATTATCAACATAATATCGCTTTCAGAGAGTAAAATTCAAGAATGATCAAGAATATTTCGTGAAAAGATATCGATGAAACGCAAATATCAAGGATATTCTACTAATTTCATGGAGTATAAGTCAAAGTTTTAACCAACCGGGTATAATAAAGAATGGAATAACAAAAGAAATCACCACGACGCAGATTGCAGATGATAGACAAAAGTTATTCCAATGTAATAATAATAATCTAACCAGTCGTGAAATTCACAATCGGCTGTGATGTTCCAAATGTAATAATAAAGATGGAACAGATCCCAGATAAAAACACATGATAGATATTCCAATGTAATGATAAAGACGGAACCAGTCCTGTAAAACACATGCATGTGATGTTCCAATGTAATAATAATAAAGATTTTAACCAGTCCCCGGTGTAAAACACAGAGCATGTGATGTTCCAAATGTAATAATAGAAGAATGTCACCAAGTATAGGTAAATCGCAGATACAAAGTTATTCCAATGTAATAATAAGCAATGGAATAACATAAGGATTTCACCAAGTATAGGGTACGCCGCAGATACAAAGTTATGTATAGGGTATGCCACTTTTACAAAAGTTATTCCAACGTAATAATAATGAATGGAATAATGTAAGTTCTCTTCAAGAAGAAAGAATAACACCCCTTACCGTAGAAAAGAACCTGAATATAGAAGTAGTGAGTAAGGTATCACTCTCTTCTTCTTTCTATAATTTTCTCTATAGCTTTCTCTATAATTTCTCTCTGTAGTTTCAATGAATTCGTAAAGAAAATAATGAAGGAATGAGCTTTTATTTATAGGAAAATGGAATGCATAAGAATTCTAATCCATGAACGGTCCAGATTGATTTATTTTAATCTGACGGTCCATATTTAAAGAAAAATCTTTTAAATAAAATATAATATATTCTATTTATATAAAAACATTTTACTATGCAAACACTATGCAATACTACGTAAAACACTACGCAAAACACTACGCAACACTACGCATAATAAAATATAATATATTCTATTTATGTAATAACTTTAATAAAGTATTCTATTTTATATAAAGATGTTTCGCTTTTATTACGTTAATAATACTTAATAAAACAAAACGCCATTATCGCTATAATAATTCATATTATTAATCGATAATAATGGAATCAAACTAAGTGACTTCTCACATAAGATCAATAATCAATACCGTGCGCTACTATGCAACCACACGACATCGACATCGTACTTTTACTACCGAGTAGTTCAACAAGAACCATGGTAAAACTTCCGCCGTTATTTCAATAAAATATTTTTGTCGCTTTTCTCAATCCGACAATAATTACATTGTAGGGTCCACCAATGATTGAGCAGTTGTATTTAATATTCCCTCGCTAAACCTAATATTCCCCACCAATCGAATATAATATAACCACTGTGATACTTTTGCAAAATTTATAAATACTACCCACAACTATAATATTATCTCAAATTCACACCATAATATTAAAAATTATTTCGACAAAATTTAAATCTTTATTGATAAAATCTGGGGTCTCACAATCTCCCCTCCTTATAGAATTTTGCCCTCGAAATTAGGGTACGTAACTGATATGATAAAGAGGTGAGGATACCTTGAATACCTTTATCGTTGAAAACATTAAATTCATTTTTGCAATCCGGCCAAAGATATTCATTAACAATTCATCTTTGCACTATGTGCCAAAGATAACTTTTACCACATCCATGAATTAATATTTCATCACGAGACTCACTTAATAATTAATCCATATCATCGAATCATCCTCGCACTACGTGCCAAGGATATTTATTAGTTTCACGACCATTTAATTATCCATGCACTACTACCAAAGATAATTGTGTATTCATTAAGTATCACGACCACAAATTATCCATGCACTACTACCAAAGATAATTGTGTATTCATTAGTATCACGACCACAAATTATCCATGCACTACTACCAAAGATAATTGTGTATTCATTAAGATCACGACCACAAATTATCCATGCACTACTACCAAAGATAATTGTGTATTCATTAGTATCACGACCACAAATTATCCATGCACTACTACCAAAGATAATTGTGTATTCATTAGTATCACGACCACAAATTATCCATGCACTACTACCAAAGATAATTATGTATTCATTAAGATTATCACGACCACAAATTATCCATGCACTACTACCAAAGATAATTGTGTATTCATTAAGATTATCACGACCACAAATTATCCATGCACTACTACCAAAGATAATTGTGTATTCATTAAGTATCACGACCACAAATTATCCATGCACTACTACCAAAGATAATTGTGTATTCATTAAGATCACGACCATAAATTATCCATGCACTACTACCAAAGATAATTGTGTATTCATTAGTATCACGACCACAAATTATCCATGCACTACTACCAAAGATAATTGTGTATTCATTTACTGTTATGATTATACCTAACAATCCTCGGTCATAATCATACCAAGTCCATCTACAACAGCCATGATGACTTTCAACATAATATAAGCATGAGGATAATGATATAAAGAATCAATCAAATGAGATAAAGGATAAATATTAAACATTTATAATATAATTTATCCAGATTCAAGAATATCCCCATGTTTTCAATCACTTAATAATCTCATAATCTAATATCATTAATATTATAACAATATTTTAATCACTTCTTAAATTTATAAACAATTTATCTTAATTATTTACGCTTTACCATATAATGCATTTAATCATTCAAAAATGTCATACTCATAAAATATCATCACCAATTATCAAATCCTCATCAAAAAATATGCATATACTCTATATAGGATTCTCTAGCCATAAAATCCTATTTTCAACTTTGTTATTTCACATAACATATTTAACTAATATGTTCAGAATTAAACTATTTTCATGAAAAATACCAAATCAGTCCCAAAAATATTTCTTTTCTGGGATTTAGCATAATATAGTCCCATAATGAAATATATTTTTCTCGAATTTTTAAAATTCATTTACTATTTTTTAAAAATCAATTTCCACTTAATTCCTTAAGAAATTAGCTACCTCAAGTTTAACTCCAAAATTCCCAAATCTTGGCAGGACCTTACACATGTTAACGTGAGCTTCCAGTTTAAATTTCATGGTCATCTGAGTTATAGAACTCAAGGTTATATAGTTTTTCGCCGGAAAAACCTAAATATTGAAATAGTCATAACTTGCTCATTTTAAGTCGTAATGAGCTCATTTTTGGACAGGAGGTACTTTATACCATATACTTTCATGTCCCAAAAGGCCAGAATTTTTCTCATAATTTAAGTGGCCGAAACAGTCCCTTAAAGTTTCTGGGCAGTAGCATTTTCGAAATTTACAGCTTTGGCCTCATTTGCTAAAAATCAGTCCACACAAAAATCTACAACACCTTTTCCAGTAATTCCACTTGGATTAGTTAGGTAACTCATAGATCTAACTCTAGAACTTGACCATACTCAAAAATTCAAAATATAATAGGAGATATGGTCAATTGAATTTCATGTTACGTTTTTTCACCAAAATCTCGATTTTCAACTCTTTGTGATTTCTAAGAAACTTTCATGTTTTCACATACCAACCAACATAACTCATCATAAAACTTACTAATACCACTTAATACCCATGATTTTCATTAGTCCAATGCTTTTATTATGACTTTCATCATAAACCACGAAACTGCTCATTTAGTTGAAGAAATATTTTAGGGTTTAAGAAATGGGTTTTGACTTTGGGGTCAATACAAAATTCGATTTCATGCTCTAGGGTAGGCTAGAAGTCTTCAAGAATACACCAAGAAATTTATTAATGATAGAAATATCATTCAAAATCATTATTCTCGCCCAAGACTTGGATAAGACGTCACATTAATACCAATTGTGACTTCTATCCCTTAACCTCGGATAAGACCTCACAATGATACCTATCAACTTGCCATCTTCAATCACGACGTCGTCTCACGAGAAAGTCCGGCCGGTGCATTCCACACAAGGAAGTCAACAACGAAAGGATCGGGCTCTTTACTTATGGCTTGATATAAAAGTTGATTAACTTTAGGGTTTGGTTACTTTGAATTCAGTGATAATGTGTCAGGTTGGTTAGGAATATGAAAGCTAACAACCTTACGAAAAGCATGATGAGTAGTTAACCAATTGATTCCTAAAATCACATCAAAGGCAAGTATTTTCAAAAAGATAAGATCGGTGTAACGTGAAAGTGTTTATTTGAATCAAACAAGATTTAAAAATAGTAAGAATGAACGAAGGCTCCTACTAACGAAGTTTCAACCAATAAGTCAAAGTCTAACTTCTTCTGAGTCAAATTTAAACGTTGAACGCAAAGCAAAGAGAGATAAAATAATAGGTAGAACCGGTATCTTATAAGGTATAGACTTCTGCAATTTATAATTAACTAACTCTGTGCTAACTTCGTTCGGTTTATTTTCGCTTTTTAAGAAGTCATGAAAATGCACTTCCTAAAACCAACGACTTTGTTTTGTCCATATCCACCTTTGGTGCCACCGTCCCACTAGACTTGACTTTTGGTGCACAACAAAATTGAGCTAAATGACCTTCTCTTCTTGCAATTTCCATTTCTATTATCTTTGCCATGATTACCAATCAAGTGGTTACCATTCTTAGCATGATAATTTCCACGATGGTTATCATTGTTCGATAAATGGCCGTTGCCACCAAAGATGATTATTATCGTGTTGTTGGTCGTTACCTTTTGTTCGAAATGAATCAACACTCTCATGTACTTCATTGCTTATCTCAAAGATTTTCAGATGTCATTCTCAAACACCCGTCACAAAACAAGGGTTAATTAACATATCACATATTATCCCTATACTCCGACCGACCAATTAAATACCAAATAAATTTAGGTAGGTCATACTAATGGAAGGAATTCCCTGCCTCTCCCTCCTAGTTCTTATCTCACATCTCACCCGAGGATCATATCCCTAAGCTCGATACCAACCGAGACGCCCCAAAATTAGGTATACGTCACCCATCTTGGGTCGCCACTTACATGGTACATAAATTCAAATACAACTTACTAATATAAGCTGTCAGGTATACAATCTGAATGATCCTCGGTCATAATCATACTAAGTTCATCTACGCACGTAAGCCAAAAGATAACATAATATAACATGAGGATGATGACAATGACATAATAATTCAATAAAACAAGTTCAAGAATTATTTAATCCATGAATTATTAACGCCCAAATTGTCAACATGATCATTGTTTCGTAGAGTAAAATTCAAGAATGATCAGAAGAATATTTTCATGAAAAGATACTGGATGAAACGCAAATATCAAGGATATTCTACTAATTTCATGGAGTATAGAAGTCAAAGTTTTAAACAACTGGGTATAATAAAGAATGGAATAACAAAAGAAATCACCACGCATGCAGATTGCAGATGTAAAGTTATTCCAACAGAATAATAATAACGGAACCAGGTCAGGTGAAATTCACACCGACAGGATGTTCCAACAGAATAATAAAGATGGAACCAGATCCGGTGTAAATCACACAGATAGGATATTCCAACAGAATGATAAAAGGCGGAACCAGTCGGTGTAAAACACATGCATGTGATGTTCCAAGAATAATAATAAAGAGCGGAACCAGTCCTGTAAAACACACGCATGTGATGTTCAGCAGTAATAATAATAAAGAGCGGAACTGTGTCCGGTAAAACACACAGACAGGATGTTCCAATGAATAATAGAAGAATGTCACCAAGTATAGGTAAATAGCAGATATGTGTTATTCCAATGTAAATAATAAGCAATGGAATAACATAAGGATTTCACCAAGTATAGGTATGCCACAGGCGATAAAGTTATGTATAGGTATGCCACTTTTACAAAGTTATTCCAATGTAATAATAATGAATGGAATAATGTAAGTTCTCTTCAAGAAGAAAGAATAACACCCCTTACCGTAAAAAAGAAATGAATATGTAAGTAGTGAAGTAGTAGTATCACTCTTCTTCTTTCTATAATTTTCTCTATAAACCTTCTCTCTATAATTTCTCTCTCTAGTAGTTTCAATGAATTCGTAAGAAAATAATGAAGGAATGAGCTTTATTTATAGGAAAATGGAATGCATAAGAATTAATCCATTGAACTATCCGTATTGATTTACTTTAATCGACGGTCCATATTTAAAAAAAATCTTTTAAATAAAATATAATATATTCTATTTATATAAAAATATTTTACTACGCAAACACTACGCAATACTATGCAAAACACTACGCAAAAACACTACGCAACACTACGCATAATAAAATATAATATATTCTATTTATGTAATAACTTTAATAAAGTATTCTATTTTATATAAAAGATGTTTCGCATTTTATTACGTTAATAATACTGAATAAAACAAAACGTCATTATCATTATAATAATTCATATTATTAATCGACTAATAATGGAATCAAACCGGTGACTTCTCACATAAAGATCAATAATCAATACAGGTGCGCTACTTACGCAACCACACGACATCATCGTATTTTTTACTACCGAAAGTAGTTCAACAAGAACTACACAGTAAAACTTCCGCCGTTATTTCAATAAAATATTTTTGTCGCTTTCTTAATCCGACAATAATTACATTATGGGGTCCACCAATGATTGAGTAGTTGCATTTAATATTCCTCGCTAAATCGAATATTCCCACCAATCGAATATAATATAACCACTTGCATACTTTGCAAAATTTATAAATACTACCCACAACTATAATATTATCTCAAATTCACACCATAATATTAAAAATTATTTCGACAAAATTTAAATCTTTATTGATAAAACTGGGTCTCACAATTGGAATAACTCAGATACGTGGTTTACCCTATACTTGGTGACATTCTTCTATTATTCTCATTGGAACATCCTCGCATGCGTGTTTTTTTACACCTGGACCGTTCCGTCTTTTATTATTATTCATTTGGAACATCATGTATCCTGTGTTTTACACCTAGACCTGGTTAAAATCTTTATCATTCTCGTTGAATATCCTATTCGTGTGTTTTACACCGGATCCGGTTCCATCTTTATTATTCTGTTGGAACATCCCCTGTCGGTGTGAATTTCACCGACGACAGTTCCGTTATTTATTATTCTCGTTGGAATAACACATGCAATGCGGCCTATCGCATTTATGGTGATTTCTTTTGTTATTCCATTCTTTATTATACCCGGTTGGTTAAAACTTTGACTTATATACTCCATGAAATTAGTGGAATATCCTCGATATTTGCGTTTCATCCAAAGATCTTTTCATGAAAATATTCTTCCGATCATTCTTGAATTTTACTCTACAAAACAAAGATCGCCGTTGATAATTTGACGTTAATAATTCTGGATAAAATAATTCTTGAACTTGTTTTATTGAATTCTTATATCATTGTCATCATCCTCATGTTTATATTTTTTAAAGTCATTTGTGGCTTTGTAGTGCATAGATGGACTTGGTATGATTACGACTGAGACTATTAGTTATGTAATCATGAATAGTAATGTTACAAATGATGTGGTAAAAATTCTCGATAAGTAGTAGTGCATTGATGGATCATTGTTGGCATGATCATGATTATTAATGAATACACAAATATTCTTGGCCCGCAAGATGCATGAATAATTGTGGTCGTGATACTAAAGAATATCCTTGGCGTAGTAGTGCGAGGGGTGATTCGATGATGTGGAATATTTATTAAAAGTTCGAGTCTCAATTTATAATGATGATGAAAAACCTTTTAAAACCTAAAAGATAGTAGATTTTATTTTCTACTTGACTCTTTTAATGGATTCGATATTCATTGCAGCTTAACCGGTTTCATTGTATTTTATCGTTTAACATTGTTGAAGACTATTGATAATTTATTCTCGCATTATCTTAGTCATAATATTTTTCTTGGGCTAGTTGAGCTTTCACCTTTCTTTCTTTCATTCTCTTGAGGAAATGAGAATATATATTTTGGGACGAGTGGGAAACGAGTGATGGTCCCGAAGATAAGATTAGTAATCCTCACTATTCTCGCGTGAGATAGTGTGATAATAATTGTAATGAGGACTCCTTTTTGAGTTTGTATAATATCTAGTAGACGATATTTGTATTTAAACTCACGATTTATGTCGATTGCATACCTACGCTTATGTTAAGTAAGTTCAGTATTTAAATTCGCACTACATGTAAGTGGCGACCAAGATGGGTGATGTATACCTAATTTGGGGCGTCATGGTAAAATATTGATGATGGACTTTTAAATTCATAGATTATAGTAGATTTCATTCTCTACGTAACTCTTCTATGAATTATTATTTCACCGCGAATATTGATCCGAAACTTGTTGTCATTATATTCTATCGATTTTTTTCCGTTCAAGACTAACGATAATTTATTCTATATTATGTTAGTCATAATATTCTTTTCTTGAGTTAGTTGAATTCACCCTTTTTTCTTTTTGTTCCATTTTTTCTCTCGGAGGCTGTGAATAGAATGTAGCGAGTTACTGGGGTATGGAATGATGGTTCTAGAGAGTTGTTTTAGTAGTCCTCATTATTTTGTAAAATAATGTATCAATAATTGTAATGAGGACTTATTGGAGTGTTGATATTGTCAGATGACAATATTTGTATTTAAACTCACGGTTTATGTATTTGTCATATTTCTTGCGACAATTGTATTAATAAAGTCAGAAATTGTTTCGCACTATGTATTTGCGACTCAGAATGGGTGTTGTATACCTATTTTGGGAGCGTCACAGTTTTAGTTCTATTATATGCAATCGGCGTGTCGACACGTAGGTGATCTCTCTATGTGTCAATATTATATTAGTCAATTAATCAACTTATTATAAAATTAATTTCAATATAACTAACTCCTTCTAATTGTTGATACAAATTAAAATTGAATTATATTAAAGATATACTTGTAAAATGATGGATTCTTTTTTTTATATATTATTCTATGAAGCAAAAGTAGTAATAATATATTAAGAATCTTGAGCCATTTTATAGTCTAAAAATTAAAATATATATCTAATTTTAAAGCTGAGTGAGTTTATTTCGGATAATAATATTCGGGTATTCCAAATCCGTCCTTCATCAAAGAATAATTTTGTGAGCTATATCTTATGTATATAATATTATATTTTTTTTATTTAATATAATTATGTATGTGAAAAGAATGTGTTTTTTTTCAAGTACTGCTAAAACTCTATATTTTTGTTTGTAAAAGTACATACAATTTACAAGTTTAACAAAAAATTTATTTTTCTCCTCATGGGATTTCTTCTTCTTTTTTTTTAAATTAATTTTTTTTTTTTTTTTTTTTTTGTTGTTGGAAAGTACTGTGGTAAAACTGAGGGCTGGACTTTGGTTAAGGTGGAGTGAGTTGATGTGGGTATAAGTGAATCTGGGCCGTTGAGAATATGAGTCATAAATTAGAGGATTGGATTGGATATAATTTAAGGCAGGTGGAGTTTGTGTTGTGGCTAAGGTTAGGTGGTCCGTTATGGGTCCACCTAGTTTAAAGAGACAGATGGGAAAACAAGTGGGCAACAATGAAGTTTATTTTTAAATAAGTTGGTCAATTGATTAATAGAGTGTTGATACGCAAGCGAGACTCTATATGTATCAGTATTTTATTGATCAACTGATCAACTTATCAAAAAATAAACTTCATACTAACTGGATCCGATAGAAGGCTTCCTCTCAAGTCTCAAAAGTTATGTGAGTTAAGTTTAAGGTTATTTAATGAAAATTAATATTTTGATATATATTATATGAGGAAAAAGTAGATTTTATTTTCATGTGAGAGAAGTGCATTTAAAAATATTAAAAATTTATATGAAAATAATGCTCCCTTATTTAATCTCAATTTAAATATAAGTAATTAGGTTGGTGTTCGAATTTAGTTCATTTAAATTGATGATAAATATATATATTCAAGTTGAACTAAAACAAAGCACGAGTTTAAAGCAATATTCTCAATCAAACGGGTATTAAAAATTAATATAATTGGATTGATTCTCAAACTCAAAAAAATAAGTATGATTCTAATTAAATATAGTGAATAATAAATTAGTATAGTAAGATACCGTTCGTTGTAATTACGGTTCATATCCTGCTCCCTCCTCCCATCTGGCTGGCTCCTCGAAGAACCATTCTTTTTTTTTTTTCTTGCTCTCAGTATCTGGATTCGAACTTAGACAATTGAAATTTGGAAAGTATGTTCAGATCTTTCGTTCTTTCATTTCAGCTTACGAATGTTATTACTCTTTGTAGTTATTTAGTTTTAAAATAAAGCTATTCAACTTAAAAATCAAGCTGTCACCGAACAACGACTCGATCGTCGTCAATTCGAGAGGCGTTAATTTACTTCCGATCCAACGATTTCTGTCGTTGAACTGAAGTTAGGTGATAATAGAATCAGCTCCATGCAATTTTTTCCAAGCCTCCACTTCTGATCGAAGTTTTTCCATGTCGAGACCCCTAATTTTCATAGTATTATCCGCAGGAAAGTAGGATGCCCTTTGCCTGCACTTATCACTATTTTACTAGTTATCCCTTTCTGCACCTATCAGTATTGCAATTTCACCTACCTATCAGCACCTATCAGCGCCGCTAGGTAACCCTTTGCGCATACTGGCATCTAGGTAGCCCTTTCTGCTTAGGCTCAAACCCCAATTTCGCCAGATTGATATACACGTTTGTCTGGATTTAGAATTATTTGAATCATTTATGTATTAAGCTATGATTATTGTATAAACATAACTTGATTTTCTCCATTTTTGTGTTTATGGTGTAAAAGATTTTAACTTTTCAATGGGTTTTTCTTTAAAAGGGTTTTTAGGGAGTTATGATTTTGTATTTAGCTCAAGTGGAATGTGATTCTTTTTTCTTTTGACAGTTAAAGAAGGCTAGTATTTTTTGATGATTGCTGGTGTGTAAGCAAAGCAATGAGTGGAATTGGAGCCTCAAGTATGCTTCTACTGATGTATTTGTAGAAAAGATAACTAGTACTAATTCTGTCCCAAATTAGATGTAGCACTTTACAAAATTCTTGCCTAACATACCATTTTATCCTTGTTTTGAAATTTTGGAACTTTACACAACTTGGTATACTAATTCATTCTTTCTTAAAAGGTGTGAGGACAACTAAATTGGGACAGAGGGAATAGTAGTCAAATCTTTGGTACCAGACTATTAATCTAGCAATTTCCAACAATGGCATTATGTAGCGTTTACAGATGTTAACTGGATTTCTACATGACATCAAATCTTTTTCTATACCCCTTCCCCAAGAATTTTGAATCTGCATGTAAAAGTCAAAGTTTTTATGGAAATGTTACTTTACTATAATCAACTATCTAGGCCAAAACTAACTTTAATGTCATGGTGTTTGATACATTAATTTTAGAAGTGGACAGTTCCCCATAGAGAAAACTTGTACTCTCATTTTGCTGATCATGCAGGTAAAAGAAGATTAAAAGATCTATTGCTTCAAAAAGATAATCGTGTTTGTGCTGATTGTGTTGCTCCAGACCCCAAATGGGCGTATGTTCCTTCAACCTGATATTCTTACTTTTACTTTTTGTTGTTTACAGTTTCCTGTTAAAAGCCTGAACCATAGTATAAGAAATGCAAACATACACCATTGCTGTGCATTCTAGATCGTTTAGGCCCTTTAAGGTTGTTCCATTTAGGCCATAATTTAACTTCCTTTATCTTTTTGTTTTTTCAACATGATTTCTTTTTGTTCTTGTATATAACTGGGGTCTGGGAGAGATTGAGATACTAAGATTATTTGTAGTTCAGTTGGTTTCAAAGATGAGGCTATATGTTACAATGGTATTTGAAAGGAGGCTCATGGGGTTATGCCAGGTTGTCCGAGTTAGTTTACATGATTATAAGAGCTTCCCTTAGTCAAACAATATGAAGTTCATAAGTCATGCTATTGCTTTGTGCTTTACTGATCAGGTAAAGACTAAAGAGAAAGACATGGAAAAGTCTGCAGAAAATTTTAATTTGGCTACTTGCTAAAATGATCAAGCATGAATACATGTTGAAGTAAGGAAAGCTTGAAAGAAAACGAGAGATATGATTGTGGGGTTTGGACCTGAGAGAAACAAATGGTTATGAACTGCTGACATAAATAGGTATGTTTAAAGAATTAAGTCTACAGACTCTACACTACTCAAACCAGAAAATTTAAGAAATGGACAACACAAGATTTAACGTGATATGGTCCTCAATAAGCTCCGACCATGGCAACAACTCCACCCTAAAATATCAACAATTCAACTTTTTATTCCTTTTGCCAAATCTCTAGGATGTTACAAGCATTTGGTTGTTCTCACTAACGTAACATAAGGACCTTATGTTATAGGATCTAGTACTCACACCTTTTCTTCTACTAATCCATGTAGTAATAATGTATCTATTACTGACAGTCCTATCTAATTAGGATTTCTATTCACCTAGGACTCCTTCATGGAGTATTGGAGTAGGATTTGATAAGCATCCCAATGTTATGATATAGATAAATAAAAATAATCAAGGTCATAGACTTACTCATACATGCCTAGAAGGTCAGGGGAAAAATAATCTACAATACGCATGAAGGAGTTCAGGCTAGCACAAGTAGAAATATAGGAGATGGAAGCGAAAAAGATTCTAGGAAAATATGTGGTAGGCCTTGGCATTGACCCTCAACTTGTTACACAATTTGTAAGTCTGAACTTGATAATCAAGAGGAGATAGTTGTATAATATTTTTTTTTTGCTTTTGATGTTATTGTATTAGATATGAAATTGTTGGAATATGATCATGGTTTAAACTATTGTAAGATCATTAGCATTCAAAAGTTTAAAGGAGACCATGGCCAAGACATATAAGCAGATAATGATTCTCCATATGAAAACTAAGACCATATGGCGAAATAAGAAGAAGGCTGATTGCTATTATCAAGGATCAAGCTGTTATTTCAGGTTGATAATTTTTGATGTTCTGATGATTGCTATTATCTATAAAAGAGTTTTCTGAATCAAATACGCTAGAAAAATTTACCCATGAAACCTGTGTTTCTTAAACACCAAATTTATAGAACTATAGGGAAAATTCTAACTGAAAACATCCTTGAATTTCCATGATCAGTAACATAGAAATATTTTAACTTAAAAAACAAAATAACATTTGTAGTTCCTTGGCATGATTTCTCGCCTTACACCAATTGTGCTAAGCAGATATATTGTTTTGCTTCTAAATTTCCATTTCTTTTAAGGGTGTTTGAAGTATGACTTTTCATTTCCCTTTTGAATTATCATAGTATAAGTTGGAAATTGCAATTTCAGGTCAGCCAATATTGGGGTGTTCATATGCTTGAAATGTTGCGGTGTTCACAGAAGTCTTGGTACTCATATTTCAAAGGTGAATTTCAAATATGGTCTCATCTTGTATTGACCAAACATTGTAAAGCTTAGGTTTGTATTTGGTAGTATTTCCTAGGATTTTCATTGGCTTTAAATTGTCAGAAGGCAATACCTGTGTGGATGAGTGAGAAAGAAGGACTAAGTTTAATCTCAATACAGTCCTTATATTTCCTTTTTCATCGAATAGAGAAATTCTGTTCTGAAACTTCTGTAAATTATTTTAATTAATCAGGATAAGTTTCATGGAGGGAAACATCTGCTTTGCAAAAAGTTCTTCTGATACTTATCAGGAAATATTTACAAAAAAAAGGGTCTTCAGACAATGAACAGTTCGAGTGTTTTTTTATAATAAGCCTAACCGTCTAAGGTTTCATCTTTCCTTTAAAGCAATTAGCTAGCATAAAGTTGAATGAAATTTGATTAGTTTTACTGCAGATTATTCATGTAAACTTTTTCTTTGATGTTTAGCATATGAATACCTATTGATATATTGCACTCAAGCTCAATGCTATATTCATTTTGCATTCAAAAGATAACGAAGTTCCTACGCTAACAAACTGACAGCTTTTAAGATGGTCACAATAGAACAACCATTTCTTTAGCATTGTTAGTTACTCCCTCTGTTCCAAAATTTAAGATCAATATAGACTTGTTAAAGTCATTTTGAGAATTTTAAAAATGTAATATTGACTTGAATCATTTAAATAGCAAATGTTGTAATTAGTAATTTATTTTGGATAGTTTATAATATTCAAAATAGTGTTTTACTAAAATTAAATGGATTTGTATCAGTTTTGATTTTTAAATTTGAAAATGTTTTAAATTGACTTTTAACAAGTCAACATTGATCTATATTTGAATCAGAGGGAGTATTAGCTACCAATGCTTATTTGCAAGTTCAGTCCATGAACCCAGTATCTTCTTTTCTTTGTTCTCCCTCCCCCCACTCCCCCAAGATGAGAGGCTGAAATATGGTTTTGTTCACTCAAAAGTTTTGAATTGATTTTGTTTCTGCGCTTCCCCCTTCTTTACCTTATGGCTGTAAAAATTATCTGAGCAACCTTATATGAATTGGACAGGTTTTGTCTGTGACATTAGATGAATGGTCTGATGATGAAGTCGATGCAATGGTTGAGGTAGGAGGAAACGCTTCTGCAAATTCAATCTACGAGGCTTATATTCCTGAAGGAGTTTCAAAGCCTGGACCAGATTCTAGTCACGAGGAACGTTCAAAATTTATCAGGTTAGAGTGTAGCAAACAATTTTTTATCCAAGCAACCATTTTGTGCTTGTTTTTTGTATTTGTAATAGTTTATTTTATAACTTCCATTTCTACTTGTTTCAAATTACACTACTGGAAATTGATAGAAGATTCATACTGGTTAAAAAAAACTCCCCATTTTTATACTTTTTCTCCAGTAACTTTTGGACTACCATTTCCTCATGTTATACAAATTTATTTCATTTTCGATGACTTTGATTTCTATGTTCTTTTTCAGAGGTAAAAGGATAGAAGTGTGCTCTAGATTCATGTGTTTGGTTATCATTTTGAAGATGCATCCGACAGGTTGTAAAAGAAGTTTCAAATGGGTAGCTTATTCATTCTCTTCACTTTTTTGTAGGTCTAAGTATGAGCGTCAAGACTTCCTGAAACCTAGCTTGCGGATCTTGTCAAATTCTTCTAACAAGGGCTCTCTCCAAACAAGTTTATCCAGAAAGATTATTGATAATTTTCAAAGTTCAAGTTCATCGCAAAATACGGTAAAGTTTGACATTTACCTTCCCATGCACATTATTATAGTTCTGGCTACAAAGGTTGAGGTAATCAATGTTCGTGATTATGATATATTAACTTGTTTGGTGACCAATAATGGCATTCTTGTAATTATATAAAAATTACAGTTAAAATATTCCTAGTGCATCCTTCCCCATTGGATTTGGATATATCTATTTCTCCTGAGATTAGATCTTATGTCCATGTTTAGTCCAGATTTATATGCCAGGTGTAGAAAAAACATAATCAGCACAGCATCATACTCAATTTTGCTTCTATGATATACTACATCCTGCTCATGTTTAACCGATGACAGAAAGCCATGGTGGAATTTATTGGACTATTAAAGGTCAAAGTAGTCAAAGGAACAAATTTAGCTGTTCGAGATATGCTGTCTAGTGACCCTTATGTTGTACTGCAGCTTGGGCAGCAGGTTAGTCACTCTTTTTGTTTTATTTTTTCCTTGGGACTGAAAAGGTTTTAAGTTGGATCTGAAGTTTTTACATAAATGTGACTACTTCTTCAGTTCTCTATCATGGTCTTTGGTACTAAGATCTGTTCGGGTTTCTTGACTCATCTGTGTAAAAGTGACAAGTATTTAATTCTTATGTTGAATATATAATTTAGATTGAAAAAAAAAATACTTTGCAGATTTGCGTCTTACCAAGAAAAGTGAAAAAGGTCATAGATTTTGTCATTTTCCATAAGCATATGGAATTTTAATCAAATTTATTTTTTCAATCTCAAACTGGCTTTTTACTGTGATTAGAAGGTCCAAACTACTGTTGTGAAGAGCAATTTGAATCCAGTCTGGAACGAGGAACTGATGCTTTCAGTTCCTCAAGATTATGGTGCCTTAAGACTGGTATGCTACTATACTATCATTTTCATTTCTTTGTTGCAAGATTATGGGGCTTTAAGACTCTACGGTTTACTTTATTATTATTATTCATGTAAATATCCAGCTTCCTTCTATTATTAGTCTACATTACTGGTATAAGGTTTCTCCTGATTCTTGATCTTTCTACTCAACAGCAAGTTTACGATTACGATACATTTTCTGCTGACGACATTATGGGGGAAGCCGAAATTGATATCCAGCCAATGATAACCTCTGCAATCGCTTTTGGAGACGCTGGTATGTTTGGGAACATGCAGATTGGAAAATGGTTAAAATCTCATGACAATGCCCTGATAGACGATAGCACGGTAAACATTATTGAGGGGAAGGTGAAACAGGAGATGTCGCTGAAGCTCCAGAATGTAGAATCAGGAGAAATGGATGTAGAACTAGAGTGGATGCCTCTTGAACAATAGATGTATCAATAAACTGTTTAGCTTCCCTCCCATTTACTTGAGAAAATAAGTAGGTTTTATATTGTTTTGCGAGTTATAAAGATCGGAATTGAACCATTCAAACTCTACTTTTTCTTGGTACTGATTTGTTCAATTTTATTTATCTTTTGCTTGTCCTTGCAACTCATGCATGCTATTTAAGCGGTCCAAAGCTTAGTGCATTTCAAAATTGGGAGTAGTCAGCATGAAGAAGTTAATTTAATTTTAGTCAATTAATGAATATAATTTTCAGTTCAACGTAATGACGCATTTTTGATTTCAGATGTCGTCAATCTAATCTACCGCTTCAAAATTGAAGTAGGCATGACAATTTTCCGTCCAACCTCTAGTGGAACGGGTTTGGGAGAAAAAAATAAGATCATGGAGTAAAAGATTTAAGTAAATATTTTGAATCTGTCCTGATTAAAGTTTACATTACTCAAAGATCTGAAACAGTAAATTTAGAATTACCACAGTGATAATTGAAGATCAGTAATTAAGAGACTCCGCCAAAAACTTTCAAACACACCACAACAAAAATTAAATAAAAAAAAGTTTAATTTTTAAAAAAAATATCACATGCTTTACACAATACCACTAATGGATGACAAATTTTAGACGCAAGTTGTAATTGAGTAGTATTCTCCTTGATAGAACAGGTTAACCCGCACATGCATGCAGTAACTTTATAGAGTTCAATAGCAGATGCCCTTTCGAGTTTGATAGAAAAGAAAGAGGCAAAAAAGGGGTATAGTATTCAAAGAAAAACTAAATATGGACACAACTCACCAATTTGATTATATAAGAAATCAACTTACTTAGAAGAGGTAACTGTCACTGCACTAATGATGCCCACAAGCTGGCTAGTGAAGACATGCATATAAACGTAAGATAGGGGAAAAGACACTGATTATAATACTAAGCAAAGGATGAATATAACACTATGATATATATATATATATATATATATATATATATATATATATAATTTGATAAGTATTCATATTTTAGTTTATTTTTCTTTTTGAGTAAGGCATATTTTTCGTATGTATATATATATATATATATATATATATATATATATATATATATATATATATAATTTGATAAGAATTCTTTTGAATAAGGCATGTTTTTCTAAGAGACTTGTTTCTTTAATTCAACTTATTCTAAAAAAAACTACCAATTTTTTATTTAACATATATAGTTTTTAAACCCCAAATTCATTCATGGCATTATTTTTAGAATAGTAAATTTGAGACTTTTGTATTCAAGGCGCCATTTTTTGTATAGTATTAGAGAGTTTGAGACTTAAAATTCGTGTAAACACACCTTTTCAAGATTTACTAGACTATTGTTTAATAAAATATGTCAAATTAACATTGAATTATTTAACTTTATATAAAAAATTAATTTGATTTTAGTCTAGTGAGTAAGAACGAAATCTTTTAGATTTGAGGTTTGATTTTCACATATTATAATAACATAATTTATTATTATTATTATTATTATTATTGTTATTATATTACTATTATTTTATACTTATCAAAATAATGGGGCTTCAAAAAAAAACTAATAATTTAACTTTCCATAAAAAGAAAAAGAAAAGAAACCATATTTTTATGGTAGTTTGAAGTCCACGTAGACCGCGGGAGAAGAAAGAAATTACTTCTCCTCCTGTGCAAAGTGCTCTGAGTCCACTGACCAGATAAGATAGCAATGGCGCTCAAGCTATTGCTCTCTCACTTTCAGTCTTTTAACATTCTCTGTCTTCCTTAATTGAGTTTTTTAGATGAGACCCACCAAAATTCAACAATATTTCACCATTCTATAAAAATGGGTATTTACTCTGAACCCCACATTTGCCTGTGCTTGAGTCGAATTGGAACTATCCGGCGTAATTCCGCCGTCACAATTGCCGGAAACCGTCGAAAGACCGGCCATAAATTCGTCCAGGACGTTTTAGGCCTGGCTCACGGACTTATCGAAGTTCTGGGCCTCAAGCCCGGAGACATTGTTGCCATCTCTGCACTCAACAGGTTCTTGCTTCTCATCCTAGTTAAATCACACACACATTTACGTATTAGTCATGCTTAGAATTTTTATTTGTATGCGTATCAGTTAATGCTTATGTATTTGTTTCAGTGACTCGTATTTGGAGTGGTTACTGGCTGTTACATTTATTGGCGGAATAGTTGCTCCTCTCAATTACCGATGGGTAAGCAAGTTTCTGCTGTCTTATTTACTTTGTGAATTGGGGAAGCACCCATTTGATGATGACATTGCTTTAGGCAATAAAATTACTGTATTTTTAAGCTTTTAATAATCCAGCTTGCCTTGAAACTAATACCAAATAAATATTTGTTGGCTACTTGGAAATAATTGCATAGGAAGTAAAAACAAAAAGAAATTGTTGACAAGAAATGAAATTTGAAGCTACCCGAGTGTGGGTAGAATTAGTATTCATCTGTTAGCTTCTGTAACCAACATAACTAACTTTCATGTTGCACACTACTTGCTACCGTATGGTAATAACCTACATCAGCTTGCAGAGCTTGGAAGAGGCCAGATCGGCAATGGAGGTTGTGAGACCAATATTATTGGTGACGGACACAAGTACTAGTTATTGGCACTCAAAGTTTCAGGCTAATTCAGTTTCTTCCCTGAAGTGGCATGTCTTCATGAATAACCCAATGGGATTTGACATCACGGAAAATGGTATGTAGTTCAATTCAACCTAAACATCAAATTACTGAAAACTTGAAATGTGGTAACCACTGTAGTGTTCAAGCCTTTTACTTGCGCGTTTAAGATGATTGTTGCCTTATTGCCAGTACTAACGACTGAAATGCTTAAAAAGCCCTCTCCGAAATCTCAGTCGCTAAACTACATTTGGGGACCAGAAGGCGCTGCCATTATATGCTTCACTTCAGGTACAGAGTTTCCTAATAAATAGTTGGGGCGGCCGGCGGGGGATGTATTAGGTTGTTCACCAAAAAAATCTAACCACTTCCATCTCTTTTAATGTTTTTCTTGTCTATAGGAACCACTGGAAGGCCAAAGGGAGTTACCTTGAGCCATTCGGCTTTTATTGTACAATCCCTGGCAAAGATAGCAACTGTAGGCTACGGTGAGGATGATGTATGCATATCTTCATTAATTCAATTTCTTTTACCACATTTTAAATCACAGAGAGATGTAATTATAAGCAAAGAGAACAACAAAGATAAACATAGTTATAGCAAGGATTGATTTTCAAGATCAAGCACTGTTGTACTGTTGATTTAGCACCAAAAAAAAAATGAGACTTGTTGTTTAGTTATGTTTATATTATGCAGGTATATTTGCATACTGCTCCGTTGTGCCACATTGGTGGGTTATCTTCAGCCATGGCCATGCTAATGGTAGGAGGTTGCCATGTTGTGATGCCCAAGTTTGAAGCTAAGTCAGCTCTCGAAGCCATGGAGCAACATCATGTAACTTCTCTTATCATTGTCCCTGCAATGCTGGCCGATATAATCTCCTTAAACAGGTTATAATATAATACTTGATTCATTTTCAAACTACAAACAAATATATATGAGGAAATTTGAAGTATTTGGAAATTTAATTTAATTTTTATATCTTATAATATTACAAATGGATTACAGAAAAGAGAGCAAAAATATACATTTATTTAGTGCTTTAAGTCTATTTCACTACCAACACTGATTCCACTGAGCTATGTCATTTACTAGGGGCAGGTTTAGGTATTCACCATTTTGAAAAAACAAGCAAATCCATGCATTAACACATCCTCTTATTTATCAGAGGAATTATGCCTTGCGTTTAGCTAATAGTGGCACATTTTTGCTTCTTCCAGTTTCTCAGAACTTATCATATTTTAAATATCAACAGATTTATTTGCATCTATAGTCATATTATAAGCTTTCTACAGGATGAAGGAAACATGGAAAGGATTAGTAACAGTAAAGAAGATTTTAAATGGAGGTGGGAGTCTTTCAGTTGAGCTTCTCAAAGAAGCCCTCAAATTTTTCCCAAGAGCCAAAATTCTCTCAGCTTACGGTGGGTTTCTCTTGCAGTTCCTCAAATTATTTTGGTCATTAGATTGTTCATTGTTGTAAATGAAAGGAAGATCACTTGCAGAGACCAAGAATTTAGTAACATTAACGCGCAAAATAATTCAGTGGTTAGGTGAAAGAAAAGCGGAGAAATTTATGCTAGACTTGGCATGCAACAGTTGATATAAATTCTTTTCATCAGCACTAGCTATATATGAGATATTGGCCTCCAACTTGACATGGCTGTTTTTACTCAATCTTTAAAATGGTTATCTTCACAAGGAATTGATACTTTGGACTATGTCAGTCCATCAATTTCACATGACAGACATACAAGCAGAAACATACAAACTGATTGGAAAATAAGGTTGGGTGACCTACATGATGATTTAATTTCATCTCTCAAGAAAAAGATGCAGGCTTGGTATCATAGTTTGAAGAATTTATAGTACAAAATTAGGTCCTCATAAAGCCTAGTGTTTTAAAAGTCGCTATGCGGACCTAAGCGGCGGAGGGGGCCTAGCACCTAGGCCACCTAGGCGGTGCCTAGCTAGGTGGACTAGGCGTTTTAAAGCAGTCTCATTTATTAATTTTTCTATTATACATATTAGTTATAATATACAAAGTATATAGTAGATGTAATTTTTTAGAATTTTACATGAAAGTTACCATAAAAAATAATATTTTAAGACTTAAAAAAGTCATTTCAAGTATTATAGAATTTCAAAGTAGATGTTTGGTTCTGCCTAGGCGGGGGAGCCTAGGCGCCCAGCCATATTGAGGCGGTAGAGGACCGCTTAATGCCTAGGTGGGGTTTTTAAAACACTGATAAAGCCTAGCAGTTTGGTCAACTAGTATTTGAGAAACTGCTTAATTATTAGCTTTTCTTGCTACATAATATGGAGAAAGGAACCTTGATAATGTACTGAAGACAAATTATGTTATTTTTGTAATCCTCTCTTTCAGTTAAGTGCTTCTCTGAATTTCTCTTCCAGACGAGAACTAGATGAAATAACATAAAACATAGAGTTCAAGCTACCAAAACCGTGCTGATGATCTGGTTCTGTTAAACTCATGACTGAGATGTAAATCATTAAGAGAGAACTGGCTAAGCATGCATGAGACAAACACAGTTCAGTTTCAGCCTTATTTTTTAACCTCTGAAAAGACAACTCCTTGTTCAGATCTCCAGACAATGTGAGCTCAAGGTGCCTTCGGGCTTACTTCATCCGTAACATGTTTAACTTCATCATGTATTATTTCAAATCTCTTCCAAACACAAAATTAACACCCTTTCTTGTTTCTGACTGTCTTCCATTCCTTGTTGATTCCAAAATAAAATTTCAAGGGATGACAGAGGCATGTTCTTCTCTCACCTTCAAAACCTTGTATGATCCAACAAAAGAGAACTTAGACCAGTCATTTAAAATGATTGGGGAAATCAAAACGAGTTTGGACAATCAACCAGGCGGTGTATGTGTTGGAAATACTGCTCCACATGTTGAACTTAGAATTGCTTCTGAGGATTGTTCTCATGCTGGGCGGATATTAATAAGGGGACCTCAAATGATGCTCGGTTACTGGGGTCAAATTCCATCTGAGGAACTTGATCCTGGTGATGGAGATTGGTTCGACACAGGTGACATAGGGAGACTAGATGATGATGGAAATGTCTGGCTCATTGGGCGAACTAAGGGGCGAATTAAAAGTGGAGGGGAGAATGTGTACCCTGAAGAGGTACGCATGAAAACTCATGTTTTTTGCTTTGTTTTACTTAGGATGATGCATAAAGTGTTGTATTTTGGAAACCATAAATAAGAAATCAAAAGGAATTGCAAAGATGCTATAGTAGTCATTTTTATATTATTAATGTTTCAGGTAGAAGCTATCCTATTAAAACATCCAGGAGTTTCTAGTGCTGTTGTTGTTGGACTTCAAGACACGTTTCACAGAAATGGTAGTTGCTTGTATTCAAATAAAAGACAGCTGGAAATGGGCTGAGTATAGTTCTGATCACTCAGATAAAGACGATCACCAATGCTTGTCCAGTGAGATGCTCCAGAAGTTCTGTAAAGAAAAGAATTTAACTGGGTATTTCTCTTTTATTTCTATATTTATATTGGCATGTTTTCCTTTGATATTAATAAATCTTTCTCCCTGCTTAGAAATGTGCATGTAATAATCATCTTCCCTACTGAGTATTTTGTACCTTCATTTATATTTTGCAGGTTCAAAATACCTAAAGATTTTGTTATATGGAGGAAACCATTGCCGTTAACGGCGACAGGAAAATTAAGAAGAGACAAAGTTAGATTAGAAGTTATGTCTCATTTGCAGTTGTTACCTAGCAAACTGTAAGTATAAAATTTTTTTATGTATAGCATATTGCTAGGTTGATTGGAGATGATATAGAGACCAAAATGGACAGAAATTGTTGAGCAATTTTTGTTATTCACAGCAGTTTGTCTATAGACAACCTACTGGCATTGTTGTGAGATTCTACCACACAAAAAGTCATGCCTGTCAGGCTAATTTGCAACAATAATGATAAAGACTTTATTGCAGCAATGGATTAAACATTGATGGCTGTCTTATGTTGATTGTAACACTAATTGTCTCTGTTTTTTCATTTTACCTGCATGTGTTTGGTAGTTCAGGAAAAAAGCAAGAACCTATTTCTTCTTTCTTTTTTCATTTTTTGAGCCCAGATCTTATAGCAACCTCTTGTCCCAGGAAAAAATGAAAACTGTTAAAAGTTTGTTGAAACAGAACCACCATCAGAAGTGGATCCTCAAAAGTTACAGCATTTTGATTTAATGATTTCATGTGATTGCTCATACATTGAATATCAAAATACTTCATTTGAGTGGAGTTTCAAAACACTCAACTACCTGATATTTTATATATGCTAACAATTGTTTTTCAAGATTTCTCTGTACTTTGAACTATACAATTGAACAATATAACCATAATCTGGTCATCTATGACAGTTCCCTTCTGTTTCTTTCATCAAGACATTCCAAAGCTAGCAAAGCCGCCCCAACAGCAGGTTCAAGCTAAGTAACCACAAAAAATAACAGTAAGGTGGGAAAAAAGTTGAAGCTGAAAAAGGGAACAGCAAAGCATATCTCAGGCTCTGAGTTGTTTCCTTCCTTGGGGAAAGACCTTTAATATTTACAATTAAATAAGACACATTAATTCAATGCATATGTTGTAGTATTATATCTTGTTATTCTTTAAAACCCATAGAGACGAAAGAATTCAAGAACCGAAGAACAGCTTAACTAAACTATAGGAAGCCTGTGAAGTTTATACTTCTAAGGAAACAAGTGTTGAGTAATTTTACAATAAAAACACATACCACCAACAAATGTAGTATGGTAAAACCACTGAGAAGGTGATCAATTGACATACTTAACTGAAATCTCAAAAAATGTCAGGATGTCACATAAAGGGGTGTGAACTGGGTTTGGAAATCATTCTCAATAATGTGGAAGACCAAGATCATTAAAGAACACACGATCGAGAGAAAGTCAAGTTATAGATAGGAGTGGACACTTTCACATATTGTCAGCTCTAGCAACTGATTTAAAAATGTCACCAAGTCAAAATCATCTCATGCAGAGCAGAACTCAGTTTCACAACTTCTAGCACCTCCCGCCACACACATTTGCAATGTCCTTGGAAGGAAAATCAGTATATTTGAACAACTAGTTCAAGTTTCATACACGGATGAATGATATAAAATCATTCTTATCAAACTTCCCAAACCAGAAACACTTCCTTTACCAGTGAAACAATACCTTCAAACTTAAGATCGTGAAAATCATAAGAGTAAAATACAGTGACACCCCCTCTAGATAATCATAATAACACTCACCTCCCCTCTAGTTTCTTAAGTAACAGTTTAGTACCCCTGCAAGTTTTTAGGGTTGACTAAATAGATAAAGTTACATATTTACCCTTGTATTTTATCAAATTTTAATTACTAAATAATATATATATATATATGTGTGTGTGTTTAATTATCCTTTTTTTTAATACAATACATTTTAATTATAGTTTTATTTGTAATTAAAACTATCTCATTTAAATTGATGGTAACTTGTAAAAAACTAATTTAGTTTAATTAACACATATTTTTGTATAAGTGATACAAATATTAAAAAATTTATATTAAATTATTAATGAATCTATTCTAATTACAAAGTGATTGAGTATATTGATAGTTTAGTGTTTGATGCTTAACAACAAAAAAATATTATTTGAATTTTTAGTTTCATATTATAATTTTTATATGTTAAATTTTATTGAGTATATATAAAAAATTGGGATGTTTATGATTTTGATTACATTTTTTTTTAGTATACGATTGACGTTGTTTTTATGCAATGTTAAATAAAAAATATAATTATATTTATTACTACCTCAATCTTATAAAAAAAATCTTTTAATATATTTTTTTCTTTTTTTTAGTAACAACATTTGTCATTTTTACGGTAAATAATTATGTTTAAGTGTGACTTATGTTTAGTTTAATATATGAGAAAAATAATTAATATAACTTTTAATACTTTTTTATATGAGTAATAAGATTCGTTTAAATTGTAATAATAAGTTTGTTTTACGTAAATTTTAATATTTGAAAAAATAATTATTATTTTATTGCGTTAATTTGTAATTTTATGGGTATTAACATTATACTTTTTAATTACAAAAAAAATTATTTGAATATATATCACGTAAATTTTAATATTTGAGAAATTTAATTAGTAAAAATTGTATGACTTTATTTTCCGATAAAATGAATATTTATTATTTTTTGACTTTTATGTTATTTATTGCACAATTTCATAATTTAATTAATTAGATCGAGTAAAGTAAAAATTATGATATACAAATTTATATTTAGTGGAAAAATTAAACATTATAACTTAAAGGGTGTATTAGACATTATATTAAAAATATTTTTAAATATTAGTTGGTCAACCACACTAGGGGTGGTGAATGTTACATATTGTAGACTAGAGGGGTACTGACTGTTAATTGAAAAACTAGAAGGGTGGTGAGTGTTATTATGATTATCTACAGAGGGTGTCATTGTATTTTACTCAAAATCATATAAACAGTTAACTATTATTTTCAGTGTCCTGACTCTTATAATTATACCTGGTTATTTGGTTGTGACAAATGGCAGGCAGATATGTTCACACTTATCAGACAAACAGACATAATCCCCTCAGTCCCTGCCCCAAAATACCCGCCAGATTTTATATATATATATATATATATATATATATATATATATATATATATAGAGAGAGAGAGAGAGAGAGAGAGAGAAGGAAAACTAGATGAATATCCTTGCTATGAGGAAATGTAATGATTTCAGTAAAGAGTAATGATGCAAACCTTTGGTCTTACTGAAGAAGCTCCAGGGTAGTCCTTCAAAATAAGATTAATAACTTCTTTCCCTAAATCCCACCTCTTGTTAGCTTCCAGGACACCACCAACCATGACAATAGGGAAATAACCATTTCCATCTGCAAATATAATTCGAATCATGTTAAGTTGCTGTATTCCGAGAAACAAATTAGGCATGGAGGGGGGTTTTAATATATAAAAGGGCCATTGTTTCCAAAATATCATATCCTTGCTAACTGTAGAAATATGAATGGTTAAGAATTTCAAAGGTCATGAATTTAAACTTCACGTAAACAGTCTTAGTCTACACAAACCAAGATATTTCCACTCTTATGATTTCCTTTCTTACATCAAGATAACAACATTAAAGATTTAATAGTTAAATGAGGTCAGACCTTCCCCTGCCAAGCCAAGTCTTTGAACAACAGCTTTCAAAGTTGAAGCCAATTCCTTCACTGCATCATTTAAGATCTTATGTGCAACTTCATCACCAGCTTCTGCGCAAGATACAACTACTGGAACAAGTGCCGCAATACGTGCCCAAGATGGATCTGCATAGGTCCACCTAAATCCCAAAAAGAAAGGAATTCAAACTACTAATGAAATGTTGTGTTCATATTGACCGCTTGCCTAGATATTCAGTCCACAATTATTGGTTTATCATAAAGATATTCATTTCTCAATGAACTACATATAACACAGGTTCCGCTGAACTACACTATTGGTGTATCCTTGCCTCCATAACATAGCCAAGTATTGATTGACTTGAAAGTTGAACCATGAAAACTAAGGAAGCAGACATCTAGATTAAACCACCAGAGCTGATAGGAGGAAAACAACATGGCACTAGAGACAAGCGTTTGCTCTTATGATAAATTTGCTCAATTAACATTTAAATTCGGGTTTACATACTCTACATTGACCTACTGATGCACTCATAACTCTTTATGGAATAATGCATTATCAGCAATTAAGTAGCAACTGTATGCCAGATTATACAACAATTTATAGGTTCATTTATCGAAGAAAATAATTAATAGCTCTTGTAAGAAAAAATACCCTATTAGTTCGTCTGGAGTAGGAAGACCCAAGGACTCTAAGATACTTTTTGTAAGCATTGTCTGTGTACCACGACCATCATGAGCCCTCAATACCGCAGTCAAGGCCTGAGCAGAAATCCCATAACCACTATAAGGAAAAATATCTATTAGTCCAATTTTACTTCACGATATAAGCAGAAAGCATATATCTTGCAAGATTATGATCTTTTCCCTAATGAATACATAATCACAGTAGAAGGCGAAACCACTCATGAATTATGATATCTAAGTAATCCTTAATATATTCATATGAATCAAAACCAAATTTTGTCAAAATAATACACTTACTTTACTACAGCCCACCAAGAATCAGGAATCAGACATGGAATCTTTGTAGGCAATCTACAGTCTGTCAGTCTCTACTCTCTACATATGTTCTACTGAAATCATGTACATATTGTATGTCTACATGTATAACTGGTCATTACCATAACTCTGGGCCAGGATAGGCTGTTAGGAAGTAAGATGCAACCCAACTTCAGCACGCATAAAGAATAAATACGGGAAACTTTTGTTTAGACTTCGCGTTCTTGGTGGAGAAAATGTGACTGAAAGAGTAAACCAGATTCAGTAACAATTATTCACATGCGCACATAAAAAGGTTGGACTGGAGGTACCAAATAACTTCTATGTACATAGGTCGGTCTAGTGGAGCTTCAAATCTTTAACACTAGAAGCTTCAGCTTTAAGTCTTTAACTGTCTTTCATTTTCATTTACCTTTTATTTTAGACAGAACAAAACCAACTGAGTGGTTTGAACTTTACTGCTAACTGGCATCCACTAAACTAAAATAATATATTCCGTCAAAAAACTTTTAACTACTTAAGGGATTACACACCTGTAATGCTATCCCATACTTAGGAATCTGTCTTACAATGTCGTCAGTCGTCACATTAATGTCGTCCTTCCATCTATGTCCATGCTACACCATCAATTACTATACATGTCGAAATACACAAGTGTTTCTATAGCCACGTGAACTCAGTTGTTGCCTAAAACAAATATCTATTTAGTGCTAGAATTGAAGTATTGCACCATTACCAGTACTACTACTTAATATATTTTTCTCAGTATTATTTTATTAGGAATCAGAATCTTTTGCCCACAACCATACCACAATGTGAAGAGAGACACGAAAATAACCAGAATTTTGGTATGTCAAGAGTTGAACAAGCATATAACAGTAAATTGTTCTGTTTTCATATCATGAACCCTTATTAACTTAGGTAGTGTTTGATAAGGTCTTAATACCTCTTAATAGATTTGCCTCTGAATCGGTAAGAGACGAAACTTGTTTGGTAAAAAAATTATTGCCCCTTAATGCCTCTTAATCGGTAAGATTCAAAAACAATTCTAAACCATTAAGAGCTCCCTCTTTCCGAGTTTTAGTTTTTTAGGGACAAAAATAACCTCACCTACATTACAAAATCCCTCTTCTGTCCACTGAATCCTATTACCTCTCCCGTTTTTTTCACTTCGATAGGCCGCTCTTCCTTCACCTCCGCCGCTCTTCCTTCACCTCCGAAGCTACAGGTGCGATCTGTGTTAAATTCATTATTTATTAATATATATGATCTGAATATGTAATCGATTGCTGAATTGAGCTGCTGTAATCGATTGCTGAAGATGTTGAGCCTGCTGCTGAGTCTCAATTGCTAAAGATGTTGAGGTTGAAGCGACTGACTTCTCTCAGACCTGCGATTACTGTGAATTCAAGAGTTTTCTTCACAGATGAAGAAGACAAGCTGAAGCTTTTCTCTCTCATCCCTTCACACCATCCTTCCCACTTGATTTCCAATCGGTTCTTCGATTTTTACCAGGTTTTTCAATCTTCCCTTTTCCTCTTCTGTTTGGATCCCAAGTTAATAAAGGAATTTAAACACAAAACCTGTAAATGTATAAGACAAACAACACTAAATGATTGCCCAAGTTGAGCATTGACACCGCATAGAAGATATTCCCTCCTCCGTTCCACAAAAAGTGTCCCCTTTCTAAAATTTATTGAATGTTTAGTGTTGTGTTTAGTATTGGTGGTATGATAAATTGGTAATGGAATTTTGATGGTAATATTTACTTTTAAAAGAAAAGGGGACTATTTTTATGGAACAAAAGAAATTTGCAAATGGATATCCTATTGTTCAAGAGCTGTTACAGTAATGCCCTTAGTTTTCTTGGCAACCAAGCTAAGAGTTAAATTGATTCTTTGTTTTTTTTTGTTTTGTGTACTGACTACTAACTAATGAAAAGCCCAATTGACTGCAGCTTGGAAACAAAGCTGCAATTGAGAAAGAACGAGCTCGACTGTGTTATTATATTTTTGTTATGAAATCCTTACATGGATCATCGAGATAACATGTTTGACGATAAAGCGGAGCAAAATGATGGAAACGAAGATGAGGAACAAGATGAACCACAATGGGGTGATCAAGGCGTAGAATTTATGGTTAATCTACGTGAACAAATTGCACTTGAACTCTTAACAACTGTTTGAAGTTAATTTAATTTGTATGGTTGAATTATTATGCTATGTTGATATTTTTGGAACATGATACTATGTTTGAAGTTAATTTAATTTATACGTTTTTTATTTTTATTTCATCATATTTTGGTCAAAATATTATAAATATGTATTTAAAATACTATTTAGACCTTCTGATTATCAAACAGGTTTTGTTTAAACTGTTCAGAAGGTTAAAATGGTAAAATACCATTATTCAGACATTTTGGAAAAATTAATTATCAAACAACATTTTTTCATTCAGACACAATTCTATTTAGATGCTCTATATTATTCAGACGTCTAAACTGTTCAGGTCTTAACACTCAGTTTTATCAAACACCACCTTAGCTTCTCAAATAATTTCACCACCTTAGCTTCCCAAATAATTTCAACCATGTGTCGCATATGATTTATTAAGTCTCTCATTCACATCACAATGATGCATCAGATATTTAGCACGCCTTTATTTGTGTATGACATCTACATATTGTAAGATTGTATTGTGCATCACATCATGCCTAATTTCTTTCGAGATTCTCATTTTAAGGTTATTGAAACTGAATAAAGCTATATTGCCACGATCATTGTAGCAGATTATTCATCTGGGATATGCATTCAAAATAAAGTTTATCAAGAATGTATTGAGCATTTACTTGTCTAGACAACTGGTAGTATGGTCATCATGCGCAGATACTTATTATTCACCTCAATTAGTCACAGTAACAATTAATATAATCATAAAGCAATAGAAATGAAAAAAATCACAAATAAATAAGTCCTATCCAAGTATGGTACCGCAACAAAAACTCAATAAGCTTACCTTCCCCAATCACCCAAGACAGGTCCACCACCACCAGAGCGAGCTTCTCTTCCATCTTCAGTGAATCCATAAGAAATGCTTCCTGTACCCGCAATCAAGACGCAGCCATGAAGCTTCCCCATGGTACCACTTGCAAGAGCTGCTACAGCATCATTCTGAACATATAGCTTAACCTGGCTTGGGAATATGTTCCTGTTAATAATAACATAGTGAAGTAGAACTGATCACAGAGTGCTTAATATATATACATGTGTGCGTGTGTCTCTCTCTTTATATATACATATACATATATATATATATATATATATATATATATATATATATACATATACATATATATATATATATATATTAGATAGATATCTAGTTGCCAATTTTCATGAATAAAGTTATTAAGGTTACATGAATGTAGAACAGATATGATAAAACCTAGCTATGTAAGGAACTATTTCCATGAAAAAGCCTGGAACACTTTACTTCCGCTACACCTTGGCTTTGCTATAGCATTTCTTCTCACCCAATTGTTGTATGCCAGTCTCTCCTTGTCCTCTTGCTGTACCTGCGTATTCCTTTCTCCAACAAATTCCTCAAACCATATCTTTCGAATTTCCAAAATTTCCTTTAGCAATAGGAAGATACTAATTTTCTTTCTATACTCTCTTATGACAGAAGCTCAAAATTATATTAGTTTCATAATGCATGTATCTATAATATACTGAAATTGTATTATATGGATCTTTCCGTATAAGAGAAGAAAAAAAAAGAATTTCAGCGTATTCTCTTCATTTATTATAATTTGATCCAGCAACAAATGGAATGACAGATTTGTGATAAATTCTTTACACTCAAGAAAGTGGATTATAGATTGCAGCAGACAAAGAATATGAAATTTATCCAAACAACTAGGTAGATACCAACCTCAGCCAATTTAATATCCTCTTCTTATCATTTATATGGTTAACCCCAGATACACCTAAACAAGCAGCTCGAACAGCGGAGAGCTTCGACCCTGATTTTGAAAGGGCTTCTGTGATAACCTGTTCCAGTGTATCTCTGGCTGCAGTTTCTGTAAATATAAACAAATTAATAATCCAAAGTAAGATTCCTTTCACACTTCAGCAAGTATTTAATATATTGCTAAAGTTAATACTATGAAACAGCAGCCACTATTGTAACAGCACATTGAATAAAATAAAAATCATGATGACTCTCAAGCTTTCAACAATATTTCATTTAATCTCCGGTGATGCCCGAAAGGGTCCAACCTCCAATTTTTATTCAAAGTTTCTAATGCTTTTCTTACATAATCCCTCTGTCAACACAACAGAAAAACATTTTTCTTAATGCTAATTAAGATTTGAAAACATAAAAAAGGAGTCTTTGGAGGCTAAAAATCAATTCTATTCCATCTCAACAAACATAAACAAATAACAAACACCATATATGCATAGAGACAAATAAATAAATAATGGGTATTTTTTTTAAATAAAGAATTACCTCCGACACTGTTGTGGTTGGAACAACCGGCAACGGCGAGACCGAGAATACGAACAGTGGCGGCGGGTTGATCGGAATAAGGAACGCAAACACAAATGGTGGAGGTGGCGCCACCGTCCAAACCCAAAATTACGCCTAATTCTTCCCCATCATCAATCTCCCCTCCGTTTGAGATCACTTCATTGCTGTACTTGTGAGGCATCATCGTATCAAGTTTATTACTTTATCATTCTTTGAAGTTTTAATATTTATAATAAATAGAGAATTGTAAAAGATTCATTTGTGTCATTTATTTATTTCTTTTTAAATCTTTTAGATTAAAAAGAAGAAGGAAAAAATTTTGTTTAACACTAATTTATTTTCCGTAAACATACATACAAGTAACTAACACAAATACAAGTCTCTTATAATAAAACTTATTAATAACGATCTTATAATTCGTTACAAAAGAAAGTACATGGTATGCCATTACCATGCAATAATATAGATGTGATATTAATACTGATGAACTGCTGGATCATCCATATACTCACTCTCAAGATAATATTGAATTATGCAATCCAAACATATTTGTTGGTCAGTCTAATCCAAATTATTATTATGTGTTCATTGCTTTAATACCATCCATACTCTGTCTCTTGATTTTGACTAAAATATGAGACTCTCCACAAGGGATGCTTCCAATCAGTATAACATGTCTAAAAATAATCAAGATAATAGTGCAACAAAATCCCTTAAATTTCTCTAGTTGTCTCATTTGAGTGATTTTGATGATTTAAGTTATAGGCTTACTTTCTTAAACCTTTTTTTGAAACAACTTTCTCAAACCTTACTTGATGGCATAATAATTGTTATTATCTTACAAGGTAAAACTAGATATATATATATATATATATATATATATATATATATATATATATATATATATATATTTGGAATTTTGTTATCAACATTTATAATAATAATAATATAGCATGTCAAACGTGTGGTAAGCAACCACCCATCATAAAAAAACATATTTTACCTACGAAACAAACTCTATTACTCTATTATGAATTGAGAATTCGAGATCAACATTACACATAATTTAAGAAAAATATTTCACTATCTTCATCCATTTATATATCTCGTTTTACAATACTTCATTTGGTAATATATAAGAATAATTTTGAATTTTGGCTTTTGAAATAAATTTTAAATTTTAAGTTGTTGTGGTTTATTTAAGTTTAACAAACAGATTCTTTTTTTATAATTATTAACACTCTCTATATACTATATAATATTCGTATTTGTATAAATTAAAATTAAATAAATTCATAGTATTAAATATAATTTTAAAAAATTTATATTTGGAAGGTGTTGATTACTTGGTGAGTCCATTAAATTTGCCTTCAAATTTTAAAGATAATTTTTATATATATAAAAGGTACATTGATCTTGTAATTATAACAATCATTTTTAGACATATTCAAAGAATTTGAAAGTGTCATATCGAAGGTACCATGTGTAGTAGTGGCACCACTAGCAATTGTATATATAAAAGTGCATAAAATTCAATATAAATTTATACAAGTTAAATGAAAAGAAATAAAAATTGACTGTCTTAAAAGAAGTTCAAATGTGAGGTTGTCCCATTCTTTTTGTTTAATTATTTATTTATTACTAGTTATAAAAGGTACCCTTTCCTGGTACGGAATAGGAAGGAACTTAGAAAGAGGACAATTTTTTTAAAAAAAATAATAAATATATAAAATAAATATTGTACAAAAATCAATGGTATTTTTGGAAAATTAAAAGAATCATTAGTGTTCATTATTTCAAGACAAATGCATGTGACTCAATCCTCTCTCAAAATAATGGAGGTCCATCTTCTGGCACCAAACACTTGCTCCTCACATCCTTATAAATATTATTAAAGAATGGGCTGTTACGGGCCTTATGGTAGTTACAACAAATGCTTTGGCAATACAATTCATTATACAGATATGTTTTTTGCCAGATTCTTGACCCTTTTCTAAAGAAACCAAACGGTACAGGATGACATGAATGTTTACACATCTCTGTTTCACTTTTCTTTCAGTCCAAACCCCCAAACCCATGTTCTCATTAATCTCTCTCATTTTCAGAAAAAACCCATCTTTAGGACCACTTTTTTTGGGGGTCATAACTAGTCCCAAAAATTGTGTCTTTGTACTATATTCCATTGCCACTGTTGTTTAGCTTTGTCCCCTTTTTATTGTTATTCATTTTGGTTCAGATCTGCTTGTGATTGGGTTTGCTGATTGAAGATAATTTGTTGGTGGGTTTTAATTTTCACTCCATTCTTTAGAATCACCATTGAAGGAATGTCAACTGTGAAGATGTGTTTGATGGAGGTAACTTTATGTTTATGCTAGAATTTCTATGTGGGTATTTTTCAAATTAATGATTGTGGAAAGCTGTGATATTTATATTTGGATGAAAGAAAGTCAGGAATGTGATTCAAGATTAGGGTTTTAAGCTTTGGTACTGTGTTTTACAATAGTAGTTTGTTGTTTCATTTTAAGCTGAACTAGTCTTGCAAGTATAGGAGGTGAGAGAAAACTGAAAGCCAAAAGTGGTGAATGATGAAGATTAATGGCATAGGAGTATTGGGCATTAATCTTTTGGTGATAGTTTCATTGTATGTAAGAACTGGAAAAGCTCAAACAAATTCTTTTCTGTTAAATTGTGGTACAAATACTACTGTTAATGTGGATGGTAGGAGATGGGTTGGTGACTCGACCACCGGGGCCAATGTCACCCTTAGTTCTTCCGGCACTGAGGCCTCCACTGTCACATTTAATGGAGATTCGGCCTATGCACTGCTTTATAAGACTGCAAGATTGTTTACGGAGAGCTTGAATTACACATTTCAAAGGGCACAAGGGAGTTATTTTCTTAGGCTCCATTTCTATCCTTTCTCGTTTGGGAACCACAATGTCAATGAATCTTCTTTTGATGTTGAGGCAAATGGGGTAAAATTGGTGACAGGATTTAATGTCCCTGATGAGATTTCCCACAAGAATTTAAACTTACAGAATTCAGGAGGGAATTCGAGCTTGTCATCTTTGGTGAAGGAATTTTTCTTGACTTTGGATAGTGATGTTCTTATGGTTGAGTTTATTCCAACCAAAGGGTCTTTTGGGTTTGTCAATGCCATAGAAATAGTGCAGGTTGTAGATAAGCTATTCGTTGATTCAGTTAGCAAAGTGGGTGGAAATGGGGTAACTAGTTCACTGAGTTTGAGGAAACGGGGGATTGAGACTATGTATCGACTCAATGTTGGAGGTTCAACAATTAAAGCTGATGAGGATTTAGCTCTAAAGAGAGTTTGGGAAGTGGATTCAAGCTACATGATAACTGCAAATGCAGGATCGGAAATCAGCAGCCGTGCCAACATTACTTATGGTTCTGAAAATGATACCTCGGTGGCTCCTCTTCTAGTCTATAGAACAGCAAGAACTATGTCCAACACTGAAGTAATGGAGAAGAGATTCAACATGTCATGGAAATTTGAAGTGGATCCTGATTTTGATTATATAATCCGCTTACATTTCTGCGAGCTGGTTTATGATAAGGCTAATCAAAGGATTTTCAGAATCTTCATAAATAATAAGACTGCAGCAGACAACTTCGATGTTTTTAAGCAAGCAGAAGGGATGAATAAGGCATATCATCGGGATTTTTTTGATGTGGTGTCCTCAGATATTAACACCCTCTGGATACAACTCGGTCCTGACACAACAACGGGTGCTGCTGGAACTGATGCGCTCTTAAATGGACTGGAAATATTCAAGTTGAGTCGAAATGGGAATCTTGCCCATTTAAGGAGATATGGAAATCCAGGACACAGCAAAAGTTCAAGGAGTTTGATCCTGTGGGTGAGCATTGGAGCAGGAATAGCTTCTATTGCCATTCTTGCAGCATCAATTGCTCTCATCTCTTGTATATGTCAAAAGAGGAGAAATAAACAGAGTGACACTAAGAAGCATCCTCCGGGGTGGCGACCATTATTTCTTCTGAATAGCACTGCTAATGCAAAGGAATCAATGTATCAGAATCCAAATGGATCGATGGCCCCTGGTAGAGCTGGCAGGCGCTTTACATTAGCCGAGCTTAGAGCAGCAACCAATAATTTTGATGACAGTTTAGTGATTGGAGTTGGAGGATTTGGTAAGGTATACAAAGGGGAGACCGAAGACGGATCTCTTTCAGCAATTAAGCGAGCTAACCCAGATTCTCAACAAGGTCTGGCAGAATTCGAAACCGAGATTGAGATGCTATCAAAGCTCAGGCACCGGCATTTGGTCTCCATGATTGGTTTTTGTGATGAACAGCATGAGATGATCTTGGTATACGAGTATATGGCAAATGGGACCTTAAGAAGTCATCTCTTTGGAAGTAACCTCCCGTCATTAAGCTGGAAGCAGCGAATTGAAGTGTGCGTTGGTGCAGCTCGGGGACTGCATTACCTTCATACAGGAGCAGACCGTGGTATTATCCATAGAGATGTTAAGACAACAAACATACTGTTAGATGAGAATTTCGTGGCAAAAATGGCTGATTTTGGGCTATCCAAAACTGGTCCTTCTCTGGAACATACACATGTTAGTACTGCAGTAAAAGGAAGTTTTGGATATCTTGATCCAGAATACTTCAGACGGCAGCAATTGACTGAGAAGTCTGATGTTTACTCATTTGGTGTGGTTTTGTTTGAAGTTGTTTGTGCACGGGCTGTTATAAACCCAAGCTTGCCAAAAGATCAGATCAATCTTGCAGAATGGGCAATGCGGTGGCAACGACAGAGGTCACTTGAAACCATTATCGATCCACACCTCAAAGGGAAATACTCTCCAGAATCTTTGATGAAATTTGCTGAAATTGCAGAAAAATGTCTTGCTGATGAGGGAAAGAGCCGGCCGACAATGGGTGAGGTTTTGTGGCACTTGGAGTATGTTCTACAAGTTCAGGAAGCTTGGTTGCATCCCAACACCGGAGAAAACTCTTTCATTAGCAGTCCGGTTTTGGTGAGTGTTGAGGAGAGAGAAGATCAGGGTGTGCCGGAAGCTGCAAAGTTGGATGAAGGAACTTGTTCAAAAATGGAAGAAAATGTAAAATCTGCGTGGAGATCAGATGATGTAGTTGTTACAGTTGATGATTTTTCGCCGCTGGTGAAGCTAAAGGGAAGGTGAGAGTCAGGGTTACCCCTGCCTTCTGTGTACCGGGTTCTGTCGTTTTGAATCTTGGTAGGAGAAGTAGATGCCTTGTGCATTTTACAATATGTAGCCCAGTCGACCAGTGTTCCTGGTAGCACACTGAAAATTAGAGAATATATTTGATGTGGTGTTAAGTTTTAATTCTTTCATTTTTTTTTTCTCTTATCAAGTCCACCTAGACTATAGTGGGCTTGTTCAGTTACTATATAGGGTATGTAGCAAGCATGATAATATGTTCAGTACTACATGATGCTTCTGAGGTTTCTCTTGATGTACTTTGTGATATTTTGTTTCTTTGGTTTGGAAGCCTTGCTGAGGGCTCGTTACTATTCTTTTATTCTTGTCTATCTTCTTACTATTTGGAGGAAAACAATGCAATAGGATTGGGAAAGTTGTGCTTACAGATTTTGGTTCTTATTATATTCATTGGCCATCTTATTTTTTACTTTTTCTTTTTTCCACTCCAGATTTTGTCTGACCATCAGATTTTGTAAGAACATGATGATAAATAAGTAAATTGAGTGTGCAATTAATAATATAGGATTTGCATACGTCATTATCCTAAATGTATTAATTAGTTGATGATGATGATGTGTTGGCCTTGGCCAGATTATAATACTACTTAATATACTATGCATGTGCCTTTTTCATTACAATAATAATAATACTCCCATATACAGTATGTTTCTACAATGTTTGAAAATCTGTTAATTTTTTTTACAATTTAAAATTCAAATGCCCAAATAGTGTTTCTTTTTATGATAGAAAAATGTTCATTACTTTATTTATTTATTATTATTTAAAAAAAGAGAGCATAAATCTCACTGAAAATCAAGCTATAAACTGCAAGGAATGAGAGCACCACAGCACTATATCCATGCATGACAAAGTTCGAGATCTTTCAAGCCTAATGGGCTAATTAATACCCACATAATTCACTGCTATAATAATTAATATTAAGGTACAATTACATATTCTATTACATTTTTAAAAATAATTATAACAATAGTGCACTTATAAAATATTTACACAATTAATACACTTTTATATTTATTTACAATATTAGTGCTATTAGGATTCCTTAATTTAGGGAGTAGTTATCTCTATAACTTCTTATCTCTCTCCTCGTCTAACAACTGCATACTAATCAAAATATCATGAACAAATCAAAAAGCAACATCTTGATCTGATCCTGTTAACCCATTTCTCTCTCCTTTCAAAACATCACGAGTACATAAACCCATTTATCTCTCATTTCAAAACATCATGAGCACAAATGGGAAACCCATTTCTCTCTCCTCCTCTTAGTATTTGAATTTCGATCCTGTTACATCTTGATCTGTCAGGTCTAGTTCTTCAACCATTTCACTAGCATCAGCGGTTGATGTAGCAACCTCAATATCAAATGGAAAGTGGATATTACGAATATGATCACCTGGGGGCCCAAATGCAACATTTCAATTACAGGTTCTATGGGCCCAACTGCATAACCATATAGGTCGGCCTATATCATTATGCCCTCAATTACGGTTTGAAACCCAAACCGTACACAAAACCGCTTAGGTTAGGTGCAGTTTAATAAATTTAAAATCGCACATGAAATCACTTATGATTGGTGGGGTGCAGTTTCATTTGGTACAGTATCGGTTCCAAAACCAATTAAAAATAAATAAAATTATGCAATTTAAATTAATAATTTTGCATCACACAATATTAAATACATTTTGATAACACACACAACCTTATTTATAATATTTTGTCTAAACAAAAACTAAATATAATAGAGTAATATGATGTAAAATATTAGAGTAGAATATAGTAGAGTAAACAAAAATTAAATATTCCGTGTAACTAAGTTGATTGTCTTCATTCCATCAAACAACTTCTTTGCATCATTAATCCATCGTCTTTGCTACTCTACTCTTAGTAACAATATGCTGTAATATTTCTAGTAACAATATGTTGTAATAATTCACATGTTACTCTATCATATTACAACATATTGTTACTAAGAGTAGCTCAATCATATTAAAACATATTGTTAACAAATATTATATTACAGTAATATTACAATCATAATATAAAAATTCAGAAATATTATATGCTACTCTACTAATATAGTGCGGTTTCAGTTTTATCCGTGTGGTTTTGGCTAGTAACCAAACTAGAACCGTAAATTTGGTTTTTTAATGCATCTAAAGCCGCCACATACGCCGGAACAGTTTGTGCAATTTAATTGGTGCGATTTGTGTAATTTTTGATATAATTTCGGTTTCAATTTGATTTATTGCTCAGCTCTATCCTCACCAACTTCACCCCATGTTGTAGATACAGATCACTAAATACAAATGATATAGAAAATTAATATTTTCGAGTAAAAATTATAATTTTATATAAATTTTTTCACATGAATATATGAATAATATATGAGTACTTTTTTTATTTATAAAAAAATAAAAGTTTACCTTTAAAATATCAATTCTCTAACTATATATAATATATATATATATATTGTAAGACCCCAAAATTTTAAATAAAAAAGAATTTTCTCTATTTATTATTTTGAAATAGTAAGGGTTGATTTGATTAATGTGGATAGTTAAGGGTTAAATACGTTAAATATTTCAAAATAAGCAAGTGGTTATAAAATATTCATTGTTGTTGGGGAATATTCGTTTGGTCGTGGAATATTCATGATTGTCGGGGAATATTAAATGCGACGGCCAAGACCATGTGTGGGCCCCATAACTGAAAAGCGAATGGATGAAGAAAACGACAAATATAAGTTGTTTTTAAATAACGGCGTAGTTATTCACAGTATTATTATCTTGTTGGAATACCGTTGGTGGTTAAAAACACACTTGTCTGGCGTTGTTGAAGCAAGAAGATACCGGTATTGCACCAATTATTGATTCTTACGTAGAAGGCACTACTCAATAATGGTTACGATAATTATCGCTCGAAGATTTTATTGAGTTAATAATTGTTGCGTTGATATTTTATATTGCTGTTGTTTCAATAATTGTCATTACACAGTATTTTTCATTATCGAAGCAATAATTCATATTATCTGAATAATATTATTAGATAACATTATTGGCAATGTCTAGAAAGTTACATCTAAGGAGAGGTTTGGTCACCTAATAATTGCCAAGAAGAAGAAATTCTTATTGGAAAGCCCCTCTTTCTGAGGCTATGCGGTTGTCAATATTGTGATTCTGTAATATTATTTGTGAATAATTAATTATTGATTTATATGATGAGGAAAATATTGATTTTATGTGGATATAGATGGAGAAAATTTTTAAAATGACAATTATTGAAAATTAATATTTTATCTTTTTCTGATAAAATAATTCATTTAAATATATTATTTTAATAATATATTATTGGTGATGATTTTTACAACGAATGTGGGATATATGAGTATACTGAGGAGGAAGAGTATTTTTGTTGCAATAAATGTTTAAAACATGTTAAACATGTCGGTGGACCTCATTTATTAATTGAAATTTGATTATAACTTTGTGAAAATCAACCGTTTGTGGATTTTGGTCAATTTTTATTTGGAATTTGGAAAAACTTTCTTACGCAAAGTTGTAGAGAATTGAATTTCCTATAAAAATTCGCGAGATTCAATTTTTTCGATGAAAGGGCTATTTATTATGAATTATTGAAGTTAGGATTAATTGATTATCATTTTTTGGAGTTTTAAGTAAGTTTTGCATGAAAAACGTTTTTGTCACTTATGAGACATGTGTTAGTGGTTGATTTCAGCTGATGGTGTGCGTAGGAAGATGTGGAAAAATAATATTATTAATATATTAAATTTTTCGCTTTTGGTGTTCTAAAGAATTTCTATAAATAGTGGTCTTAGGTTAGAATTGAAAATCACACCGTAAACTCAAGTTTTCTCTCTATATTATCGAGCGTATTCTTGTGAGTATTTTGAGTATACTTTGAGTATTGCTATATCGGCAAGTCCAAGTCATAGCCTATATCAGGTTTCATTTAGAAAATCTTGATCTTTCGAGGTAAGGGATGTTATTTTCTTCTCAAATGATATTATTTCTTCAATATCATTATCTTTGAAATGTTGATCCAAGTTTTTATCAAATTTGGAATTTTTTTCATGTCGAGTTACTATTCATGAGTTCTTATTCACGAAGTTACTATTCATGAGTTCTTATTCACGATTCTTATTCACTAAGTACTATTCACGTAAGCGTGAAGATGTTTTTATGGAATTTCTATCTTTTGGTGCTTGAATTTATTATTCACGATTATACTGAGATTATTCACGATATACGTGATTATTCAATAGAAAAATAAAATTTCTTCTTTTCGTCAAAAACATCTATTCGGATACTAACTTCGAGTGTATCCATATTTTGATCATTCTTGAATTTTACACCACTATGATTATTTTTGAGGTATTTTGGACGATGGATAAAACCAAGACTGAATCCTTAATCCTTAATCCTTGTCATTTTGTTTCATTTGGATTCGCTTTTTAAAAATATTTTCATCATCCTCGGTCTTAAATGATGATATTATGGAATATCTTTGGCTGTAGTGCAGATGAATGATTTCTTAAGAATATCTTTTGGCCTGTGGTGCAAAGATGAATGATTTTGAAGAATATCTTTGGCCGTAGTAGCAAAAGATGAGCAAGTGTTTAAATGAACATTAATTAATGATTAATATCTTTTGGCTGTAGAAAGTAAAGATGAATATTTGATTCCGGATGTATATTGATTGATGTTATGAGGGATAAAAGATAGAGCGATGAACTTTTAAATTCATACATGTAAGATAGTAGTTTGCATTCTCTACTTAACTCTTCTAATGAATTATTATTTCATTGCCGAATATTGATTTAAAATTTGTTGTCTATCAGATTCTATTAGATTTTTTTCCATTGAAGATTAACGATAATTTGTTGTATATTATCTTAGTCATAATATTTTTCGAAGCCTAGTTGAGCTCACCCTTTCCTTTTTGTTCCATTTTTCTCGGGAGGCGAGAATATAGCGAAGACGAAAGTGGAAGTATGGAATGAAGGTTTAGAAAGGATTGTTTAGTAGTCCTCACCATTTTGTAAAATAATGTATCAATAAATGTGATGATGATTTATTGAGTATAGATATTGCCTCAGAAGATAATATTTGTATTCAAACTCATGCTTTCTTGTTGTAATAATAAAGTTGTAGTTGTTTACACTACGTATCGTAACTCGTATTTGTAGAATAGATGATACCTATTTTAAAAGATCACATATATGATATTTTTATATGAATTTTATATACATCATATGCAACTCATTCCCTATCTACGTAACAGATAATAAGAAAGTGACAGTATTTTATTTTATTTTTATATGGAGATATTTGTTCAATTTAGTTTTTCATTAATTCTGATTCTGTGCCTGTGCCTGACTCACAAGGCGATAGACGTTTTTATTTGCAATTTTCCCTAAAACAGTTAGTCAAAAGGAGACAGAGATGGGCCCCAGTATTATTTGGCACTGGCCACGTTTCCCCATGCTCTGCTCTTCTTCACTAGGTACTCTAGTAGGCTGGTAGCATCACTTCCCAAAAAAGGACCTTTATAATAGTACTAGTATATATGTGTCTTATCTTAATTCTTAAACTAGATTTAACACATCCTTATGTGAAAATTCTCCACTTTTTGGCGGGTAAAGCATCCATTTTAGTCACCTAAAAATATACTACTACTTCATTTCCCGCTTTCTTTTTTCCGATGTAATTTGTTAAAAGAAACAGAATGAAGAAAGGTTTGAGTTTTTAAAGGTACTTCTAATTTATACAGCCATTTATTTATTTATTTTTAAATAAAAGTGATGGTTTTGTTTTAGGAGAGAAAAAAAAAGGATGAAATGAAAGAGACAAAGGCGTTTCTTTTTATGGGTTTCTTTCCTTTCCTTGTAAACTAAATAGAAACAAGATTCGCACTTTATACTGTAATTGCTAAAGGGGTTTTGGGTTTTTATTTTCAAGAAGCTAAACTCCTTTTTTTCTTTAGGGTTTAGGTTTAGAAAGGGCAAAACTTTTCTGGGTACGCTATTTTTTCACTTGTCAATTCAGTGTAAATGCAGATTTGAACACCCATTTGCTTCATTTATTATGGGTTTGTTGTACCTGAATGTTCTGAGGCTCTGAGCTTTGTTGCAGAATGTACAACAAATTTTGATGGTCAAATGTTAATACAAATCTGTAGTACCATGTACAAAGCTTCAATCTTTGCAAGAGAGAGGCTCTATTTGTTCTAAGGCTTGAATCAGGGACCCATTGTAGGAAGCACATTGTTCACATAGCTGGGTTTGGTAAGGAAATGCTGAACCTTTCTTGGTTAGATCTTTGAAAACAACTCAGTTTGTTTAACCCAATTTGTGTGTCTTTAAGTGTTTTTTACTGAAACTTTGTTTAGCATTACTAGTTTTATTGAAGTAGAATCATCTCTTTTTGGCTCTAGTCTTCTAGTTTTCGTCAAGGGTTTTGAATCTGGTTTTACTGAGATTCTTGATTCATATTACTTTCTGAAGAGGTTTCTTCTGACTCTTGGTATTACAGAAACTGTTATTGGCTTCTTGTTTGGATGTTGAATAGGTAGGTTACCCAGTTGGATTTCTTCCATACCGCTACTCAAAGATCTCAATTTCTTCACATAGAGTTAATTTCTGTTGATAAGGTGTGCAGTTCTATATTGATTTCTATAAAATTTCAGTACTGAGAGCTCAAAAATCTGTTTGGTACTTAACATTAAACTCAAAGTTAGTTGTGTAAAGCTATTTTCTATGGATAGGATGAAGCTATTTAGGCTTTTGGTTGTGACCTTAGTTTTAGTATCTGCCATGGGACAGCTTCCTTCCCAGGACATTCTGGCACTACTTGAATTCAAAAAGGGAATTACCCATGACCCGACAGGTTATGTTCTTGATTCATGGAATGAGGAGTCTATTTACTTCAATGGGTGTCTTCATCTTGGAATGGCATTGTTTGCAATGGTGGTAAGGTTGCTGGGGTTGTCCTTAATAACCTGGGATTATCCGCCAAACGTGGATTTGAGTGTGTTTTCAAACCTCACAATGCTTTTGAAGCTCTCAATGTCAAACAACTCTATATCTGGTAAAATTTCCAACAATATAGGTGACATTAAAGGTCTTGAATATCTTGACATTTCAGATAATCTGTTCTTCTCTTCTTTACCACCAGAGATTGGTAACTTGGGAAGTTTGCAGAACCTCTCATTAGCTGGAAACAACTTCTCTGGGTCAATGCCTGATTCAATTTCAGGGCTTACTTCAATTCAGTCATTGGACTTGAGTCGTAATTCCTTTTCTGGTCCAGTGCCATCATCATTGACAAACTGAATAATTTGGTATATCTTAATCTCTCTATTAATGGATTCAGAAAGAAAATCCCAAGAGGTTTTGAGCAGATGACAAATCTTCAGGTACTTGACTTGCATGGTAACTTGTTTGATGGTGATCTCAATACAGAGTTCTTGCTGCTTACTACCGCAGTTCATGTTGATTTGAGTGGGAATTTGCTTGTGAGTTCTAGTTCTCAGCAGCAGAAGTTTCTACCTGGTCTTTCAGACACTATTAAGTACTTAAATCTTAGTGGAAACCAGCTCACAGGATCTCTTGTTAGTGGGGATGAGCCACAGGTGTTTGAGAACTTGAGGGTGTTGGATTTGAGCCACAATCAGCTGTCTGGGGATTTGCCTGGATTTAATTTTGTTTATGAGCTCCAGGTCCTCAAACTCAGCAACAATATATTTTCTGGGTTCATTCCTAATAACCTTTTGAAAGGAGATTCATTGGTTTTAACTGAATTGGATCTGAGTGGCAACAACCTCACAGGTACTCATATATTTACAAACTAAATTTATTGAGAAAATTTTCTTTAAATTTCTTTGAGATATTTTAAGCAATGTAATTAATCATTTTGAGGTTGAACATTGTTTTTTGTTTTGTCTCAACCGTTTTAATATATATTTTATATGAATTTGGAGACCTTATAGTTACAGTTGTCTTACATACTGTTGTTTGCTACACTTCACATTTTTTTTCATTTTACAGGGACAATAAGTATGATCACTGCAACAACTTTACACACACCTTAATCTCTCCTCAAATGGGCTGTCTGGTGAACTTCCATTGGTGACTGGAAGCTGTGCGGTCCTTGATCTCTCAAATAACCAATTTGAAGGAAATTTAACCAGATTGCTGAAATGGGGAAACATTGAAATTCTTGATCTCAGCCAAAACCGTTTGACAGGGTTCATCCCCGAGGTAACTGCAGAATTTTTGCGTTTAAATTACCTTAACCTCTCTCATAATTCTCTAAATAGTTCTCTCCCAAATGTTATTGTGAAGTTTCCTAAGCTTACAGTCCTTGATCTCAGTTCTAACCAGTTAAATGGACCTCTTCTATCTACTCTGCTAACATTACCCACATTGCAAGAACTTCACCTTGAAAACAATATGCTTGTTGGAAGTGTTCAGTTCTCTCCGTATTCTTCTTATGAACCCAATCTCTGCGTTCTTGATCTTTCTCATAACCGACTTGATGGCTATTTTCCTGATGGATTTGGCTCATTAACTGCACTTCAAGATCTCAATCTTGCTGGAAATAATTTCTCTGGTTCTCTGCCAACCTCCATTGCTGACATCAACTCCCTCAGTTCATTAGATATCTCCCAGAATCATTTCACTGGTCCATTGCCAAAGAAGTTGCCTGATAGTCTAGAAAGATTTAATGCATCATACAATGATCTTTCTGGCATTGTCCCAGAAAATTTAAGAAAGTTTCCACCATCTTCTTTCTTCCTGGAAATTCTGATTTACAATTTCCAAATCCTCCTCCTGGATCAACCTCCTGTTCCAGCTGGACATCGGAACAGGAAACCAATCAAAACAGTTGTCAAGGTGGTGGTGATAATTGCTTGTGTAGTTGCTGTGATAATTCTTATCCTGCTTGCCATCTTCATTCATTACATCCGCATATCAAGGAGACCTCTTCCACAACATGTTACAAGTAAAGACATCCATCAGGCAGGCCCAACAGATTCCTTCTGGCTTGGGTGGAAAAAAGACGGTGTTGGTGGCTTGGTAGTTTCAGCTGAGCGACCTTATGACCTCACGTAAAGGACTGTCGTCTGGGATTATTAGTCCTGATGAGAAAATGGCAGCAATAACGGGCTTCTCTCCATCTAAGAACAGCCATTCTCTTGGTCACCAGAGTCTGGAGATTCATATACTGCTGACCTATCTAGATTAGATGTCAGGTCTCCAGATAGGTTGGGTGGTGAGCTGTACTTTCTTGATGATACGATCTCATTTTCACCTGAAGAACTTTCAAGGCCCCAGCAGAAGTCTTGGGGAGAAGCAGCCATGGGACTTCCTACAAGGCAACACTGGATAATGGGGTTGTTCTTGACTGTGAAGTGGTTGAGAGAAGGGGTGGCAAAACAGAGGAAAGATTTCGCTAAGGAGGCTAAGAAATTTGCAAATATTAGACATCCAAATGTGGTTGGTTTGTGAGGGTATTATTGGGGTCCCACGCAGCATGAGAAGCTCATTCTTTCAGATTATATATCTCTTGGGAGTCTTGCAAGCTTTCTTTACGGTAAAGTTTCTTCCTTTTCATTCAAGCTATTTACAACCCCATTTAATTTAAAGAGAGTGGGTGTCAATTAGTAAATTTTATTCCATTGTGCATGCCAAGACCTGCAAATGATAAGCAACAATAAGATTTAAGGCCATAAAAGGCGTGGCTAAACTGTTTACAAATGTTTCAAATAAACAATGCATCTTTTACGGCATAATAGAGAGCTTATAAAGAATATAATTACTTCGTATTATAAGTTTGGAGTGGGAAACATTATGAATCACTATCACATTTGAATGAAGGTCTAACCTCACTCCAATGTTGTTAACACAAAGATATACATTCTTATTGGCAATGCCGGAGAGGTTATAATTGCTCTGTAGATTACTTGTATGCTTCTTTATTGATTTGGTATTTATTGCATGGACCAAATTACCACTTCATGGATATCAAACGTCATCTGTTAAAGTCCCTCAGACACCATTACTTCCCAAGCAAATATATTGCAAGGCCCATGACGTGTTGATCAATAATATCAGCAAAAGTGAACCAAATTTTTTTATAGACAAAAGGTCCGGACTCCAAATAATATTATTATTCTTCATCAAATTTCACAAGCTAGCTTATTCACTATTCAATTAACTTTTGTTTAAGCTGATTATATTTCTAGAGCTCCAATTACTAATTCAGTGCAAATGCTGCAATACATGGTTGTATACATGTGTGCTGGAATGAGAAAGAGTGCTAAAAATATCATTTTCCTTAGTTTAGAAGATTATGCTATTTATAGTTTTTCGGGAAAATGAACTTGCTTTTTTTCTTTCTTTTTCCTGGGACATGAAAATAGAAATATGAACCAAGTAATTTTAATTTAGACGTACCGAGTACCAACACAGTTCTCTCTTTTTGTTCACTGCGGTTGACTGGAGGCTATCTTGCTTTTGTATGCTTCACTTTCTGGTTTCAATCATGCAACATCATTTATCAGCATTTCTGTTTAATTGTTGTCTGCAGATCGACCAGGAAAAAAGGGTCCCCCACTATCCTGGGCCCAAAGACTCAAAATTGCAGTTGATGTGGCACGTGGCCTGAATTATCTCCATTTTGACCGTGCCGTTCCACATGGCAACCTCAAAGCAACCAATGTTTTATTAGAGGGTCCAGATCTTAATGCTCGTGTTGCAGATTACTGCCTGCATCGCCTCATGACTCAAGCAGGTACTATAGAACAGATTCTTGATGCTGGGGTTTTAGGTTATAGGGCACCCGAATTGACTGCTTCCAAGAAACCACAGCCTTCCTTTAAGTCAGATGTTTATGCCTTTGGAGTGATTTTATTGGAACTTCTAACCGGAAAATGTGCTGGTGATGTGGTTTCCGGTGTTGATGGAGGGGTTGATCTGCCGGACTGGGTGAGGCTGAGGGTAACCGAAGGTCGAGGGCCAGATTGTTTTGATGCTGCATTGGTGCCCGAATTGATGAATCCAGCCGCTGAAAAAGGTTCAAAAGTTCTTGGGATAGCTTTGCGATGCATACGGTCTGTATCTGAGAGGCTAGGTATCAAGACTATATATGAGGATTTATCATCTATATAATCTTTTAGTTTAGTTTGTGGTGAACTCATCAGGCTAATTTGAGAATCAATAGTTCATTGGCTTCCCTTTTTTGGTTAAATTAGTCATTAGTCTGGCATTTAAGTCCTAATTAGCTTATTTTATTTATGGTTGATGTAAAGTTGGTAGCATTGTCGATTTATACAAACTTACCCATTTTGCTAATGTGAATTTGGAGAGTTCTCTTTTCTCTTCTTGCTTTAATTACTACTAGTATTTTTTGTTCTACTCCCATGTAATGCATTGCCACATAAAGTTCACAATGCGGGAAGTATGAAAACTGGGCAGGCTCATGGGGATACTAGTGCATATGAAAAAATGTGGTCATAAAATGGCATGTTCTGTATAGAACTGGAACAGAGAGCAAGATTAATGGGAAAACCCAGGATAGAGCTCCCCTTAGATGCTCTATAAAGTAAGCACATTGTGCAAACACCATATAACAAAGTAAGCCTGAAGCATCATGATGATAATACTAATGCTTAATTTATCACTTAATATTCATTGAATTGGTCTTTCAAGATTCATTTTCTTGTACCAAAAATAAATTTCTATTAGTTCTCTGTATGTAACAGGTAATGAGAGTGATTTTAAAATTATTGTACCATATCTATATACATTTAGTTCAGTATTAACGTTTGTTTCAACTGCATGTTATTATCAGTTCACAATTTTTGTGTGTACTTTCAGAAATAAACTCTCATTTTAAGATGATGATATTATTTCACAAAAATTGCATGATGAAACAATAGCACAGGCACATCAAAAGGATGGCATGAAAGTACAAAAATAAAAAGGGTAAACATTTTTTTTCTAGTTTTTTTTTTTAATATTCTTGTTATATATTACTATAAATTTAGGCCGAATTATAATTGTGAAACTTATCAGTAAGGTATTAGAGTCTTGTTTGCGATAAATTTATGCCGAATTACAATTGCGAAATTTATTACTACATGAGATGGGTAGAAATTATAGGAGGACCCCACTTATTACACATATCTCTAAAAATATTACCAATAATACTTATTCACGTAATCAAAAAGTCGACACAAACATTTGCAATATATATTATTATCCTAAGGTATTAACTTTAATTAAAAACAACTAGGGAAAAAAATCTTCTTTTTCTTGAGGAAAAAATCCCTTGCTTCCGAAAGAACAAAAATGCTTCTTACTTCAAACTCATAACCATTTTGAGATTATCTTATCCAAAATATCTTCAAAATTGTCATTCTATTTGTCCTCTTAGGGACATATTGAAATGGTAATTCTAATATTTAAAGCGGGAGAGGGCTTTGTTGTTAATAAATTTATTTGAAGCCTTTTTGGCTTCCTAAAATATCTTCCAACTTTTATAATAATTATTTTTTTATCCTTATAACTTCTATTTGATATTCATTAATTTTTTTAAAGTCAATTCAAGAGATTTTTAAATTCAAAATTAGTATATATTCTTTTAATTTTAATCAATACAATGATGAATATCGTAAAATATTTAAAAAATATTACTCATTGTAAATTTTATTGTTTCATAATTTTTAACGAGTGATCTTAATTTTAAGTTTGAAAATGTTTCAAATTGACGTTCAAAAATTAATAATAATCATATAATTTGGAAGCAGACAGAATACTTTCTATTTTGTCCTTATAATTCCTAAAATGCCTTTTAACTTTTATAGTAAATCCTATTTTATCCGAATAGAACTTCAACTTCTTAATTAACTTTTAAGTTTAAGTATTTTTAATCTTTAAAATTTTAACTTTTAAAATTAATAACATAATATAAATTGAGTAGTAGTTCCTATTTCCTAATAAAGGAATAAAGTACACAAAAAGTCCATTTAAAACCCTTGATTACTGGAAAAGATGTCAAAATATATAAAATGACCTATATATATATATATATATATTATATCTTTCCTTTTGGCTACATCCAAGTGTCTATACTCTATACCATTAAAATGTTGGACTTATAGAAAATAATTATATAACATTAAATATAGTATTAATTGTATATAATACCCTTTATCATATACTTATTTTATACTCCCTCATTTGTAACATTTTTCAATAAAAAGTAATTTTCAAAAAACTATGACTAATTTTCTTAAATTATATAAAACCTCAAATAATTTAGAAAAAATAAATTCATATATTATGAGAACTAATAAGGGTGTGTAGATAAATTACTAATTCTTGATCTGATTCTCAAGTTCTTGTTGGTGCTGTGGTGCGGCAGCTCAATGCCACATCAAAGGTTAACTCCAAATAAATCACTTTATAATTTTGATTTTTTTGAAGTCATTTAATAATATTTTTATATTTTAAAATTAAAATCTTAGTTAATATAATTATAAGTATTATAATTATACGAGAATAGTACTAATTACAAGACTTATTATTTTTAAAATCTAAATAAATCACATTATTTTAAATTGAAAAGATAAATTTTCCTTTTAACACAAATATATATTTTTTAATACACACGATACAAATACAAGTGTATTTTTATTAACACAAATAAAGGAAACAATATTATTTCTCTTTTGTAAATGTCCAAACCTATAATAAGTCAAAATTAGTTTTTGAAAACTGAAAGAGTACTACTAGTATTTAACTATACAAATAGTCAAATATATATATATACAGAAAGGATCAGTAGAATTTTAACAAATAGATCGCCTTAAATAATGTAATTTTATTAAAACGACGTAGTTTTGATAAGACGAATTAATTTTTTTTGTAAATCTGCGTGGCATGGTATTTACAAAAATGCCACCGCGTCTTATCAAAACTATATTATTTTCATAAAGTTTTATTATTTAAGAGAGTTTTACCACTTAAGAGTTCTTCTTGATTCTGTCTATATATATATATATATATATATGCTTTCTCTACTCTCTTTAAACCCAAAACAAGCAGTCAAGCAGAACTGAACAGCCCTATACCTTTTTTATGCTTTCTCTTCTCTCTCGAACCCATAAAAGAGCAACCCACTAAAAAATAGCCAAACCCCTTTTGTTATTTTATCTTTCTTCCCCGTACGAACATTGAAATCTTTTTATCTCTGCTCGATAGCCATTGCCAATGTAAGAGGTACAATTTTCTTAATTAATCATTACACTTTTTTTCCCTTCTCTCTCTAGTTTCATTAGTTATTTGCAAAAAGTTTTTATTTTTATTTATTAATAATCTTTCTCAAAATTGCAGTTTACCTTTTTTTTATTCTTTCGAACTTATGTTTCATTAATTTATTTACTGCTATAAAATTGTGTCTGGTTCTACTTTTTCCCAATTGATTTCTTATTCTTGTGTTATAGAAAAGCTTCAATCTTTGTTGTTTTAGTGATTTTTATTGTCATTAGTATGATTACGAGGGAAAACGGTAAAGGGCATTGTTATTATTATTCTAAATTTCATGCATATTTTTCGTGTCATGTAGTATCATAAAGTCTGATTTTTTCTTCATCTTTTCACAGAGTATGGATGCTTTCTTTTTCCATTTGCAGAAATTTTGATTTCAGTTTGAAAAGCATAAAGTAATTTCTACTGTTACTTCCCCCCCCCCCCCACTAATAGTTGCATGTTCTTTCTAATTGTTCTTCTAATCGTCAAAATCCATGTTTCGTGTTTTCGCATTTTGCTTCATTTGATTTATTGCTCTTGAATTATAAGTTTACAGTTTTACTATGGTGTACTCCATTAGATACTGATATATGTACAATGTATTGGTGAAGAATGTGATATCTTGATAAAATGCCCTAGAAATGTCTGCCTGTATTTTTCCCAATTGTCAAGATTTTTAAATTGGTCTACTTGGTACTGGATTTTTGCATTTGTGCATACTCCAAATTATCTTTGGCAGAACAAGTTGATTAATATAGCGTATGGGATGAAGAAAATGTTGGAATTGGATTACTTTCCCTCAACAAACTTAGTATTCAGTATTCTTTTATTTTATGGTTCTTACTCAATACCTTCCAAGAAGCTTCCTTGCCAAAGAAAAGAGTTTTAAAAGAATTATTATTGAGAGTGATACTTTCGGTGCAACTAAATCTTATCTAGAAAAAAATTGGTCCAGTTTAGAGGGCTATGGTGTTGATCGATTGTTACTTTTCTTTGTGTCCTTTCAGAGATTGCTATATATTTTTCATCCCATGTTGTGTAAGGGTCTGGCTCATAGAGTAACCAAAGATTCCCTCTTGATGAATTCCTCAATTTCATGGGCAAGATATCCCTTTGTGGTCAAGTGAGCTGTGAATCTTCAAATATAGGCTGCTTGGCTATTAAATTTAATGATATCTCTCGCTTACTTTGTTTGTAAGAAAAAAACCCTATATAAATAATTGTCACATATTTAGTTGATTGAGATGATTAACTGTATAATTTTTGTGATTGTTCTGGGACAGTGGTGAAGTCAGTAATTTTAATCAGGGGTCAAAATATTGTGATGCTATAAGTAATTTGGTGGGGATTCGAGGGCTCTGCCCCCGAGCCAATTTTTTTAAGATAATTTCGAGGGCCAATTTTTTTATAGATAATTTTGTGTTTTTTGGCCTATTACATATGTAAAACATGTATTTGGTTATAATATTGTTAATATAACAAGTAATAACATTATATATATATATATATATATATATATATATATATACATACATACACACCTTATTGACTCCTATTCTAATCACAAATTTGGTAGTAAATATTTAAATTTCATATGTTATAAATATAATATAAATTAGGTTATTATTTATTTTAAAAATACTAGAGGAAGATGCATACATCAAGGAGGAGAAGTAACATGGAATTGAGAAAGTTATAAAAAATCCAATTTGACCCCGTATATTAAAAAATTTATAAAATTTCAGTGGGGTCAATTTATTCATTACACTTAAATTTCTTCTAAATTTATCATATATTATAGAACAATTTTTTTTCCAGTGGGCTCAATTGACCCCACACCCTAAAGGGTGGCTTCGCCCCTGTTCTGGGATTCATATTACATTTATCGTAGTGAGAGAGTAGTGTCAGTCTTTCATACTTTCTGGAAATGACATTTTATGTGATTGACTTTCATATTTTTTTGAAAATTCTGTGATTGACTTTTGTTTCATGTATTATCTATTATAGGGGACTTATTTGCACTTTGCTAATTTAACTGGTCAAATATATAAAGTTAGTTGATGACCTGAAAAGGACTGATGGAAATTCAAGGATCCCCAGCTCTTGCGGTGAAGAAGACAGCCCTTACCCCTAAAGCTATTATACACCAGAGGTTTGGAAGCAATGCGTGCTATAAGGTTGAGGAAGTACAAGAGTCTGCTCCAAATGGATGTCCAGGGCTATCTTTACTGCAGAAGGGTCCCTGCCTTTATCAATGCTCCTTGCAACTTCCAGAAATTTCTGTTGTTTCAGAGATATTCAAGAGAAAAAAGGATGCAATGCAATCTGCTGCAGAGAAGGCTATTGAAAAGGTTTTTCTTCATATTTGTTTTTAATGGTACTAAATTCGCCTTTATATGTTGATTGGCTACAAAGATGCTGCATGCCCTTAAACATTCAAAACAAAAATAGTCAAATTCTATAGTGCGTTGATGCAACACCTACTTTTGCTTCTTGTTTCTACTTGTAAAAGCCTTAATTTTTTTACTATTAAATTATGTGCATGCTTATCCAAACAAGTTCCTTGTGCACATCATTTTTTTAAAAGGTTTTATGTTTATGTTCACAGTACTTAGCTGATGTCAATACTAACTGTGCATTTACTTTTCTTCTGTGGCAGCTAGGCATCAATCCTACAACAAATAATCCCTCTTCACAAGAAGCATGGGATGAGTTAGTTTCCCGTCTTTCATATTTATTCTCAAATGAGGTACGTTTCTTTTCTTGATTAATATATAAACTATAATACAGTATTTAGGAACATCCTAATATATTGTGTTTAGAGAAATTAAATTATGTAATTTGATTTTTGTTTTGTTAGATAAAAACTATTCTGGACTTTGACTTTCATAGATTTATCACTAATATTTTGATAGATTCATAGCTAAATTACTATTTCTTGGACTTATCAACAAAAAAAAGGAAAAGGAGAAGAAAAACTATTACTCCACATTGACCAATCAAAATTATTAATCTGAAATAGAAGTGGACACTCACCTTCATAGAACTCGGTGTATTATCATTCTAAGATATGCAACAATTTTGGCTTTATACCTTGTAAGGAAAGAGATTCCACAAATAATATATGAGGTGAGGAAGCCAACGACAACCTGTTTATCTTTTTTCCTTATATTATACTCGCGAGATTACATTAATGATACTTTTTCCTCTTTCCGCAATTAAATAGGAAATCACCAAACCCAATAATGAAAATGAAAATAACAAATAATCATCCATGAGCAAATCACAATATTAAACGTGAAGAACCCTTAAATAGGAAAATAATAGGCAAACTTCGAATCTCCACTATCCTAATAATAAAGGCTTACATTAATCCTCTCAAATTTTACTTGAGGTATCACAAGAAAGTGAGAAACTGAGAAAATTCAAAATACCTTTAATTGAGTTGAGAAACTCAATTAACTTCACCACTCAAAATATTATGAATCAATAAAGTCTTCAAGCTTTCAATTGATCAGACTGAAACAATGATGGCGAAAACCAACAAACCTATGTAATCTCTCGTCATTTATCTCTTCAGCGGCATATTCTCTTTTTCCATGTTCTTGCCAGGTAACCCACAAAATCATGTATATATTAACTATATATCACGACTCTTAAGCTGCTTCAGAAAGCCATCTATCTGTTCACTATTAACCACGTGACCAAGCTAGGAACTTGGTCCCCAATTAAATGGGTGACTAATTTTTTTTTAGTATAGATATGGACCTAAGTTAAGGGCGTAATTTTCATTTGTAGTCCTGTGTTAAATTTTTGGACTTCCATGTATCTCAAAAGGAGAAGGATGTCTTCCAATTGCAGTTCTCAAGTATGTGTTTGATCAAGAAGGTTTGCAAGAGTGTGGAAGAATCCTAGTGGGAGTAACAAGCAGTGTGTAGGCACCATTTTGATGAAATTAATCAGGTCACATGAGACATGCGATATCTCCTGGTAGTTGCATAGTGCCGTGTCTCTTATTATTGTTATTAGTGAATGGTTTAATTAAAATTATATATCTACCTTACTTTTTCCCTCCCAGAGTTTGTAGTACACACGTTATTGTAAATGAGGATAAGTATTGGAGAGTAATGATTCTAAAGCCCAAATCCACCCAGCTTGTTGGATTTCTATATGGACCCCTCATCGTGGTACTTCAAGGACTAATCAAGAGCTGTCAGTTGGTTTATGTTTTGAGTTTTCTTGTAGCATTAAGCTTCTGGCATGCAATTTGAAATTGGGAAGATAGATATGGGAAAACTTGGAAAGAGGAGAATAAACCATGAGAAAGAAAAGCAAGAAGAAAAATGTTATTAACTGAATTTTCCTGAAATTTAGTTGTGCGACGTAGCTGAGTTCTGCTCATTTCTAATATTTTTTAGTTGACAGTAGTCTATCTGTCGTATCTTAGGTTTACCTCTGACTTGTTTTCTTTGCTTTTGTACCATGATGAAGTTCCTTACAACAGTTCATCCGCTGAGTGGTCACTTCAGAGGAGCTTTGCTTAGAAAGGGTCACCTCTATGGTTCTGTTCCTGTTTCTGTGATTTCTGTCTTTGATACGAAGCTTATTAATTTATGTAAATGCATAAATTCTGAAGTTGAGTCGAATCCCTGGTTGGTAATGTCGCTTGTTCTAATGGCTGCTGCAAGATTACCATGTTCTGTGTCTACTTCTGATAATGAGCTTTCAATTCAAAGGGTAAATCCATACCCTCCTGAAGTTTTACTGTCTATAGTTAATCAACAATCTTGCTTGCCAGAAAGCACTTGGATTAGGGCAATCCGTGTTCCATACTCGGTTGAGAAGACTGTTGAACCCTTTACTCTTAAAGTTTCTGTTAATGGTTATTACCTGGATGTTATTGCGCAAGAACTTGGTGTGGCAGATGCTTCTAAAGTTCTGGTTTCAAGGTATGGCTGTACATTTGTAGTATTATTTATCTTTTCCTGAATCTCAAAGTACTTGAATTTTTCTGTGTACTGATGATAAAGTTAACAATTAGCATATGGTCGCTCTTTTATTGCATTATTACCTTATCATTCTTGTCCTGCATGAGGAATTATAAGTTCCGTCAAATATAGATAGCTTATAAATCCATAAGCGTAGTTTCTTTTTTAACATGTCTTAATAATCAAACTTAACCTGAAACTTTAGTATGGCCTGAATGTATGAGGCCCATCAGAAGATCTGATGAAGTTATGTTATCATGCAAGACTAGTATATATCGAAATTTATTCCAACAGAAAACTTGGCAAAACATGGTTAATGCCCCACGCGGCGTGCATGCGCATGCACAAACACACTCTTGCTAAAGCCAAGGTGTATGCCTTTTTTCTTTCTATTATTAAACAGAAACTATCAGTCCAGTTCTAAAATGGATGTTCACATGCAAATGCGCACACACATACACATGTTTACTAAAGCCAGGGCAGATGGCATCTTTCTTTTATTTAACAAAGCAGTGCACCTTATAGTTGACTTCACTTTTCATCATTTTTACAGGAATATAGGCAAAGCTTCTTCAGAGACTAGGTTGTACTTCTATGCTTCAAAGTCATATCTGTTGGATATATCTTCGGAATTATATAAAGAAGACGAGTCTGTTGAGCCTGAAGGATATTTAAATAAAAGGGCCAGTTACTTTTCCGGTCAAGTTATACATGGTGATGCGATTTTGGCCTCTATTGGATACACGTGGAAGTCTACTGATCTCTTCTGTGAAGATGTATCACTGTGTACATATTATAGGTATCTTTCTTCTTGAGCTTAAATTGCACATTTCAACTATATGCACTCCTTAAGTACTTTGTAATTGTATTCATCAGTAGTGTAAGCTGGTCCCTATTCTTTATTTGAACAGAACAAGTGTCTAAGGCTTGAAGACACATTCAATTATTTTTCAGGGCCATGTTTTTATTTTAAATTTTTTTCTTCTAATTTATAATTTTTAAAATGATAAAAAAGTATATTTTGTAAATTTATATAGTGGGTAGAGAGGGCTTAAACCTTAGCTGTGGCTAGCAAATAATGTCTCCACTGAGGTTTGAAAACATGACATATTATCTCATATAGGGAGAAGCTGTGATACGTCTTGAACGATTGGTCATTGGCAAAATTAGGGCCGTGCTTGATTTGGCTTGAGAATTATTGGATAATTTAGCAGGCAAGTATTAGGGTCGTGCTTCATTTGGCTTGAGAATTATTAAAGCATTTAGTAATCCATGTTATCTTCTGAATGTATTTTATGTGTATTGTGTATTGCAACCTGCTTGTAATTATTATCTTCTTATTATTTTATTTCGAAATTTGAGAGTCCATACTCCATAACTGAGGCAATAAGCCTCAGATTATGCCCTCCTGGTTTGCGAACTATAACAAATTGCCTGTCATTGCTCTTGTAGCACCTAAACTTCATGTGCTTTTCTGCTATGTCATGTGTGATTCTCTGTTTGTCCAAGTGATGCTGCTATCTGTTGGACAGTCTTATTTCCCTTGATATGTAATTAACAGAGTAGAATCCAGATAGCGAAACGTGGTTTACCCAAAATAATCATTTTAGTTTTATGAACGTTAGACTTGAGAAAAATTAAACGTTATAGTAAAAATATCTTATAATTTGCAATGGATCTATAAGAATAATGGTTCATATTATATACCAAGTCGTACAGATTTATATTTAAATTAATTTTTTAATGAAGGGCAGCTATATAAAACGCTTAATTTTGTCAAATGTGGGGCTTCTTCATAAGCTCCCTCAAACATTTACAAGACCCTGATTTCTTTGGTAAAGTATAAATCAAAAAAGTAGAACATGGTATGTTCTGATTGATTTTATACTCCTATCTTTCTTAGGGCTTGATGGTTTGAATTTTCTTTGTTTGTTATTGGCAAGAATTTTTGTGGAGTTTTTTTTAATAGTAATCAATTGATGTCTGTTATAAATGAAAGACAATCTCTTTTTGTGGGTGGCGGATGTTACCTTTGGTTACCATGCCGCAAGTGATGCATTCATTTTTGATTGAAGTTTATAATAATTTGATACCTTACAGGTTTCCTTTTTAATTGTAATAAGTACAGGATGCTTATCAATAAGATACCCAGTGGTGTCTACAAGCTGTCCAGAGAGGCCATACTGGTAGCTGAATTACCTGTAGCATTCACCACGCGAAGCAATTGGAGGGGCTCCTTTCCTAGAGATATCCTTTGTACATTCTGCCGTCAGCACCGTTTATCTGAACCTGTCTTCTCAACTGCTAATAGCCCCTTGAAATCGTTGTCAGATTTATCCGGATCACGCAAGAAGTTAAAGGTTACAGAGTCAAGCGAACAGAAAACAAATGGACGTGGTCTTGCTGTTGGTGCTGTAGAATCTGAAAGAACTTTTAAATGTGAAGTAAAAATATATTCAAAGACTCACGAATTGATTATGCAGTGTACACCAAAAGAATCGTTTAAGAAGCAGAGTGATGCCATCCAGAATGCTGCTTTGAAAATTCTCTCATGGTTCAACACATATTTCAAGAAACTAGATATGTCTATCGAAAAGTTGACTGCATTCGGAGAGGAACTTGCTATCCAGTTTTATCCTGAATGCTTCTTCAAGGAGTTTTTGTTGTGCCCGTCAGTACATGATTGTTGGCAGAAAACTAGGACTCATGCTAGCAGATTGGTTGATTCTGACTGCAGGACTCGGCAAAATGTTACGTCCCAAGATACAGTTTTTTTCATAAACATTGATAATCAGGACTCTGGAATTTCTCCATCTACTGGGTCTTTGGTATGCATAAGGTATAACATATCTTTATTGACAGAGGGAGAATGCAAGAAAGAACTTGTTGAAAGTAGTGAGGAATTTGAGTTTGAGATAGGGGTCAATGCCGTGGTCCCCCATCTTGAAGCAGTTGTGATACAGATGTCTGTGTGTCAGTCTACTTGTTATAATATGGAGTTGCCTCCTCAAGAGTTGATTATGGCTGCTGCTGCTGATTCTGAAAGAACTCTTTCGTTATTGTCTTCAAGTGAGTCATCCTGTATTTCTATGTTTATCAACTGTGACTATATTGTGTTTGATGCTGTTTTTTCGAGTAATGGGATTTTTTTAACCTAATTTTTGGCAGGTGCCTGTAGCTTGGAGTATTCAGTAACTTTGTTGCGAGTGACGGAGCCCTTGGAGGAGAGGATGGAGCAGGCTCTGTTCAGCCCTCCTCTATCAAAACAACGTGTTGAATTTGCATTGCAACATATTAAAGAATCTTGCGCTTCTTCTTTGGTATGAGCATATCATTTTTGTTTAATGATCACCGGACTTGATATAGAGATTGAAACTATCTTTGTTGGCAATGCAGGTTGACTTTGGATGTGGGTCTGGAAGTTTATTGGATTCTTTGTTAGCATATCCGACTTCTTTGGAGAAAATTGTTGGTGTTGATATTTCACAGAAAGGTCTTGCCCGTGCAGCCAAGGTTCAAACGCTTTATATCTAATTTTCTTGATTTGATCTCTTTTCTATCTTTTATGTTTCTCTTTATTCTTCATATCTTTTCTATGTTGGTGTGTTTAGTGACTAGATCTTTTTGTTGTTTTTTAAATTTCTTCTCAATTTTAGCATGGTATTTGAGTTGAGTGATACTAATGATTTTTTCTTTTTAATTGGAAGCATATCGTTAGGTTATAGGCCTGTTACTTGACTGATTTGGTGATGATATACATATAAGAAACATAGTGTTTGCGTTTTTTTGTCCTGATATGTAGTTGCTGTCATCAGATATTAGTTTCTTTCCTGTATAACCATCCACTTGGTATACTTATTCGTATCCTGATTCTTCTAGACTCAAAACATAGACAAAGAGGAAGTAACATTTTATTCTACTGACATACACTTCCGTTTTAGAAATTAGTCAGGGTGAGTAGTTGCAACATAAAGCACCGTTTCTTTATGATCGAAGATACTCTTGGTTTTCTTGCGATCCTGTGGATGTATTGATAGGGAGGCTGAAAATTTTGTAGTAGTTGTTTGTTGATGTAATCGAGTAACTGTTTATGATTACATGAGCAATCAATTCCTGATGTTTATCAGTGATTTAAACTCGATCGCTTGGCAAAGCCAATATATAACGATCTGTAATTAATGATGCAGACACTTCATTCAAAACTAGCCACAAATTCAGAAGCTGTAGTGGCAGGTAATGGAATCAAATCTGCACTGCTATACAATGGTTCAATCACACTTTTCGATTCTCGCTTGTATGGATTTGATATCGGATCTTGCTTAGAGGTATTGTTCTGTGTTTAATTACATTTCCTCATACTTTATTGCATGTGTTCATCCTTTAATAATTTGTCTGGTCGTTCTTAGGCATATGTTTCCTACTTATTCTACACTACAAATTGTGAATTATTTAATGCTATGAAGCATATTTTGTTTTTTCCTTTACTGGTTCATTCACCTTAAACTTAAATTGACATGGTCAACATAGGGCTCCCAAGGGCATGTGAATGCGGTTGACCCTGATAGTAAGTAAGAGTTTAGCCTTTTCCAACTGTCAAAATGTTTTGTAATCCTTCTTTCTATCCCTATTAATATCAATATTCTAAAAGGCGCTAGGTTGGAGGTGGGCAACTGGGGGCCTAACGCCTAGGAGGCCTAGGCGAGATTTTTTATTTTAAGCCAATTTTAATATTTTATCTTACATTTATCCAAACAAAACAAAAATATAAAGCAAAACATTCTATAATAAAGATAATAAAGACTTTTGCTTAAAGTTCAAACACATCCATATTGCCAATGTCAAAGTTCAAACACAAACATACAATTGTTTAAAGTTCAAACATATCTTTAACGTATTAGTTTTATTCATAAACAAGATTGCTATTAAATAATAAAATTTAAAATTTCAAGAATTCAATTCAATATTAAAACTTAAGAAACTAAACATAAATTTAAGAATTATATTGAATTAAACTAAATATTATAAATGTATAATCATTTATATAATTTGAAGTTGGTACAAATTCAAAAAATTACAACTATAATAAAATTATCCATTTTGACTTGATCTTGTTCACTTCTTGTGATTTGATATGCTACAACTTGCATTATGAATATGATAAATCATTAGAAAAATAAATATATCAAGATCTGGTTTGAGTAATTATTAAAATAAAATAAAAACCTCTCCGCCCATGTTCCGCCTAATTTTTTGGAGGAATTTTTTTGCCACCTTGGGCCTTGGGCGCTGGCGTCAGGGGGGCCTAGCGCCTAGGCGGGGATTAATCGGACCTAGGCGGGGAGATTTTTAGAACACTGATTAATATTGACACTTCTATGCCGAGTCTGGTACATATTCAGATGCATTGGGCCATGATCAAGCCTTATGGGTTTTCAAATTTTTCTTTCAGCCAGGCTGGCATATAGATGAATACTTCTGTTGAAGTCTTGTCAGTTCATGGTTGTATAAGAAACATACATACCTTATATAACCACCATAGCTACATGCAGTTGCATGCTTTAGGAGTGGAGCTGCTGCTGCTTAATTTCTTGAGATTTGATATTTCTTTGTGCATCTAAGAACTACTTTTCCGCAACAAATTGTCATCATTTATCCTGATCTTATTACTGTTGGCTTAAACAATGGAACATCTTAATTACTTCGTGTTTGTCTGGCTTTTACATCATATACAATGATGATATAATAGGTGATTGAGCATATGGAGGAAGATGAAGCATGTGTATTCGGGGATGTGGTGCTAAGTTCTTTTTGTCCGAAGATTCTTATTGTTTCCACCCCAAATTACGAGTACAATGTGATACTCCAGAAGTCTAATCTGCAAAGTCAAGAAGAGGATCCTGATGAGAAAAGCCAAAATCAATCTTGTAAGTTCCGCAACCATGACCACAAATTCGAGTGGACAAGGGAGCAGTTCCAAAATTGGGCATCTGACCTCGCAGAAAGGCACAACTATAGTGTTGAATTTGGCGGAGTTGGCGGAGTTGATGGTGTGGAGCCAGGATTTGCCTCTCAGATTGCGGTCTTTAGGAGAGGAAGCAATTATTGTTTGAAAAATGCAAATGCAAATGCGGCTCATCACTACGAAGTTATATGGGAGTGGAGTAGCTTTAACGGGTAACTCCATCAGTATATTTGAAAATTACAATGGTAATTTTACTCAATTTCAGCCAATTACAAGTGACTATTGTTCTTATATATTATTCCATAGATATAAGAACAATATTATATCACTAACTCAAATGTACTTAATTATATAAGACGCATGATCGAAGCATGGTGTACTTAATTAGTTAGTTATCTGAAAGAATGAGGTGCAGAATTAAAGTCCCAATTTCTCTCTCTAAAATATATATGAATATCACTAACTCAAATGTTGCTTCAAATATGTACTCTTTTTACATTCTGTGAGTTAATTAGTAAGGATACATGTGTCAATATTTCAAAAAGATTATGACCCTTTTTTGTTTAAAAATTGTTAATCCCAACCCAAGATGAGGCGATTGTAATACCTCATTTGGGCAAGTGTAAATAGTAGACTCCAATTCGGCAATTTGAAATATTAATTATATAGACACAACAATCAACAGTTAAGCTTAAGCTATGAGGAAAGGTTTTACGAGTCCATACATGCATGGAAGTGCATATATATAATATTAAGAGAATTAATATTTTCACAAGTAAATTTAATAGTTTTATCAAATCCTGATGAAAAACTTATGGAACTATTAAATTTATTTGTGAAAATATCAATTTTCAATATTAATCGTCAGAGAAATTGATGGACGCCCGTGTGCAACTTTGTAAAAGTCGGGTCCTGCTTGTTCACCATCTACCAATCGAATCCTATCACGGAATTTTTTAGGCATCCCTATTATTTCCAAATGTCGGAGGGAATTGATGAATTTCAATCCTTCCGGCAGCTCCTCCAACTTGACACACTTATAAATAATTAATATAGAGAGATTGGGCATGCTTCCTCGATCCACCCTCCATTTTTCCAAGTTGGGCATAAGCTGTAGTTCAAGATGTGTGAGTTGGGGAAAACCCATGGCAGAGCACACCATTTCCCTCCGAAAAACGATCCACTCCCAAAAACGAGTTTACGCAGCGTAGGAATCCTCTCCAGCACTGGCATTGGGTCTTCCTCCAGCCCAGAACTTTCAAAGATAAACGTGGTGAGGGTACTTGTGGCGGTATGACTATTATTGTCAAATACCAGCAAGTCTCCGATGGGCCCTTGTGTTCGTAATTGATTGGGCTTGTAACGATCAGACCACAATAGCTGCTTCAAAGGAGATGAACCATTTCCCCATCCCAAATTATATTCATCCAATAGTACAATTGTAAGGGATGTGTACCGGAGAGAGCTGGAGGCCTTACTCAAGTATTGCATGATCTCTTCCAATTCAACGCGGTTATTGGTTGTAGTTACTGTTAGTTTCCGAAGACTGTTTAATTTCTGCAGATCCTTGAGCTCACACCAACGAGTATCAAAGTTTTCAAGTGTCTCCAACTTTTTGCTTAACCCATCAAACCCTAATTTTAATTGTCCCTTGTCATAAACTACTTTGCTATAGTATGGTAAATATAGATGCCGCAAGTGTTCCATCTTCGGCACTATATGTTTTGCCGGACATGAAAAATAGAAAATCCCTCCCCTAAAGCGCAGATCAAGGGTTTGCAACTGCTCTAGGTTTTCTAAAAATGTCGGAAACTTCAGCATTAAAGTGTCCTTTAAACTCAAATATCTCAAGTGAACAAGAGTACCTAATACTTTTTGTAGCTTAATCAAATAACGAATACCGGGCAAAACCACTTTCAACGTTAAAGCCTCTTCAACATGTGAAAGTCCATCAACTCCTTCAAAAGATAAAACTCCAGTAACCTGAAGTTGCCAATTTGATTCAATATTCTAAATATGGGTGGCCAACGTTCCATTCTCCACCCCCCAACATTGAACAATAAGACTGATCGTAAGCTTCGACTGGCATCCTTCCTTGACGAGATGGGACTCCTCATATCTCTAAATTCTCCACCCTTGAAATAAACAATAACTAGTCGTCGAGTGTAAGCAAAATATTCCACAGATTGCTCATCATGATGATAATCACTGCCTCTTCGAAGATAAAAGACCTTGAAAAAATCTTCTTCTACTGCTTTGGATAGTGATAGGTCTGTCATAAGGTCATGAAGGCGACACGATTCAAACTTTCTAAGTGATAACTCTTCATCCTAAAATTGCACTTGAACCATACACCTGTGCACCAGTTCTGCCAAATAAGATTCAGCCACTTCCATCATTGTTTCATCATCCCTTCGATCACTCGACAATACCAAACCTTCTGCAATCCATAGTTGATATAGCTTCTCTGCATTTATCTCAGCATCTTCGCCAAATTTACTCAAATATAAAAAACACGGCTTCAATTGATATGGTAAATCATTGTAACTCAAAACTAAAATGTCTAATACTTCTCTTTGATGTTCTTCTCCCATTCGTTTACCACTCCTAATGGATGACTGAATTTCTTGATGCACCTTCTCCCATTCAGTCAATGTAGGTTTCGTTACAAGAATTCCTCCCAACACAACTATAGCCAATGGAAGACCCGCACAATGTCCAACCATTTCCCTGCCTAACTCTTCCATCTCTTTAACATATGATCTGGTGTCTAAAACCAATTGAAACAAAAACAAAATAAGTGCAAGTTTTTATTGCTGCTTGAAAATATCTGAAGAATCTATATTATATTTCATCGACGCTAAATAAATGATGAACCTAGCTAGCTAGATACATTTTGAAATGGAATATAAAAAAATTGTGTATTCTCTTGTACATTAATTAACTGCCAATACAAAATCTTACATATATGATCGAGCTTATAAATGTACGATATGCATGACAATTGGTTAGGTTATGTTTGGTTTAGTATTTTGGATTTCATTAGCTTTATAAATCTAGAATATTTAGAATTCTAAGAATTCTTATACGTACTATTAAATTGACTTTTTTCATGTTTAGAAATTAAATATCTTAGTTTTTCCCTTTTCCATATGAACAGGCTACATTAAAACATATCTAAATTTTTAAGACTTTAGATAGATTTTCTTAAAATAAAATAAACAATCCATAGAATTTACTTTCATCTTAGAATTAATTCTAAAAATAATTGCAATCATATGCACCATAATTGCAGTGAATGATGGGGTGGGTGGTGATGGGTGGTTGTGGTGAGAGGTGGTGGTGAGTGGTTGGTGTAGTGTGAGAAGTGGAATGAATAATTAAAAATATGAAATTAAGGTAGTGAGGGTAAAATAGTAATGAAGAGCCTCTTTTTTTAAAAAGAGTTGGCGCAATGTTTTTTTTAAAAAAAAGGTAAAAAGAGGTTGGAAAAGTTTTTGTCAATTAAAGTATTAAACAACATAACTTATGCGAGAAAAAGAGATAAAGGTCAAAAAGAGACAATAAGATAATATCAAACACTACCGCAAACTAGTGTATAGACATCAAAGAACGACACTAATCGTTGCACGAAAAATAAGATGAAATAATATTGATTAGTATATATATACCACCAAAAAAAATCCATAATTCAACAAATTTTGTGACCACATTTAGGGTTGTAAATGTTAATTGAAAATTAGGATATTCGTTCATGTTCGTATTCGTTTAAAGCGGTTATTATTCGTATTCGATTAGAGATATTCACAAATAAATAGATAAGGATACGGATACATGTATATTCGTATCCGTTTAGCATATGTCCGCCAACATATTTATCCGAACGGGTCTTATTATAAAATTATAATATTTTTAATATCTTTCATAAAGATATTTTATTAAATAGAGTGATTAATTTTTGTTCTTCTGAATTTAATAATTTAATAATATAGTTAATAATTGTGTTATGTTATATTAATATCATATTAGTAATTTCTCAAATTTTAAATTATTTATATACTAATTTTAATTAATTATACTAATGACTTGGATTAGGAAAGCGGATAATAATTGAATTCAAATAATTTTCGAATATCCAATTCGAATGGTACCATTAAGAAATCTGTCGAATATCATATACGAATATGGATAAAATATTATTTTTCGGATACGAATACGAATATTAGTATATTCGAATTCAAATATGTCCGTTTACAACCCTAACCATATTCAATATAGAGAATTTTAATTATGATTTTCAGTTCAAGAGTATAAGATCATTATGGACTTTCTGACGTCAATTTCAAAAAAAATCAAGTTCAAAAAGGGCATAAATTCATTTAGTTGTAGTCAATATAATAATGAATATTTTAAATTATTTAAAAAGTATCGACTCATTGTAAGATTTATAAGTTTCAATAATTTATCTCATTTTTAAGTTTGAAATTTTTTATAATAACTTTTAAAAGTAAATAATAATTTTATTATTTTTTTTTAGAACGAATGAAGTATTATCTAAAAAATGTGTGTACATATATTCATGTGTTCTTTGCATGGCATACATTTTATTTAATAAAAAAGCACGATGAGTTAATTAAGATTAGGAGTAGATAGAATTTAATAATATAAAGACTGCAGGGAGTAAAAGTAATACTTTACCGAAAGAATTTTGTTTTGGAAGTGCTTTCATCTGAAGTAGCTCCCAGCTTTGTTGTTTATTTAAAAGCCGTGGCTGGTGAAGGAAGCCTTTTGGATCAACGTGCTTAGAAACTTGGACATTACGACTTGTAAGCATTAATTTGCTTTTCAAATGTTGAATTGGAAAAGCAGCTTTTAGACCATCCCAAGCATCAGTTAACCAAATGTCATCAAGAACTACTAAACACTTTCTGCTTTGTTGGAGTTGATGCAAATACTCCATTATTTTGTCATCTTCAAATTTCATAATCTCATTTCTTTGCTTTAGGTCTTGAACAAGACAAAAAATGATTCGTTGCAACACATTTTTCAATTCCCACTCTTGTGATATAGAAACCCAAGCTAAATTACCTGAAAAGTGAGTCTTGATAGTGGGATGATTGTATATTTTTTGAGCAAGAGTGGTCTTACCTATACCGCCCATTCCGCATATGGACACAACTCGGTAGCACTCGTTGTCATTTTCATTCACCAAATGCGCCACCAAGCTTTCTACATCCTCCTGCAACCCTACAACTTGTGGCTCAACAACAACATGAGAGTAAAATCGTTTTAACTTGCCTGGTGTTTCATGAGAGGAGGATGCAACTGGCGCTATTGATTTGATGTTATACTCATGTAAACGAGTTGAAAGCTCAGCCATCCTTCTTTGAAAAGCTTCCATCTCCCGCCCAAATTTGTGACGATACACGCATTCATTATCAAGGACACAAACGCATCTCTTGATTATGTTTTTGGTGCCTCCTTTCTTTAAGGATGAAACTTTGAGAACAAAGCTTTCAAGTTCATCTTCGGCGTCGTAGACAAGCTCTCGCAAGTCTGCAATCCATTTGCTGACTCTTTCTTCTTTCTGCCTTGCATCGGCATCACATAAGAAGCTCTGCATCCATCTAAACTTGGCAACAACTTCTTTAACTTGACCACTGATCACTCCATTCAGAATTTGAGCTTTTTCATTCAATAAATCACTAATATTTTCCACAACAAAAGAGACAACAGCCTCGGCCATTTATATATATGATGTAGGTATGTGTGTCTCCCTTTTATAGTACTAGAAATGCTTATCTGCTTGGAGTTCTCCAAATACACGTCTGTGACAAATTCGAAGGCAAAAACAGTAACACTTAATCAATGACCACATGGACGGGGTCGATCCCTACAACATGTACACAAGTTGCTTAATCAGTGGACATTATTAATATTTAAGTCTACAGTACGTCTTTGGTAAACTATGCAGGCCAAAACTTCCAACAAAAATGAAATGACTCGTGCATGGCCTCGTGGGCAATTTTGGATGTGTTTACTTTGTCAAAGTTGTAATTTTCATTTTCTACTTTTTGTTAGACGTACTTGTTGCATACATGTTGTATATGAGAGTGCAAGTGTCACACGTACATTTATATTTATAATGGCAAATCTAAGAGCCCGTTCGTCAACGACTTATTTTAAAATGACTTAAAGTTAAAATATAATTTGACATATAAGTTATTTTAAGTTTGTGACTTATAAGTAAAAGCGTTCGACATCAATTTGACTTATAAGTCAGAAACTAAGTTGAAACAAATTATGAAAGTGTTTCGTTGATAAAGACTTATAAGTTTAAATCAAATATAAAGATAACTTTACATAATAAAAATATACATTAATTCAATATCATATCATAAAAATCATCCACAATTTCATTAAATAAAACACTAAACAAATCCTCTAAACATATCAACTACAATCTTATTCCAAGTTAGATATTCTTAATGCAATATTATCTCTCTTTGCTTGCATAATTAAATCATTACTAATTGAACTAGATCCACCCCAATGTACAACATTGTTATCACCACCACCAATAACATCAGTTTATGAGTTTCCATTTCACTTGTTGAATGAAAATAATCAAGTAGAATCAATTTATAAGATTGTACGACATGCGTGATGCATTCATATGAAACGACGGTACATGGATACACCTTATAAACCTATCATTAACAAGCAATTTGGATCCAGCTAATCTAATCAATAACTTAAGTGAAAACAATCATATTAACTGTTGATCCAATAGCCAATATGAAGCACCAATAATGGCCAATGAATGAGAAATATGAAAACCATGCTCTGATTAGTGTTTTGAAAGAATGATTAAAAGAAACAAGATAAGTGTTTAAAAACAATTTTTTTCTCAAACAACATTGTTTTTTTTATTTAAAATTCTTTTACTAATTCCTAAAACTAAACTTGGCATACAGAAATTCCAATGGAGGCACACACACATTAATGGTGTATATGTCACACATAACTGAGATCAAACCCACTTCTTCAAAAGGATCCACGTGATGATAATTCATATCAACAAAACTTCAGAAGGATCCAAAAACCATATTCCTTGAAAGAGCAGAAGTAAATATATTCATATCCTTAGAACAAAGATTCAACAATACTAGATCGGATTGCTTGGAAAATCCAAAACCATAATTCTCAAAAGAATAAAGCAGTAATAACATATAAACACATATTATCATATGTTAAGCAGAAAACATCAAATGCTCCGGAACAAGGAATCTCTAAAGTACTCAAAATGAACAAAAAAAACCAATAAACAGTACTCAAATTTCTATTATCAAAGTACTAAAAAATCCAGGAACAAAAAACAATAATGTAGCATCATAAACCTGAACCAAAAATTTAAATGAACTCACATGTTAAACAATATTCAAATTTGTTCACATAATCTATCTTCATGTGTTTTAAACCAGCCATGCAGCAAACTCAAACCGGTTAACCAAATAACTCAAACCAAAGTTCACTATAAGATCATCTAAAGACTAGTCATTCAGAGTAATGTGAAAAAAATTAACTACCACAAAATCATGAGAAGAATGAAATCTACTTAACCAAATGCCTTGAAATGAATGATAAAATATTTCTGGATATCATACTTTAGCTTAAACAAATGATGCAGGATGTAAGCACATGTTTAAGGGAAAGATGGGAAAGATGTTACAGGTATGTGTGTCCTCCCTTGAACATGCAAACAAGTATTATGTGTCTAGACCAAATTATAACTAGATTAACTCATAATATAACATAAAACCCACGTTTGGAATAATGTAAAATACACTTACTTTCTGGACAACAGTGTGGGGTCGATGTCACCTCAAGATACTATATGAAAGAGGGAAAAATATGCGGTGAATACATGCTTTGTGTGCATAGATTCACATAACATAGGCAATGGGTGCTGCCCATATGACTACCAAGAACGTATATCACTTGCAAACGAATGGGTGCTGCCCATATGACTACCAAGAACGTATATCATTTGCAAACGAATGAGTGCTTCACTGTATATTACATTACATGATGATTCAAATTAACCCTTCCATTTTTGCTCAGTTCTTGTAACATATACTCCTTTTGTCCTCGTTTATCAGAAATATAATAAGAGAAGTTGAACACAATTAATACTTTCATACCTTTGGATGACTTGGCAGAATTATGAAATGCATTGCCATCCATAAACTCGTATAAAAAACTAACATTTACCTTTTAGATTGACCTCTTATAATCCTTGATCTGATTTTTAGAAATAGTTTAAAAAAAATTCACATAGCTCATACATAATGTGTCAGTTAAATAGAATTTGAACCAGAAAAATCTTAATCAACCATGCAAACAAATGATAGTCAAAACATTAAATTTTATCACATACTTAACATTTTGAACACACAAATGTTTCAAACAGAGTTTGGTTCAAATACTAAAATGACATTTTTATATCTAGAGTATATAGCAAAAGTATCACACAAAAACATCACTATCACTTGTTAAGCTCCAAAGAAACAATCACCATGAATAACAATCCATCGGCCAATAAGGTAGAATTCCAAACCCTCAACTTGCATTTTTTTTGTATAATTATTAGTTTTCATTTGATGTTGATCATATACATCTCTATGTGACTTTATTTTTATAGGTTATTGAGAGTACACTCATCACTCATGTATAGAGCAAAAATATAATTTTGCACCAATATATTTATATCCAATTGCTAAGCATTAAATCTATATAAACAGAACCCAAGTTACTAAAAATTACTAAAATTAAACTGCTCACATATTCCTAATTAAGCACTACCCAGTATACAACAATTCATTCAATCAATCAATCAAACATTTGAGCAACATAAATTAACAAAAAATGGAATTGGATTGAAACCCACAGGCTCTCAAAATTAAAGAGAGATAAAGAAAAGAAAAATCACATGCGATTCAAACATAACATCATACACACATATATACATATCAAATATTTGGTCTAAGATTTGGTACCTAACAGTAATCAAAGGAATAGCAGCGATCGAAGGAGTTGGAGTAGCAGGAGTAACAGCCCCGGAGGGAAGGAGGGAGAAGCCAAGAAATTGACGATCGAGCGCAGAGAGAGAAGAGCAGTCTTCAATTTTAGTCGTCGGGTATTAGTACAGGAGTAGCTGGAGGAATATATATATATAACAAAGTTGCTCAATAATTGAGTACATGCATGAAGCCCTCGAACACAAGTTGATTAATCAGTGAGCACGCTAGCTGGAGGAGTATATATATTAATCATGTTGTACCCATCCCTAAAAAAGAAATAATTTTCTGACCAAGACTGATTGAAAATAATAATAATAATAATAATTATTATTATTATATATATATATCTTTTATTAATTAATTAATTAATTTTAAAGAAGTGATAATGCTGATGAAATATAATAGTACTTTGGTGACAAATAAATAGTTACAAAAGAGGGATACAAAAATGATGTTAGTGTTTGTACTTGGTTATTATCATTAGACCCACACATGTAAATTGGATCACTAATCAATTACGGGATTGAAGAGGATTTGATAATGTGGATGTCAGTGTAGACTGTAGTGGACATTATTTCAGTTACCAACTGGCCTCGGCTCAATTGGTACTCCAAGGCCTCTCGTAAAGCAAAAGGTCCTAAATTCAGTCCCCCGCCCCGAATTATATAAAAACGAGAGAAGTCTTAATTTTAAGATATTTTTAAGTATATAGTTGTTGTTGGTTGTTGATGTAATATTATGACAAAATTATTATATATATTTATTCTATTGAAATGAATATTATTTCACCACTTTTCAAATGGAATAAAACTCAAAGGGATGGAATAAAACTTGGTTTTAAACATTAATTTATCACATAGTCCACTTTTAATTTAGCAAATGCACAAGGCTCCCCATGCAGACAGAATTAAGTTGCTTAATCCATGGGATTTTTCAACCAAAGAGGTCTCATAATTTGGATTTTAGTGTCCAACAGATTATATATATATATATATATATATATATATATATATATATATATATAACTAGAGATCTTAGGCTAACCACTTATTGAAGTTAAGCTCGTTTTTTTTTATATAAAAAAAAAATAGCTAATAAAAAATATATAATAATTTTTGGAATTGAAATTTTTTTTAAAAAACATATTTTAGGTGTGATTTGGGTACATATAACAAAACAGTGTTGTACAGTCTGTACAACACTGTTTTGTTATATGTACCTATACAACACTGTTTTGTTATATGTACCCAAATAACACCAAAAAAACTTTTTTTAAAAAAACTTTCAATTCCAAAAATTATTATACATTTTTTATTAATTATGTTTTTTTTTTATAAAAAAAAAAGGCAGGATGATCTCGGGGTGAGCTCAATAAGGGTGAGTCTAAGAAATGGACTGATATATATATATATAGGATAGTGGACAATCATTTTTGTCTTATCATTAGGCGCTATACGATGGCCTGCACATAGAAAAGCAACTCAGATAATATTAATCTGAATCATCATGGGAATTGATGGAAACTTTGTAAAAGTCGGGTCCTGCTTGTTCACCATCTACCGATCGAACAGAATTGTTTAGGCATCATATCCCTCCTATTTTCAAATGTTGGAGGGCATTGATGAATTTGAGATTCGGTTAGCATGAAGTTATTTTGTTGGTAAGTTATTCGATAGAATCGACACACATACAACCCTGCTCATGTCAAGATTCTATCTACCAATTGGACCAACTTATCCCAAAATAAACTTCATACTAACCACTTCCATGAATTTGCATCCACTAAAAGAGGAAAATTGAGAAAAATCACAATAAAAATGATAACTAACAATCTCAACCAGTGCGGAACTTGAAGATTTTGCATTCCCACCCCCCCCACCCCCCAAAAAAATGAAATTTGCACCAAGCAACTATGCTTGAATTCCAAGCTCCAACAATAAGGTGTGGTTAACTTTATCAGATGCCGGCCCGACAAATTGAATGGGACCTGCGATTGAAAGGGGAAAAAAAGAAATCACCAACAAATGGATAAGTTTAAGAGTAAAAGTTAAAGTAGAAGTTGCATGGCTGAGATTTACTTTGTACTATTATATCAGACAGGTACTAGTAGGCTGAAAAGTAATGTGACAAAGCTGTAAGCGTACCTGGACTGACATATCGATTTGTAAAGGCCCACTCTTCGCGCAAGGATTGAAATTTCTTGAATGGTGCAGCTGAAGAATTCAAGATTCTAGGTTAGATTGCAGTTGGTTTTAAATTCACAGAGTCAGAGATTAATAACAACACTAACTAAATTATCCATTCATTAAACAAGAAGTTCACTCAACCAGGATAGAGGTAGTTCACTGAGGCATGTTTGGTACTTGGAAACTTCGACGGGAAAAAATGAAATCTAAAATAATAATTAGAGCTTTTTAAAAATTTTTAATACACTATATTTCAGCATTTTTCTTTCTATTCTATTAATTTGTATTTAGATAGTTTTTCCCATTTTCCCATTTATTTTTGTTTTTTATCCTTTCTTTTCCCCTGTATTTTTCAAGTCCCAAAAGTATCATGAAGAAATTATTTCCACTTGTAAAGTGGGGAACTGTACATTTCCTAATAAAAAGACAGAAGCAAGACTAGGAAAATTGTGCATGATTTCCTACCTTCAAGCTCCACCATGGCCTTTTTAATTACAGGCTTGAACTTGCCTGCAAAAAATAAATTAATTTTAGAAACAAGTTTAAATCAAATTTTGAGATGTCAAATTGTATATATAGTACAGTATGTAATTTTCCACGTAATAAACTTGAAACATAATTAGGTATAGCATTTCAATTGTACCAAGACTCTTATGTTAGCATATAGCATAACATAATAACTAGAGTCAAATACAAAAATAAAATAGGTATATATGGTCATTAGAACTTAAAGAAAGCAGAAGTAGAATTCTTGCAAATATGCTTTACATGGATTTTTACCCATTCCCTTCTAGCAATTTTGAGGGGTGAAAATTTTTCCATCAAATTGAGCATCTATAATTATGATAACATGATGGTCAACAGTCGGTGAATTTACCATGTCTCCTCTCCACATCCATTAAAGAAGTCAATGCAGTACCACCAACAGTCCATTCTTCAACTGGAGCAGCCAAATTCCCAACCTACAGATGCATGAAAGCTAGGTAACTCATAACTGTATTTGTTTCAGTCTCGGCCCAAAAATCATCAATGTCAAAAATGACAAGATATTGTTTGATAGAGTCTAACTGTATCAACAAAAATGAATATAGGGGCAAAAGCACACACACACCGATGAAATCAATCCTGTCTTTCCGCTGTGAAGGAGAGCTCCAGCACCATAGCCCAATGCATAACAGTATGTAGCATCAAAATTAGATGGCAAACCACACCTTCCTTCATAACTGAGAAATAAAAGTCACAAACAGAACGCAAGGAACATCAGTTATGAATTCTTCTTCTCATCAACAATAATATTCGATACAAACCGTCATGTAATCATATCAATCCTAACATACATTTCATTATTTTTGGCAATTCACAAAGATGAGATGTACCCAAAAAAGTGGGATTGTCCTTTGAATTGGCCCTTATATGCACCCCTTTGCTTCCTCTGCTCCAACTCAGTTTCAACCATTTGAATAAGCATTTTCTCTGTCTCTATTTTGGCAACCTGGAGGTATAAGACAGGTGTTATCACCATGTTGCCCGGGACAACTCAGAACAATGAAACCAAATACCAAAGTAGTTTCAATATAAACACCTGGACATTTCCGTGTGGATCTCTTTCAAGCATCAATTGTTCTTGAATAGCAGAAGGTAGTAATTCAAATAGCTGCAGAGATTGGGGTGTAAGTTTGTTTTTCCAAAGACCACCTTCATCTACAGTGTCATGGGCCAAAACTTCATTCAGCTCTGCAATGAGCTGCTGCACCTGCAAATGATGTCAGCAAAACGAGGAATGTAAATCGAATAGTTAAATACATACAGTGCACAGTAGTGCACAGCAGCACAGATGATTCTGTGCAACATGCCAAAAAAGGAACGCATTAGTAAAAATAAGTTATTATAAACTGGATCCAGGATTTTACCTCTGGAATGAAATCAATAAGTCCTTCAGGTATTAGTATCACGCCATAGTTATATCCAAGTTCTCCGCGCTTACAGATCACATCAGCAATGTAGTCTGTGACATTTTTTAGAGTTTCCTTTTTGCTGGCAACCTGCAACAAGTGCTAATATTTGATTTATGTGCAACAATTATGACACTTTTCAGAGACTTCGGACGGCTTACAAAGAAAGCGATCAGCTAAACTAGTTAAACCCTTTATCAAGCTACCTCTTCTCCAATAAGAGTGATGTTTGGATGAGTTTGCAAGGCACACTCCAACGTAATGTGTGAAGCAGCACGTCCCATCAGCCGTACAACTGTAAATCAGTAGCATAAGTACAGTTTATGCTAACCCCAAGCATAAACAAATTAATAGAAAAACAAATATGCAAACAATGTTAAGGATGAATGCAATTGGACAAAAATGGTGACGACTAAAAATATGAAACAATGTTAAGAATACAAAGACCATAACCAACCCTAATATGCAAAGCTATATAAATTGTAAAAGACCAAGGGGTATCTGGGAAAGCAGTCATTAAATTAATTATTGAGATCATAAATGGACATCCAATAGTTCTCCTAAAATATAAATATTAACATAATTGGCTTAGACAAGAAAAGGAATAAGGGGGAAAAAACGTATGCACCGGCTGGCTTGAAGGCATATTGACAACAGGTTTCTAGAAAAGGTTTCAACCTATTTTTATGAGTGGCTTGTGCACCTACATCTGAACAAGACGTAAAACCTGGTAGCTATTTCTTTAGGAGTATTATGAACTCAAGTGGATAGCTTGAGGTGGCTAAGCTGGTTACATCATATGCATAAACGATCAACATCGAAAAAGACAAAGTGTAAAAGGATTAAAGATGCTACCCTTGAGGAGCCTTTTGCGATTACTTGTTTGCACGCATTTTTAGACTGATATATAACACAAATCAAAAAGTGCTATATGGACATAATTTTCAGAAATTAGGTTCACGTCCATTTGTTCCATTCTCGAGTATATGAAGAAATTGGCCGGGAGAAGTTATTCAAAATTTTGCAATTTTGCAACAAGAACTGAATGACAGTGGATATAGACAAAAACCATATGATTAGAATCTATACAGCATCTTAATGCGGAGATTATATGGTCTTGCTACAAATGTGTTGAGGTGAATTAGTTAGAAAAACTGACCAAAGGCCATAAAAAATATACATAAGGTCCTGTTTAAGTTAAACTCCAGGAGCTTTATGCTTACAATGATAATATTTTCCTGTGGAGCGGGCATCTGTCATGACATTTCCAATCATTTCGGCATATATCTGCATAAATAACAACATATAACTAAATAATTATCTGCATATAAAACCACAATGGCTGAGTGAAGATGTAGTTGTGAGTGATCAACATGGACCACATTATAATTGATGGATGAGTACTTGAAAAAATTTCCCAGTATGATTATACTGCAAAGAGGGAAAACAAGAATAAATTCAAACATGCTTTATATATATATATAAAAAAAAAAGTCCAAGAGATCTATCAAACAGCAATCAAGACGAAATGATGCTGACAATCAAAAAAAATTAATTGTAAATTTCACCCCTCCCCTACAAACCTTGGGCGCCAAAAAATTTGAAAAGAGAGAAAACTTCATAATACTTGAATACCTCGTGACCCATGATTCTGTCATTTTATAAGCCATAAGATAATCCCATAGCAGCATAAACCAGGCTATGGAAGAACAACAAAATATGTATCCAAACAAGTTTTAAACTTCCCCACTTCTATTTAACTCCAGTATATCCTTCTAGAAGGATCCACCATATATAGAGTTTTTATGTCTAACACAATAAAAACATGAAGTGTTGGTGCATAAATTTTTTTACAGTATAATGATTAAAGTCATAGAGTAAAACCTTGCATGCAGTATCAAATCCGAAACTTGTGGGGACCTCTTTGCATTTCAAGTCACCATCAATTGTCTTTGGGCATCCAATCACCCGGGTTTTCAAATTTTTACTCCTGAGTCGTGCAATCAAAGAATTCACAAATTATGGAAACTCTCAACCAAGTGAGCAAAATTCAAAAGGAAAACATGTGGGACCAACTATAGTGTCTCTAATCTTTATAGATAGTTCACCTGAAGTTTTCAGCAAGGAGGCAAGCGTTAGTGTTCGAGTCATCTCCACCAATCACAACAAGCCCATCAAGATCAAGCCTCAATGCTGTTTCTTGAGCTTGCTTAAACTGAGATCAAATACATGCAACTTCGGTTGGCTGATGTTGACTTGCATATAGAATTAAATCTAACAATCATATGTGTAACGTGTTTATAATATGTAATGGAATAATGGGCTAACCACACTATTGTGAAGGGCAAAAAAGAGTCAAACCTGTTCAGGAGTCTCAATCTTGTCCCTCCCACTGCAAATCATATCAAATCCACCCTGATAAAATGAAATTACACTTTATAAGTTTGACTAGATCTTTGCTTGCAATCCAGTTTAGAAACAACACGTGACTAATCAAAGGGATTGCATAAGACAATCCTGTTGAACACAGCCAACACAAAGTAGTTTCTGAATATCTACAGACCGTACTTCTAGAGAAAGATACATCAGAACTTTAATATAAATTCCTTATAAAATGCACATCCAATATAAGCTCTTCCGCACATGTTGCAGGGTACACTGATTACAAACTACTTGACACCCATTCACCATTAAGTCCATAATCATGCCCACTAAAAAATTTGAAGACAGGTCACAAATTCCAACTTAAACTAGATCTCTGAAATATAAAATACTAATTTAAAAAAAATTGATTGTAGATAATTTCAATTGATAGGGTTAATAATACACAAAAAATTGCACACCTGGTTTCTGTATGGGTAAATATATTCTGAGGTTAAGGTCACATATTTACACTTCATGATCCCAGCGGGTCCACCCTTGAACCCATATAATGTGCTCCCTTTGCAACGATCCTGCAAATAATCTTTTTTTGCAAGGTACAGAAATATGAATCAATTTCAGGTAGAAATAGAAGTATTGCATAAGATATAATTTAAATATTAAACCCTTGTACACTTCCATGTGTCAAATCTTAAAACCAACTCACGCAATAAACTGAAAGTGCCAAACAATGGCTACATTGTTGATGTCCCGTGGGTCTTGAGAGGAGCATGAAATTCCTCTAAGTGAGCTAGCAATATCACTGCCATTGGATGTGCTAAGCTAGTATTTCACATGAGTCGGGCCTGTTCAGCAATGACATATAACTTGAAATTTAAAATGACTTATAAGTCATTTTAAGTTGTTATTTATAAACAAAAGTGTTTGGCATCATTTTTACTTGCAAGTTAAAAATTAAGTTAAATTAAGTTGTGAAGGTGTTTGGCTAAAATAACTTATAAGTTAAAATAAGTTAAAAAAATAACTAAAATGACATTTGGTCAAACTTACTTATTTTAAAATGACTTATAAGTCATTTTAAAATAAGCAATAAATTGTTACTTCTCAAAAATGACTTATAAGTCATTTTTTAAGTTAAAAAATAAGTCACAAACGAACACTTACTTATAAGTTGGTCAAACCAAACAGGATCACATCTGGCGGTTGCAAGCTTACTAAAAGCGACCTTTTCATAATGAGAAGACCTCATAGGTCACGAGGTTAAGGTCCAAGATAAATCTATACCAATTTAAATCATTATTTAAGGAAATGCTTGTTTTCTGGGAATACATTTAAAGGATTACAGTCGCAAAGGCCTTTGAAAGAAGAAGCCTATTCCTGTTTTCAACCCTAAGCACAGGTTCGGTGTATATACTTATACTATAGTACCTCTAATTGAGGTATTACTCCATCTCCATCCCCACATTACAGTCCAAAGCGAAATTTTGATTCCAAATTTACTATAATTGGTTATTAGAATTAGAATCCAATCCTCCCAAATAATCCCTACAAACAAATATAGCCCAAAGTTACTAAAAATAAGCATTACGAAACTTAAGATCCTCACCAAAAATTCCCGAAATGACATTATGTCCTCCAGGAGCTTGGCCTCCTGATAGCACCACACCAATTTTCAAGTTTTGACCTGATCCCAATTCTTTTCCATCTCCCGGTACCAGCACTGCTGAAGGTTGTCCAAACAGGCAAGGAAACAACTTGGCAATCTCATCTGCAAACAGTAAAAAGAGAATTAAAATCTTACTCAAAGTCCTAATCCTCAGTTTGGATGCCAAATAAAACAGACAATAACAGAATACAAATATAGGATCTAAATTCTAATGCTCAAACACGATTAAATCAAGAGCTAACACATACGTGCTGTATAATCTCAGCTTAGCTTGGTAAAAACGTTAGCTTGACAATAATCCTAATTACTGAAAAACCAAAGCTTTGAACATTAAATTAACACTTCATATCTGAGCAATCAAACGGGCCATACTAGCTGCATAGATCACTCAATGCATCTATGAAGCAATCAGACATACACACATACATACATACATAAATATATAGAGATCGCAGAATGCTTCAAATCAATCAATCCGACTAGATCATATATCCGAGAGATAGAAAGAGGGGAAAGAGATGACCTGGATTTCCCGCGGCGGAGCTAGCAGGGCCGTCAACGACATTAAAGGGGTTTCTGATAACGGAAGGAAGAGGAAGAGCTTGGTCTAAACGGCTGTTCTGTAATTCGCTGTACACCGTCGCAAGACGGCCGGTAACCGGTGTCTTAACGGCTGAGATATCTCCATTAGCTACCAATGAAGGAGGCGCCATTGATTTAGCACAGAAAATGACTTCAGATCTTTCGGAGACCGATTTTCAAGGCTTCGTTGACGCTGTTTTGTCTCCCTTCTGACTCTTTTTAAGTGAAAGAGTTGAGTGGTGAGGGCAAAATCGTCTTTGGAATCTCCGCCCGTGTTAAGAAGCAAGGGTAGTTTGAGAATTTCGTTGACGACAACATAAATGTTCTGGTGATATGTAATATGAGCCGTTGATATAGGTTTTGCGTGGGACCCAGTGTTGGTAGATTAGCGGTTAGGAGAAGTTTGGTAGGTAAGGCCCAAGGGGTGTGAAATTATGATTGGTAAGTGAGAAGCATATTCTATAGGATTTCTAATGAGTGAGAATAGCTTTTGCATTTTGGTAGGCCTAGGTTAGGCCCATGAAAAGGCCCAACCCAATTTCTAAATGGATAACATTATTAGTAACGTATTGAAAATTATAAAATTCTGTAAAGTTTTGTTTAGGTAAACTTGACGATTTATATCAAGTTAATTAGCGTTATTTCTTAACACTTGACCAAAAAAGTTAGACGTTGAATAAAAAATGTGTTAGGAATCTAGTATAGCTTTAAGTAAAAATAAAAAGACGCATAAATTTACGTTAAAATTTCAAATAAAAACAGACAGTGATTCTTCTTTTAATTGGTTCAAGTTGTCTCCTTTCTGGTTCTCTATCTCTACAAAAAACAGACAAGCCTTAGTTTTCTCTATCAGATGATTCAGATCCATTTTTTTCACATCATAACAAGACCCCCGTCAATTGATCATTGTTTGATTTCAATCATTTTGTACCTAAATTGCTACTTAAAAAAGGCTAAAACAACAGCCACCAGACAATATGGCTAACTGTGGGGGTACTAAGTATTCTTTGGCAAAAAGCTTATTTTGCAGGTGTTATACTCAAGAATATCGAGGTGTTATACTCGAGGTTTTTCATGAGGTTTGCACTTATATGTTCATAAGTTGTAAATACCATTGATGAGGCCTGAGGGGATGTTATGTAATCATTTTTAGAACTGAGCATGCTTTTGCACTTAGTTAGATCAGAGGGATGGATGTACTTGAGTTGTAAACTCCATTGATGAGAATGTAGTTTATTTTTTACGGAGCATGCATAAGAGGATTATATTGTTATCAACTCTACTGCATACCCTTTATAAAAAAAATTATGTGCAAACAGGTTATATACATACAGCACAAATATCGTATTCCCAAGTTTAGGCTGTATATCTCTGATCAACCATATACAAGTTTGGTATTTAACTATTTTTCTCCAATTAGTGAATTTAAACTGATCGATAAAAGTTTTTCAAATCAAATATGAAATTCAGGGAGAAGACCGTAACCAACAAATATAGTCTAATATATAAAAATAAATGGAGGGTAGAGATTAGACTATAAAAATAAATGGTGTTTCATGAGTTACCTGCAGTTGGGAAATTGTTTTCCAAGACAATATTAAGGACACTTGAGACTTCAACTTTAAATAAATCAAAAATGCTTCCAAAACAGATGGACCTGGGAAGAGAAAATGCATTTATGGACACAACCACTGAGGTGTGATTCTATGTTGCATTTTGGGCAAAACTATATAGAAGCATCTGATAACATATATTCACCATATAACATATATTCTCATGGTGAATATATGTTATCAGATGTTGGTTTGTGGTAGATTGGATTAAAGATCTTGGCATCATGGTGGCTATTATACAAGGTAGTGGTGGTCTCTTAGAGAACAGAGGAACAACTAACTTCAAGGTAAACTTTTCATGGTTATTAGTGTTGGTGGAACCTGCAAGGTATTTGTCTATTGCACCAAGGAAAATGAAGCTCTAAAGTCTTACCACTCGAGTTTTGATGTTAATTTGAATACTATGCCCAGAGATGTGAATCATGCCTTTAACCGGGTACAATGTAGAAGGTGGTGTTCTAAATTGGCTCATTAACAACCCCTGTTGGAAAGTATACTTGGGCACTCTTATTTACTAGAAAATGGAGAAAGGTTAGAAGTTGTGTACAGTTTTGACGGACAAAATGGGGGTATATTTTTCTGTGAAAAGATTGCATTTCCACCTTGAGGACAAGGTGAATTTTGAGGGGATGGTAATGTAACAAATATAGTCTAATATATATAAATAAATGGAGGGTAGAGATTAGACTATGATAGATGGTTAAGATTGATTATTCAATAAAGTCTATATAATGTTAGCTATGTACTTATGGGGTATGAATATTATGAAATTAATTTTCCTATCTCTCTATCCAATTTCTTCTCTCTCTCTCTCCCTCCTGCAATTCTCAGCAAAATTTATTCGAGACTATAAATCGGTAACAAAAGACTGTATATTTAGATACATATATGATTGTTCAGTTCACTCCCATGTTTTATTTTATAAAATTCTACAAGCCATCAAAGAAGAAAATCACATTACTGAGAAGTACTCGTGGAGTTTGTTCAAGGTGACAAGAGGGAGCTGCCTTCCTTGATTAGAACAAACACGCTGCCTCCATCTCCTCTTGAGATCCGAACTTCTTCATCGAGGTATGTGGTTAATAACCATGATTCTACATTGCGGTCTGAGATGGAGAACTTAATCGGAGGTTGGCTGGAAATGGTCTTTGCAACTGATGACGCAGTGTCCTGTACAGACGTGATCAAGCCTTTGAAGGGCGTTAGGTCTATTTTTTGTCCTAGAAATTCCACGTTTTCTGGTAACACAATGGAGTCTGTCAACTGAGGAGTTCCAATGATGCCTTCTTCAAACTTGATCTGAGTTTTCAACCATAAGAATAATAGATCACGGAACGTTAGTATATCTTAGATGAAGAGATAATGATTATGAAGTCGGTGCATTAGTTTCATTTCTTTTTCATAATTCTCTATCATGTCCTTGAAACAGTTCGTACAAGGTCCATTTGTTTTTAATTGGATTCTTTTCCAAAGCCACATAAAGATTTCACTCTCTTTTTCTAGCTTAGAAGGTTGATATAGCTTTCTCTTTTTCTACCTTAGAAGGTTGATATGGAGAAAGCTTCATTTTCAAAACTCAACTGACGACTTATATTCCAATTTAACTTTTAGTAAATATGCCTGTTTAGGAATATAACAAGCATGAGACTTTCAATTTAACAAGCAGTTTTTCATGTTTAGGAAAGCAACAAACTGATCCACGGGTCAGATCTCTGCTCCATGACAGAATAACTAGTTTATTAAGTAGAACAAAAGACAGGTACAAAACAAACCTGGACACGCTTGGGACTTCGGACTTCAAATTTGGCATTTGTACTGATGGAAGTTGTAGAATATGGTCCAGAAAACAGAACAGAATTCTGGACAGTGAAATTCTCAGAGTCAATAGTCTGTGATATCTCCTCCAACTTCACCAATGGCAGTGATCCTCTTGACAACAAAGGGAACAAAGCTGCAAATGATGTGTACCTGCACCCCTCGAAAATAGTTAAAATATTATTGCATCATAGACATGGAGCCATGTGTTTATAAAAATAAAAAAAAACATCAGTTAAGATGTTGCATTTTCATCATTAATTAATTGTTCTGTTATCTTCATTCATATCAATTTCGTTTTTCAAATCTAGGTAAGACAACCAAAAGACTTGGAAGTGAAAAGGATGAGATACAAAATGAGAGCTCAAAGTATATACTTTTATGATATAAATGAAATTCCCTATTATTACAAAATTGCTACTTAAAGCAATCAAGTATACTACTAGTATATTTCTAGTCATAACATGACAACTAATTAACAGTAACAAAGATTGAATTTCAAAACCACTCTCTGTGTACACTCTACTCGCACATACAAATCATTGTTGATCCATCATATGATAAATAAATAAAAACTATTCCATATCTTGCTTATTGAAAAATACATTCAGAATCTCACAACCATTACATGTATCACTAGTACATGTACAAAAACATGCGCAAAGTTTCAAACTTTATTCATAAACGATTCCTTCCCACCTAATCGTAAACCCTGACTCGCCTTAAGTTCTATAAAGATCACCAAGTTATGTAATCATAGTTTAAACTTCATATTTCAGTTTTTTTAAAAAAACATTTTGAATCATTTGAATTGCACTCTTTATTATATTTGAAGAGATGGCTGAGTATCAGGTCACACAACATAAATTGTCCACCTTATGGGAATGTTGCAATTACAATGTTATGTATAGAATATATTGTGACTTTATTTCCTGTGTTTCATATTAAGAGCCATTATTTCTTCTCAACTTCTCAAAAAAAAATAAAAAATAAAAAAGTTTGACTTTAGATTCGATTCTAATTGAGACAAATGGAGTATAAAATAAACCATTGTTAAGACTTTAGAGTAGGAATTAAATAGGAAATACTCTAAGAAAAAGGAAATACTTATAGATTTGATACTTACGAAAGAATCCATTTTCCGTTGAGAAGAGTCAACGCCTCAGTCGGAGCCGGAGTGGGGTTTTTCGCCTCAAGCTGCGTGATGAGCTCCACAATCTCCACCCTCGTCTCGTTCGTAGCCCTAAGTCCACGATTAGTCCCGTAAAACGAATCCACCAATTGCTTCTTCAACAAATCAATCTCCGTCGGCTCCTCCGCCACCGCCACAGACGACGCCGGTGCTGGCTCTTTATCGGCTCCCCATTCGCCTTGGATCTCTGCACGGACCCTAGACACCTGTCTCGCTTTTCCGGTAGGAAGGCTTGAGCACTGTAACGTCTTTTTAGTGGTGAAATTGATGGAATTGGCCCGGAAAAGTGAGGGCTTTGAGCTAAATTGGGGATGTGAAGAAATCACACAGAGAGATTTGCATGGAAATTGATTAAGCTGAGAAACTCCAGTCATTTTTTTTAGAGAGAGAGAACAAGTCCTAGAGAGAGATGAAGTGACGAAGAGATGAACAGTTGAAGTCAAACCGTTTATACACGTATATATTACGTTTTAGTTGGCGCGCTCCGTGGTTAAAGAATGATATTGAAAGACATTATTACCCTTGTCAATGTTTCTATAATTTTATAGGTAAAGAAATTACTTAACCGATTACGTGAGGAATAAAAGAGCGTAGGTTGGGGTTTGTGAAGTAGTAGTAGCGAGGGAGGGAGCGAGAGGATGACACGTAATTACTAAGTTTTGAGGTGGGGAGAGAATAGCTTTTCTTCCGTTCCGTATTGGTTTTGTGCGCTTGGGGAATGTACGTCGTGTGAATTACTAATTTTTATCATTTTACACGTCAATCTCATATATTAATATTATCAGTTACCTGAATAAATATTAGTATTATCATTTTTTATTATCAGTTACCTGAATAAATATTAGTATTATTTTTTTAGCAAAATATATAATAAATGAGACTGGCTTATAATTTATATCAATCTCATATATTAATAAGTTTTTCGATTGTAATTCGACATACATTTATCGTAATTGATACATAATAATATAGTATTAAAGTTTTTGGTAATTTTGTGATTGTGCAATCAATCAAGGAAGGAGATGGTACCAAAAAGAAAACCCAAAAGTCAATTACGGATTATCTTAGTTAAGTGTTGATGTAGAAACTTGGGGCTTGTCCTATCCTATGCTATAAATTTAATGAAATAATAGTATATAGTTAGTTGCCCTCACAAGTTACAACTCAAACGTATTCATTTTAAGCTTTATATACAACTCTCGAGGAAAATAAAATGTTGGATTTTGTTAATGTACTCGACCCTTTTCTTAAGATAACTTCACATAATCTCGCCATTTACTTTTATGAGTCCTTCACAATTGTAGATAAATTATTCATAATTTTATGCCCATTTATAAATAGTTTCATATAATCGGAGCAGCAAGTATAAAAACACGATCATAATTTTCCTTTTTTACTTTAGTGAATAGTCGGATAAATTATATGATCTCCTGCATCACGAAGCTCTGTTTGGCTGTTATGGCTTACAAAATATGGAACGAACGCAAATAGAAGATCATATCTTACTGCTGCTGCTGACGCAATTGCTCAAGACTTTATTTTTAGTTCTTTTATATTACTTACAATTTAGCAACAACAAAAAAAAATCATTTTTCTGTTCATGATTCTCGACATTTAAATGTAGCTAAAGAAAATTTTCAACGTTGAAAACTAAAGCCTAAACCAAACACACACACCAATGGGCTTTAATTTGAATACCTTCTTCAACTTTGATAAAAGTTATTAAGCGATTTGATTAAATACAATAAATCGTTGCCTACACTTTTAACGATGCACGATATATAAGCGTCATTAAAAGTATGTATTTACGGTCATTGTATTTAACCAAACCGTCGCCTAAAAAGAAAAAAAGAATGGTGAGTAAGTAAGATAAAGAGGATGACTTGATCAGGACCATGTATGTATATATATATATATACACCACTACAACTCAGAATAGTGGTTAGGATAATTAAAAAGGAACGTGACTTTCTACAACTTATAAATATTTGCAGACAACTTAACATATTAATATTAATATTAATATTTTGCAATATTATTAATATTTTATAATATTAGTATTAATAATATTCTGATATCTATATATATATATATATATATATATATATATATATATCAACATCAAGACTGAAATTAAGGACTATTAATTTCATTTGATGAAACTCTTTTTTTTTCTTCTTCATTCTACTACACCTCCACTACATTGGTAAGACCCACCATGAAAGCTAGCCGCAATTAAAACACTTGCCACGCCTTAGGCCATGAATATCCAATACTCGAGGAGTTATCAACAGCTTATGAACAATATTCATTTGTGCTTTTCCTCCTTTCCTTTTATAGAAAAGGACTGTTCTATATATATATATATATATATATATTTATTCGATTAAATAAGATTTTATGTTTACTCACTGCTGCCAATTTACTTTTTAGAGGCGATTTCGATCATATGATCGTCGTTTATACTTTTAATGACGCTTATATGTTGTCCGTCGCTAAAAGATATGTATTTCGACGTCAGTATTAATCAAAACTGTCGCTAAAGCTAAGAGTAAAGACGTGAGTAAAGAAGATAAGAAAGATGATTGATCTCATCATATATATATATATATATATATATATATATATATATATATATATATATATATATATATATATATATTTAAAGTAAAAAACTTTTTTTTTTAAGAAAAAAAGTTGAGATGATGGTGTGCCATCACTGTTTAGCATCGTGTTGAACTCTCCTAAAGCGTCTTCTTTTGATTGACCTCATCTGTTTCATTCAGAAAGTCTTAGGAAGGGCTGTTGATCATATATATATATATATATATATATATATATATATATATATATATTGGTTGCTCAATTTAATTACTCTCGCACATTTAATAAACATGCATGCATGCACCTAAATCAATCATTTTTTGTCGCCACATAACCTAATTATATTAATTAGAATGATTCATATATAACCCTAGTTTTTTTAGTCGATATGATCTTAAACATTTGTAATCATGTACTAACGTCCAACCCAATGCTTTTAAATTAAAATTGCAATACATATCATTATAATAAGTGTTTAATGTACGTAGGACTGAAAAGTAGAAATTATGCATGAAACTATAAATGTAGAATACCAAGTTTAAAGCTAACACAATTATACGAGAAAATGGGGAAAGAAATTATTGGGGAAATGGAAAGGGTTAGGCAACACTCCACATCGCTATTGATCAGTATTGGGGGGAAATTGAAAGGGTTCGGTTAGGCAACACTTCATATTGATATTGATCAGTTTACATTCGTGTAGTTTAGTTAGTTGACAAACTTTGATCTCGACCATATTTTTTTAGAATAATTTTTAGTTTAAAAATTGATCACATACAATATTTCTCTCTTATAATTAATTCCTTTGATATAGATAGTAGAGTTAACTCTTTTCTATGAACTATATATATATATATATATATATATATATATATATATACATACAATAAGGCTCACAAACGGATTGTTCGTACACTATAAAAAAATCAGTCATAGGCGACGGGGTTAGTGGCGACGGTACATGTGCCGTCGAGAATGACCTTCATGCCGACGGGCAAGTCGTCGCTAATAACACTTTTTCAGGGGAAAAAAGGTGCAAAAATTTGACGGTGGAGGGAAAACTCATTGGCGACGGCTATAAATGTACATGGCGACGGCATCGCCGTCGTGAATGCCTCATTGGCAACGGGACTCGAACGACGGCACACGCCCTCGAGAATGAGGTCTGATTTTTAATACGCCAGATTCAATTTCTTTTTCCTCTCTATTTTCTTTTTTCCTCTTGTTCTATTCCTTCCCTCGGTTTCTCTCGCCACCACTGTCGCTCGGCCCTCGCTGCTCGTTCGCCGTGAATTGGTCCCCGCCATTTGGCCCCTCCACCTTCCGCTTCCCCTTTCTTCTTCCCCTTTCTTTGACCTGATACACTGTTACAATCTCCCCCAATTTTCGTTCTCTCTCAGCTCTGGTTCTACATTTGTTATTGTTGGCTTCCATTAGTAAGTTACACTTTTTTTCTTCTTAAGGTTTCATTTGTATATAAGTTCCAATTTAGTTATGTTAGGGTTTAATTTGGGTTTTTTTTTCTCTAATACATGTGTTTCTTGTTTTGGGCAGTAAGCAACGAGCATTGACCTCTCTGCATCTCTCTCTTTTTTGTAAGTTTTTCTTTTATCTCCTCTCTTTTTTTTTGTAGTATGCATGTCAGTTCATATATATATATATATGTTTATTTGAAATATTTTCATGTAATATGTTTGTTAGTTCATATTACACTTAACTATAGCAAACTAGATGCTATTAAATAAATCAAAGATTAAACAGGTGGAAAAATAATATCAGTAAAGTGATTCTACCTTACATCATATATGGACTAGCATCTATTGTCATATTTACTTTGCAGTAACATATATGACCTTACACTTACTATTTGATGAATACCTTCATTAGTTCATTATATGTTCTAGTTGATAAAAAGTAATGCATGATTTGACATCCAATAGAAGCTAATGTATTCCTTTGTATTATCTAGCATTTTAAGGTCACAGTCAGCACAAGTAAGCAATTGGGTCATAAGTACGAGAAGTAATCATCACAAATGATGCTTACTCTTTAAACATCATTTTGCAAGAAACCTAAATGTGTACCTCTTTTTTCCCATTTATTTTAGGGAGTATGGGATTAATACGAGCTAGCCACCTTGTTTTCTTTTTCTATTTATGGGATTGATACGAGCTAGCCACCTTGTTTTAAATTAAATGACGAGTTTATATTTCTGAGTCATATGATGGTAGATCTATATGTTATATGATGTTTTATGGTTAGACATGGTCATTTTAATTATGTGTTGATGAGCTTTTATGTCGAAGAAAATCAGTCCACCTTGGAAAGTATAACATGTGTACTTTTGGTTGAGATACATCTATTTGAAACGAATATAATGCTTTCTCAATATAAATTACCATGTCTTTGTTTCAATTTTGTTGCTTAATTAAAATAGTATTCCTTTTGTTCTAGGAAAGAGTTCAATTTCATATGTGCATATTTTCATATAGTTTAGGAAGCTTAGAAACCCGTTTGAGATTCACTTAGTAGGAGTGAATCTCAAATAGTCCCTAGTTTTGGGATTGTTCTTGTATGTTTCGATCTCACTTAGGGTGGTGTTAACGACTTGAGCACGTCTTTATATTTTTTGAATTTCTGGTCGATATATATCTCTTGATGTTCTTGGGTTCATATTTAGACTACGATGTGTTAGTCTATTTCGTGTACTTGAAGACCATGGGAGGTCTTCTTAGAAATTTCAAAAAATATAAACATGTGTTCAAGTTGTTGACATCAAATGAGGCGATTTTGTCCGGAATGGGATAGAAGCCCTGATTCGTTAGAGTGGGAGATGAAGTTAGGAAACGATAAGCTTGCATATACATTAACTTGGAGACTTGATTGTGTTTGTCTGACTTTCCATATATATAGCAGACAGTTTTTCGAGATGTATGTTGATCGAAGTTGGATGGAACGTAGGGTAGCCACTAATAGAAGTGGGCTTAGCTCTGAGTATCGTAGTGGGGTTGAACAATTTCTCAACTTCGCGTTTGAGCATGTCAGCGACGATGAGATCAGATGTCCTTGTAAGAGGTGTGTGAATGAAGTGTGGAAGGAAAGGAGTGATGTCATGTGCGACTTATTTGCGTATGGGTTCAAGCAGGGTTATACGACATGAATCTATCATGGGGAAATCTGGTTGGATGAACATGAATCGGAACCGAAATCTGGAGGTGATGTTAAACCTTCGATTATCTTAACATGATAGATGTAAGTCTGCCGTTCATACTTCCGTGGAATCTGATGAGGATGGAAGTAACGTCGAGCAAGAGCCGAATGATGGGGTTAAGGGTTTCTATGAGTTATTGCATGAAGCAACGATGTAAGACCCCAACTTTTTATAAATAAAGATTTAATTTTTCTATATATTATTTTGAAATAGTAAGGAGTTGATTTGATTAATGTGGTTAGTTATGGGTAAAATGCATAAATTTTAAATGTTAAAGTGGTTATAAAATATTCATCATTGTTGTCGGGGAATATTCGTTTGGTCGTGGAATATTCTTACTTGTCGGAGAATATTCGTATCGCGAATACACACGACTTATGTGGGCCCAACGAAAAAGCTATTGGATGAAGAAAACGACAAGTATAAGTTGTTTATAAATAATTGTATAGATTGTTATTCTAATTATCTTGTTGGAATACCGTTGGTTAAAACACAAGAATCTGGCGTTGTTGACAAGAAGACACCAGTATTGCACCAATTATTGATTCTTACGTAGAAGGCACTACTCAATAATTGTTACGAGAATTCTCGCTCTAAGTATTTTATTTTATTGATTCAATAATCGACGCGTTGATATTTTATATTCCGTTGTTTCAAATAATTGTCACTACACAGTATTTTTCATTATCGAAGCAATAATTCATATTATCTGAATAATATTATTAGAAAACATTATTGGCAATGTCTAGAAAGTTCATCTACAAGGAGAGGTTTGGTCACCTAATTGCGCACAAAGAAGAGAGAAATTCTTATAGGAAGCCCCTCTTTCTTGAAGCGGCTTTGCACAAGATTATGATTACGTAATATTATTTGTGAATAATTATTTATTTATTTATATGATGAGGAAAATATTGATTTTATGTGGATATAGATGGAATTTTTTTTAATGTGACAATTGTTAAAAATTAATATTTTATCTTTTTTCGATAAAATAATTCATTTAAATATATTATTTTAATAATATATTAATGATGATATTTTACAATGAATGTGGGATATATGAGTATATGAGGAGGAAGAGTATTTTTGTTGCATTAAATGATTAACACATGTTTTGTGTGTAAATTGGGCCCCATTTCTTGACTGAAATTTGATTATAGCTTTGTAAAATCGTCGTATGTGGATTTTAGTCAATTTACATTTGGAATTTGGAAAACTTTCTTCTATGAAGTTGTAGAGAATTGAATTTCCTATAAAAAATCGCGAGATTCGAATTTTCTGATAAAAGAACTATTTATTATGAATTATTGAAGTTCCGAAATAATTGATTTTTGGAAGTTTTAATTATTTTTATTAAGAAAAACGTTTTTATTGTTTTTGGCACATGTGTGGCTGAAGTTTAGACCAGATTTGTGTGCGTAGGAAATTTTGATATATATATATATATATTAATATTATATTAAATTTTCTGCTTTGGTGTTCTAAGCAATTTCCTATAAATAGGGTGCTTAGGTTAGAATTGAAAATCTCACTAGAAACTAAAGATTTTTCTCTCTATAATATCGAGCGTATTTTGTGAGTATTGTAGTACTTTGAGTATTGCTATATCTGGTGCAAGTTCTTTCAAAGACTATATCTAGTATTCCGGTCGGAAATCTTATTTTTGCGAGGTAAGGGATGTTATTTTCTTCAGTAAATGATATTATTTCTTCAATATCATTATCGCCGAAACATTGGTTGGAACTTTTATCAAATTTGGAACTTTTCATATTGGGGTTACTTATTCATGAGTTACTATTCATGAGTTACTTATTCACGAGTTACTATTCACGAAGCATGATGATGTTTTGTGAAATTTCTATCTTTTGGTGTCTGAGTTACTATTCACGATATCTCAAGACTATTCACGATACTGAAGACTATTCACGATACTCAAGACTATTCATTCATCGAATCGACACTATTCACGGAAAAATTAAATTTTTTTTTTCTATGTCCAAGATTGTCTCATTATAGTTCCTATCTTTGATTGGATATATGTTTTGGTCTTCATTCTTGAATTTTACTCCACTCGATTATTTATGAAGTATTTTTGAACTTGGATTGTGTAAAAGTCTGAATCCTTAATATTTGTTCTTTTGTTTCTTTGGATTAGTTTTTTAAAAATATTCTTCATCATACTCGATCCTAAATGATGATATAACTGAATATCTTTGGCCTGTAGTGCAAAGATGAATGATTTTATAATGAATATCTTTGGCCCGTAGTACAAAGATGAACAGGTGTTTAGATGAACATGACCAACTGATGAATATTGTAAGACCCCAGCTTTTATAAATAAAGATGAATTTTTCTATAAATATTATTTTTGAATATTATGGAATAAATTTGATATAATGTTATAGTTGTGGGTAATATTTATAAATTTTGCAAAGTATGCAAGTTGTTATAAAATATTCGTTTAATTGGGGAATATTCTTTTTGTTAGGGAATATTCGCATACAATGGCTCAATCATTGGTGGACCCCAATAATGTAATTATCATCGGATTGAGAAAACGACAAAAATATTTTATAAAAATAACTACGGAGGTGTTACCGTTAAAAGCTGTTGAACTACCCGGTGGTAAAAAATACGATGTCTGGCGTAGTTGATAAGTAAGACACTACAGTATTGATTATTGATGCTTACGTGAGAAGTCACTTTCACCTATGCTCAATTATTGCTACGATAATTCTTTGCGATCATATCTCTTATATTATTGATTCAATTATTGTCACAAGATCATCATCGTATAATATGTTATAGTATTAAATCAATAATTGAGACGACAAGTTATAAATGATTAATAATTGTTGAAAGATTAAATATGTGTTGATGAAAAAAAAATGATTTGTGGTAAGTTTGATTATTTTATGGGGGCTCATATGTCATCATCTAAGAGTCTCTTCGTCGATAAGTAATTACCTTCGTCGATAATAGTAATTACCCTTGTGAATAGTATTTACCTTAAATCGATAGTAATTACCTTCGTCAATAGTAATTACCCTTGTGAATAGTATTTATCTTCGTCAATAGTAATTACCTTCGTCAATATTAATTACCTTTGTGAATAGTATTTACCTTTCGTCGATAGTATTTACCTTCGTTAATAGTAATTACCTTTACCAGACGTCGAACCACTTGTCGTTTCACATTACAAAGCGTCGAACCACTTGTCGTTTCACATTACTGAGCGTCAAACCGATTAAATCGAAGCCACTTGCTTTTCACACTAAGAGGTCTGCTAAGCTAGAAATCTTCTATAAATAGAGGCCTAGGGCTTCATTATTTTCACTTAATTCATTCAAGCTATAGAGAGAAAGTATAGAGAGAATAAGAGAGAAAGAAGAAGAGTATTTTGTTACTACACCTGCCGCTAAATATTCAATCTCCTACCAAATGTAAGGGTGTTATTCTTTCTTATTCATGAAGAAGCTGTTGTTATTCCATTACTTATTATTATGTTGGAATAACTTTGATACATGATTTACCCTATACTTGGTGACATTCTTCTATTATTCTCGTTGGAACATCCACATGCGTGTGTTTTACAGGACTGGTTAAAATCTTTATTATTCTCATTGGAACATCCTGCTCTGTGTGTTTTACAGGACTGGTTAAAATCTTTATTATTCTCGCTGAACATCCTCGTCATGCATGTTTTTTACGGACTGGTTAAAATCTTTATTATTCATTGGAATATCCTATTCATGTGTTTTACAGGATCCGGTTCCATCTTTATTATTACATTGGAACATCCTATCGGTGTGAATTTCACGACTGGTTCCGTTATTTATTATTACATTGGAATAACCGCATGCAAGGCCTATCGCATGCATGGTGATTTCTTTTGTTATTCCATTCTTTATTATACCCAGGTTGGTTAAAACTTTGACTTCTATACTCCATGAAATTAGTGGAATATCCTTGATATTTGCGTTTCATCCAAAGATCTTTCATGAAAATATTCTTTCGATCATTCTTGAATTTTACTCTACAAAACGAAGATCATATTGATAATTTGGACGTTAATAATTCCCGGATAAAATAATTCTTGAACTTGTTTTATTGAATTCTTATATCATTGTCATCATCCTCATGTTTATATTTTTTAAAGTCATACGTGGCTCTGTAGTGCATAGATGGACTTGGTATGATTATGACCGAGAGACTATTCGGTGTAATCATGATTAGTAATGTTACAAATAATGTGGTAAAAATCCTCGATTGGTCAGTAGTGCATTGATGGATGATTGTTAGCATGATCATGACCATTAATGAATACACAAATATTCTTGGCCGTGAGTGCATGAATAATTGTGGTCGTGATACTAAAGAATATCCTTGGTAGTAGTGCGGGGTGATTCGATGATGTGGAATATTTATTAAAGTTGAGTCTCAAATTTATAATGATGATGAAAAACCTTTTAAAACCTAAAAGATAGTAGACTTTATTTTCTACTTGACTCTTTTAATGGATTAGATATTCACGCAGATTAAACTGGTTGTCTATTGTATTTTATCGGTTTAACATTGTTGAAGACTATTGATAATTTATTCTCGCATTATCTTAGTCATAATATTTCTTCTTGGGCTAGTTGAGCTCACCCTTTCTTTCACCGTTCTCTTGTGAAATGAGAATATATTTGGGACGAGTCTGGGAAACGAGTGATGGTCCCGAAGATAGCATTAGTAGTCCTCACTATTACGTGAAATAGTGTGATAATAATTGTAATGAGGACTCCTTTTTGAGTTTGTATAATATCTAGTAGAGCGATATTTGTATTTAAACTCACGATTTATGTCGTATTTATACACAGCAGTTATGTTAGTAAGTTGTATTTAAATTACATACCATGTAAGTGGCGACCCAAGATGGGTGATGTATCCCCTAATTTTGGGGCGCCACGATTCAATATCGAGCTTAGGATATGATCCTGGCTAAGATGTGAGAATAGTACTAGGAGGGGAGAGACGGGAATACCTTCGCTAGTATGACCTACCTAAGTTTATGTGCTTTATTTTATTGGTTGGTCGGAAGATAGGGATAATTTGTTACATGTCAATTAACCTTTTGTTTTGTGGCGATGATCGAAAATGACATCCGAGAATGTTGAGAATAGCAATGGAGGCGCAGCGATCGTTGATTCACCACATATCAATAATCGGGATAATGTGCATCAGAAGGCGACAATCCTCACGCAGAAACAACAACACCGACCAAATGATGAATGATCAAATGTTCGGAGGCTTTATGCAATTTATGCAACAAAGAAAGCGAGAGCGACTCTGCCCAAAACGTAGGTGGAAACACGAAAAACTCTCGGCGGTCACCATTAAACAATTCAATTTGGGACCACCGGAGTTTAAGGGAGAGCCAAACCACTTACGGCGGAAGCATGGATAAAGCAGATTACCAAGATATTTGATGTCTTGGGATGCTCCGAGGAGCAAAGGTTCCCTTTCACGCCTTTATTTATTTATACGGAGGAGGCGGATTCTTTGGTGGGAATCCAGAAACGTACTCAACTCATCAGATCAAGATATCTTGGGAGAAGTTCCAGAGTCGTTTCAACGACAAATACTTTCACGAAAGTATTCGCCACATGAAGGAGGTGGAATTTATCAAGTTGGAACAAAACAATATGACCGTGTGTCGCAATACGAGGCAAAATTTGCGGAGTTATCACGGCCAAGGCGTCCCACTTGGTGGATAATGAAGAGAATGGCGCGAATGTTTTTAAGAGGTTTGAAGCGGGAGATACGTCAACATCTTATTTCTCATAAAGCGTGTTTGTATTGAGATGTTGTAAATAGGGCTCGATTAGTGGAACGCGATAATGAGTCAACACAACTAAAAGAGAAGCGGTAAGCAAAATTATAATACCAAATGAGAGTAGTCATCGAGCGGTGACAACAAGCGTGGAGGAATCAACGGGCGGATATGGTAACCACCCGGTGGTAATCGAGGCCAAAACAATAAGAATGGACATTTCAAGAAGCGGAGATTCAACAATGGTGGAAAGAGCGTCAAGACCAAAGACCCATTGTTAAGGAAGGAGAAAGACCACCTATCATATGCTTCAAATGCGGAGGAGAGGACACATCGATCAAACTGCGTCATGCCATTCAAAGCATGTTATAATTGTGGAAGAGAAGGTCACTTAGCTCGATTTTGTCGTTCATCAAGACAAATTAGCTAGGATGGAGGCACCAAAGGCCATCCCGTAAAATTCAAAACAGGAGTTTAAGGAGAGGCGTTTGTTGTGACCTCCCAAAGAGCAAGGAATCCGAATGAGGTCATCACGGGTAAGCTTATCATAAACTCTAATGAAGTCTATACTTTATTTGATCTGGGTTCTACCCATTCTTTTATTTCTCCTACTTTGCTTTCATCGATTAAATTTGACTCAGGAGAAATTAGACTTTGACTTATCTGTGGAAACTCCGTTGGGAGAAACCTTCATTACATCCTTTGTTTATAAGTCTTGTTTGGTTCAAATCGGTACCCTCACATTACTGTCGATCTTATTTCATTAAAATACTTGCATTTGACGTGATTCTAGGATTGATTGGTTAACTACTTATCATACAAAAATTGATTATTTTCGTAAGGTTGTTAGCTTTCATATTCCTAATCAACCTATTATATGCGAATTCAAACGACCAAACCATTAAAATCAATCACGGTCATCTCAAGCCATAAAGCTATTCGTTTATTGAAAAGCGGATGTCAAGCTTTTCTTAGCTCATGTCACGATTTAAATAAAAATACGCCGCTTTTAAACGATATTCCTATTGTTAATAAATTTCCGACGTATTCGAAGAACTTCTGGCCTACCCCAGGCGTGAAATTGAATTTTGTATCGACCTTGAACCCCAGACAAAACCTATTTCCAAAGCCCCATATCGAATGGCTCTATTGAACTTCAAGAGTTAAAGACCCAACCGCAGGAATTGTTAGACATTGGCTTTATTCGGCCCTAGTACTTCTCCTTGGGGTGCTCCTACATCTATTCGTGAAGAAGAAAGATGGGAGTATGCGACTTTGTATAGATTATCTGGAGTTGAATCATGTCACCATCAAAATAGGTATCCATTGCCACGTATTGATGACTGTTTGACCAATTGCAAGGAGCCAAATTCTTTTCAAAGATTGATCTTCGTTAGGATATCACCAATTGAAGATTAGAATCACCGACATTCCAAAGACGGCCAGAACTCGATGACGGGCATTATGAATTCCTAGTCATGTCCTTTGGATTCGACTAATGCCCTCGCCGCCTTCATGGATATGATGAACCGAGTATTCAAGGAATATTTAGATCACTTTGTGGTCGTCTTTATTGATGACATCCTTATTTATTCCAAAAGCCGTGAAGATCATGAGCAACACTTGAGGTCGACACTCCAAAAGCTTCGTGAATATAAGCTTTATGCCAAGTTGAAGAAATGCGAGTTCGTCAGAAGAAGTAGCATTCCTTGGGCACGATGGTATCAAGTCATGGAATATCCATTGACCCAAAGAAAGATTGAAGCTATTCAAAGCCGGGAACAACCTAAATCGATGGACCAAGCACGTAGCTTTCTCGGTTTATTTGGTTATTATCGGAGATTCGTGGAAGGATTTTCTCGAATCGCTATTCCATCGATCAAATTTGACTTCGGAAGATACAAAGTTCGGTTAGAAGCGAAGAATGTGAGAAGAGTTTTCAAGAACTCAAGAGGAGACTTATTTCAAAGACTGTTCGACAATACCATCCGGCTCGGAGGATTTGTCATCTACTGATGATGCTTGAGCAAAAAGGGTTGGGATGTGTTCTTATGCAACATGGAAAAGTTATAGTTTATGCCTCATGACAACTCAAAGAATATGAGAGGAATTATCCTACTCATGATCTAGAGTTAGCATTTATTATCTTTTGCACTTAAAATTTGGAGGCATTACTTGTATGGGGAGAAAGTGGAGATCTTTTACGGATCATAAAAGCCTCAAATATTTCTTCACTCAAAAGGAACTCAACACGCGACAACGACGTTGGCTTGAACTATTGAAAGATTATGATCATACCATACAATACCATCCTCGAAAAGCGAGCGTGGTAGGCGACGCATTGAGTAGAAAATCATATGCAAGCTGAGTGCGATATTGTCAACGCATAAAGGCCCATTTTGTGTGACTTGCAAAGGATGGAGATAGAGTTAAAGACTCGAGGGACGCATGTGATGATAAGCGAGTATACTGAGTAGAACCGACTTTAATCGATAAAGTTAAAGTCGCTCAAGCTACAGGACACTGGAGTCGATGCGATGAGGAAAAAGTGCAAGAAGGTGCTATCCAGGAAGCAAGAATCGATGAAGAAGGAATACTTGAGTCAACTCCGGACTTTGTGTTCCTAACGACCACGATTTAAAGTATAATATCATGATGGGGCGCACAACACACCATTTGCAATCCATCTCGGGAGTACCAAATGTATCATGATATTCGTCATACATTTTGGTGGAGCAATATGAAAGAGAGAGATAATACTGTTTATCTCAAGGTGTCTAACTTGTCAACGAGTTAAAGCGGAGCATAAAGTACCAAAAGGTCCATTGCAACCACTTGAAATTCCGAATGGAAGTGGGAGCACATTACCATGGATTTCGTTACACGGTCTTCCTAAGGTTTCTCAAGGCATTGATGCGATTTGGGTCATTGTTGATAGATTGACCAAGTCCGCTCATTTCTTATCGACACGAGAAACTTATACACTTGAACGTCTTGCTCAGTATGTACATAAACGAGATTGTAAGATCGCATGGTACGCCGGTATCCATAGTTTCCGATCGAGACCCAAGATTCACTTCACAATTTTGGGTTAGTTTGCAAAAAGCTATGGGCACAGACTTACGATTTAGCTTAAGATATCATCCTCGGACGGACGGACAAATGGAGAGGACTATTCAAACTCAAGATCTATTAAGACTCTGTGTCCTTGATTTCAAGGGAGTTGGGACAAGTTCTTACCATTGGTGGAGTTTTCCTACAACAACGCTTATCAAGCAAGTATTCGCATGGCTCCATTGAGCGTTGTATGGAAGAAAGTGTCGCTTCTCGGTATCTTTGGGATGAGGTGGGTGAAGCAACGTTGTTGGGACCGGAGTTGGTACGTATGACTACGGAAAAGATTCAAACGATCAAACAACGTATAAAAACCTCACAAAATCGACAAAAGAGTTATCCGATCTTCATCGAAAGGACGTGGAATTCGATATAGGAGATCATGTGTTGTTAAGAGTTGCTCCATGGAAAGGAGTTACAAGATTTGGAAAGAGAGGAAAACTTAATCCTCGATTCATCGGTCCATTTTTAATCCTCGATTGAGTAGGAACTGTGGCCTATAGACTCGCTTTACCGCCAAATATGTCTCGTGTTCATAACGTTTTTCACATATCTATGTTACGTAAATATGTGAAAGACCCGAACCATATTATTGAGTTAGAACCGGACGAAATAGCGGAAGATTTGACGTATGAAGAGGTTCTGTTCAAATTTTGGATAATAAGGAACATATTCTACGCCCAAGGTTATACCTCAAGTCAAAGTTTTGTGGAGGAACCACGATGTTGAGGAAATGACTTGGGAGTTAGAATCAGAAATGAAATCAAGGTATCCTTACCTCTTCAACATACCAGTCGTACCCTAATTTTAGGGCTTAAATTTCATAAGAAGGGAGGTTGTAAGACCCCAAACTTTTATAAATAAAGATGAATTTTTCTATAAATATTATTTTTGAATATTATGGAATAAATTTGATATAATGTTATAGTTGTGGGTAATATTTATAAATTTTGCAAAGTATGCAAGTTGTTATAAAATATTCGTTTGGTCTGGGAATATTCTTTTGTTAGGAATATTCGTATAACGACTCAATCATTGGTGGACCCCATAACAAAATTATTGTCGGATTGAGAAAACGACAAAAATATTTTATAAAAATAACTACGGAGGTGTTACCGTTAAAAGCTGTTGAACTACCGGTGGTAAAAATACAAGAATACGTGAGTTGCGATAAGAAGACACCGGTATTGATTATTGATGCTTACGTGAGAAGTCACTCAATTTATGCTCAATTATTCGCTACGAAGAATTCGCCGCGATCATATCTCTTATATTATTGATTCAATTATTGTCACAAGATCATCTCAGATAATATGTTATAGTATTAAATCAATAATTGAGACGACAAGTTATAAATGATTAATAATTGTTGAAAGATTAAATATGTGTTGATGAAAAAAAAATGATTTGTGGTAAGTTTGATTATTTTATGGGGGCTCGTATATGTCATCATCTAAGAGTCTCTTCGTCAATAAGTAATTACCTTCGTCAATAGTAATTACCCTTGTGAATAGTATTTACCTTCAACCAAATAATATAGTAATTACCTTCACATCGATAGTAATTACCCTTGTGAATAGTATTTATCTTAAATCGATAGTAATTACCTTCGTCGATAAGTAATTACCCTTGTGAATAGTATTTACCTTCGTCAATAGTATTTACCTTCGTTAATAGTAATTACCTTTACCGGACGTCGAACCACTTGTCGTTTCACATTACAAAGCGTCCAAACCGGTCAAGCCACTTTCACTTGCCTTTTCACGAAAAGTGCTAAGCTAGAAATCTTCTATAAATAGAGGCCTAGGGCTTCATTATTTTTCACTTAATTCATTCAAGCTATATAGAGAGAAAGTATAGAGAGAATAAGAGAAAGAAGAAGAGTATTTTGTTCTTACTACACCGCCGCAGATTCAATCTCCTACCAAATGTAAGGGTGTTATTCTTTCTTATTCATGAAGAGAAGCTGTTGTTATTCCATTGCTTATTATTCATTGGAATAACTCGATATCATGCGGTTTACCCTATACTTGGTGACATTCTTCTATTATTCATTGGAACATCCTCATGCGTGTGTTTTACACAGGACCTGGTTAAAATCTTTATTATTCTCATTGGAACATCCACGCTCATGTGTTTTACACAGGACTGGTTAAAATCTTTATTATTCTCGGTTGGAACATCGCGTCGTGTGTTTTACAGGACTGGTTAAAATCTTTATTATTCATTGGAATATCCTATCATGTGTTTTACAGGATGATCCGGTTCCATCTTTATTATTACATTGGAACATCACGCTCGGTGTGAATTTCACTCGACCGGTTCCGTTATTTATTATTCATTGGAATAACCTGTATGCAAGGCGGTCTATCGCATGCATGGTGATTTCTTTTGTTATTCCATTCTTTATTATACCCAATTGGTTAAAACTTTGACTTCTATACTCCATGAAATTAGTGGAATATCCTCGATATTTGCGTTTCATCCAAAGATCTTTTCATGAAAATATTCTTCCGATCATTCTTGAATTTTACTCTACAAAACAAAGATCATATTGATAATTTGGACGTTAATAATTCTCGGATAAAATAATTCTTGAACTTGTTTTATTAAATTAATATATCATTGTCATCATCCTCATGTTTATATTTTTTAAAGTCATACGTGGCACTCAGTAGTGCATAGATGGACTTGGTATGATTATGACTAGAGACTATTCGATGTGTAATCATGACCGTAATGTTACAAATAATGTGGTAAAAATCCTCAAAGGGTCGTAGTGCATTGATGGACGATTGTTGGCATGATCATGACCATTAATGAATACACAAATATTCTTGGCCCGTAGTGCATGAATAATTGTGGTCGCGATATCTTAAAGAATATCCTTGGTAGAAAGTGCGGGGTGATTCGATGATGTGGAATATTTATTAAAAGTCGAGTCTCATTTATAACAAATGATGAAAAACCTTTTAAAACCTAAAAGATAGTAGACTTTATTTTCTACTTGACTCTTTTAATGGATTCGATATTCACCGCAGATTAAACCGGTTGTCTATTGTATTTTATCGGTTTAACATTGTTGAAGACTATTGATAATTTATTCGCATTATCTTAGTCATAATATTTCTTCTTGGGCTAGTTGAGCTCACCCTTTCTTTCACCGATTCTCTTCGTGAAATGAGAATATAGTTGGGACGAGTCTGGGAAGCGAGTGATGGTCCTGAAGATAGCATTAGTAGTCCTCACTATTACGTGAAATAGTGTGGTGATAATAATTATAATGAGGACTCCTTTTTGAGTTTGTATAATATCTAGTAGGCGATATTTGTATCTAAACTCACGAGTTTATGTCGTATTGCATACCACAGCGATTATGTTAGTAAGTTGTATTTAAATTACACTACCATGTAAAGTGGCGACCCAAGATGGGTGATGTATCCCTAATTTTGGGAAGGCGTCACAAATATCTTTGGCCCGTGGTGCAAAAGATGACTATTTGATTCAAGATGTATATTGATTGATGTTACTGAGGATAAAATATCGATGATGGACTTTTAAATTCATAGATGATAGTAGATTTCATTCTCTACTTAACTCTTCTAATGAATTGTTGTTTCCGCTGTAGTTGTTGATCTAAAACTTGTTGTCTATTGTATTCTATTAGATTTTTCCCTGTTGAAGACTAAGGATAATTTGTTGTACATTATCTTAGTCATAATATTCTTTACTTTGGGCTAGTTGAGCTCACCCTTTTCCTTTTTGTTTCATTTTTCTTCTCGGGAGGCGAGTATATAATGAACTAGTGGGGTAAAAGTGGAGTGATGGTTCAAGGCAGGTTGTTTTAGTAGTCCTCACTATTTTGTAAAATAGTGTATCAATAATTATAATGAGGACTTATTTGAGTGTGGATATTATCTAGAAGACAATATTTGTATTTAAACTCAGAGTTTATATGTTGTCGTATTTTGCACGACAATTGTATTAATAAGTTGTAGTTGTTTCGCATCATGTATTTTTGCGACTCGAGAATGGGTGTTGTATACATTTTGGGGTAAATCACGGTTGGTATCGAGCTTAGGATATGATCTCTCTGGCGGAGATCGGGAATAGAACTAGGAGGGAGAGGCGAGTAAATCCTTCGCTATTGTGTCCTACCTAAGCTTATTTGTTGGTCGGTTATAATATAGGGGTATTATGTGATTTGTTAATTTGTTAAATTAACCCTTGTTTTATGACAGTATTTGAGAATGTCAACTGAGAATGTTAACAATGGAGTAAATGAGACCATGGAGACACCTTTGCTCACCAACGAGGAGAACGTGCAACAGGTTGACAATGTTCCTCCTGTGAACAACACCACTGAGTAGATGACGAACGATGGTATGTTTAGGAACTTTCTAGAATTCATACAAAACCAAACGAGAAAGACTACTGTTCAAAATACAGGTGAAAACACTGGCAACTCACGGATGGTCACCATTATGCGATTCGAGGAGTTAGACCGCTTAGGAGCTTTTGGGAAAGCCAGAACCACTTACGGCAGAGACGTGGATAAAGCAGATCACTAAGATATTAAATGTCTTGGGATGCTCATCGCCACTTTCATGTTACGAGGAAAGGCAGATTATTGGTGAGAATCAAGTAAAAGCATCACTCGACTACCGTGACTTGAAGATGTCTTGGGAGAAGTTCCAAGAATTGTTCAACGAAAAGTACTTTCCCGAAAGTATTCGTCACATGAAGGAGGTAGAGTTCATCAAGCTGGAGCAAAACAATATGAACGTGTCACAGTATGAAGCTAAGTTTACCGAGTTGTCCCGATTTGCATCCCATTTGGTTGATAATGAGGAGAGAATAACGCGAATGTTTCTGGGAGGTTTGAAACCCAAAATACGTCAATACCTCATTTCTCACAAACTTTGTTTATATTCAGATGTTGTGAATAGGGTTTCGATTATTGAGTAGCGATAATGAGTCGGCTCAACTGAAGAATAATAAGCAACAACTCGATGATACTCGTACCGGTGGCGACGGTCATCGGAACAATGATAACCATCGTGGAGGAAATTATCATACCAGAAATGGTAACCACTTCAGTGGTAATCATGGCTAAGATAATAGAAGAAATAACTCAAGTGGAAATTTCAAGAAGAGAAGATTTAACAATGATGGGAAGACGTCGGCACCAACACCAGCAACGAATTTTAGAGGAGGAGAAAGACCGCCAGTTAGATGCTACAGATGCGGAGAAGAGGGACACATAATGTAAGACCCCAAATTATTAATAAATGAAATTTATTTTCCTCTATTTATTATTTTGAAATAGTAAGGGTTGATTTGATTAATGTGGATAGTTATGGGTAAAATACGCAAATATTTCGAATAAGCAAGTGGTTATAAAATATTCATTATTGTCGGGGAATATTCGTTTGGTCGTGGAATATTAGATCGTTGTGGGAATATTAAATGCGACGGTAGCGATCTTTTGTGGGCCCCATATAACGGAAAGAGATTGGATGAAGAAAGAGACAAATATAAGTTGTTTATAAATAACAGGCGTAGTTGTTACACAGATTATCTTGTTGGAATACCCGGTGGTTAAAACACACTAATCTGGCGTTGTTGAGCAAGAAGACACAAGATTGCACCAATTATTGATTCTTACGTAAGAAGGCACTACTCAATAATGGTTACAGTAATTACTGTTCAGTATTTTATTGATTTAATAATTGCTGCGTTGATATTTTATATTGCTGTTGTTTCAATAATTGTCATTACACAGTATTTTTCATTATCGAAGCAATAATTCATATTATCTGAATAATATTATTAGATAACATTATTGGCAATGTCTAGAAAGTTCTGTCTAAGGAGAGGTTTGGTCACCTAATTGCGTGCCAGTAAGGAGAAATTCTTATTGGAAAGCCCTCTCTTTCTTGGGAACTGCCTGGTTGTCAATATTGTGATTCTGTAATATTATTTGTGAATAATTAATTATTGATTCATATGATGAGAAAAATATTGATTTTATGTGGATATAGATGGAGAAAATTTTTAATGTGACAATTGTTGAAAATTAAAATTTTATCTTTTTCTGATAAAATAATTCATTTAAATATATTATTTTAATAATATATCAACGGTGATATTTTCTGCTTTGGTGTTCTAAGCAATTTCCTATAAATAGGGGTGCTTAGGTTAGAATTGAAAATCACACCGTAAAGCTGAAGTTTTCTCTCTATATTATCGAAGCGTATTCTTGTGAGTATTTTGAGTATACTTTGAGTATTGCTATACGTGCAAGTTCAAGTCATAGCCTATATCCTGTTTCAACTAGAAATCTTGTCTTTCGAGGTAAGGGATGTTATTTTCTTCTCAAATGATATTATTTCTTCAATATCATTTATCTTTGAAATATTAGTTGGAACTTTTATCAAATTTGGAACTTTTTTCGTGCTCGGGGTTACTTATTCACGAGTTACTTATTCATGAGTTACTATTCACGAGTTACTATTCACGAGTTACTATTCACTTGAGTACTATTCATGAAGCGTGAAGATGTTTTTTGTGGAATTTCTATCTTTTGGTGTCTGAGTTACTTATTCACGATATACGACACTATTCACTTAATCTGAAGACTATTCACCAAAAAATAAAATTTCTTCTTTTTGTCCAAAATATCTATTCGGGATACTAGCTTTGATTGTATCCATGTTTTGATCATTCTTGAATTTTACCCCACACTGGGTTATTTATGAAGTATTTTTGAATGGGAATTTTTTAAAGTACGAATCCTTAATATTTGTTCTTTTACTTCTTTGGATTCGTTTTCTTTAAAATATTTTTCATCATCCTCATCCTAAATGATGATATTCTTGAATATCTTGGCCCTGTAGTGCAAAGATGAATGATTTCTTGATGAATATCTTTGGCCCGTAGTAGCAAAGATGAGCAGTGTTGAGATGAACATGACTAATCGATTAATATCTTTGGCCCGTAGTGCAAAGATGAGCAGTGTTTAGATGAACATGATTAATCAGTGATGAATATCTTTGGCCTGTAGTGCAAAAGATGAATATTTGATTCAGGATATATGTTTATTGATGTTCTGAGGATAAAATATCGACGATGAACTTTTAAATTTATATATGTAAGATAGTAGTTTGCATTCTCTACTTAACTCTTCTAGTGAATTATTATTTCATTGCGAAGATTGATTTAAAACCTGGTCATCTATTGTATTCTATTAGATTTTTTCCTGTTGGAGACTAACGATAATTTGTTGTATATTATCTTAGTCATAATATTCTTTTCTTTGGGCTAGTTGAGCTCACCCTTTTCCTTTTGTTCTATTTTTCTTCTCGGGAGGCGAAAATGTAACGAGTACTAGTCGGGGTATGGAATGAAGGTTTTAGAGAGAGTTGTTTAGTAGTCCTCACCATTTTTGTAAAATAATGTATCAATAATTATGATGGGGATTTATTTGCGTGTGGATATTGTCTAGATGGCAATATCTCGTATTTAAACTCACAGTTTATATGTTGTAATAATAAAGTTGTAGTTATTTCTGTACCATGTATTTGGCGACTCAGAATGGGTTGGATGGAATGGACCTATTTTGGGGGCGTCACACATAAATCCAAACTGTTCACAACCCTCCAAGGTATGTTATAATTGTGGAAAAGAAGGTCATATCGCCGAGAGTTATGCAGAAGCGAAACCCGATCCAATGAGGATGGTGACTCAAAAAGGTCATCGAGAAAAGTCAAAGTCAATCGGTTCCTCGGAAGAGCATTTTTTGTGACCGGTCGAGAATGCGAGGAACCCGAACGGTTAGCAAGGTTAGTTAATTATAAATTTTACGAAGTTTATACCTTATTAGATACTGGTTCTACCCATTCATTTATATCTCCTGCTTATACTCAACGTTTAAACTTGACTCTGGAGAAAATTAGACTTTGACTTATTTGTTGAAACTCCGTTAGGAGAAACTTTCGTTACATCCAGTTTATAAATCTTGTTTGATCCAAGTTGGCACCATCACATTACCTGTTGACCTTATTTCTTTAAAAATTCTTGCATTTGATGTGACCTTAGGGATTGATTGGTCAACCACTCATCATGCTAAAATTGATTGTTTTTGTAAGGTTGTTAGTTTTCATATTCCTAAGCAACCTGTTATTCGAATTTAAGCAACCAAACCATTGAAGTCAAACTCTTTTATATCAAGCCATAAAGTTATTCGTTTATTGAAAAACGGATGTCAAGCTTTCTTAGCCATGTTATGGACTTGAACAAAAATACGTCAGATTTGAATGATATTTCTGTTGTTAGTAAATTTCCTGATGTATTTCCTGAAAAATTTCTTGGCATACTCCCAAAGTGTGATATTGAATTTTGTATCGACTTTGAACCCTAAGACAAAACCCATTTCTAAAATCTCATGGCTCTATTGAACTTGAGGAGTTAAAAAATTCAATCTGTAGAAGTTTGTACCGAGCCTCTATCCGGTGACTTCCTTTGTGGAATGCATCGAAGCGGACTCTCGTAGGGGACACCATATTCGTGTGATAGAAAATCGATAGGTGTCATTGTGACGTCTTATCCAAGGTTGGGATATGAGTCACGCTTGAGAACAACCTAAGTCGCAGAATCGAAATACGTAACTTTACAGGCTTAGTTGGTTATTATCGGAGATTCGTTGAAGGATATTCTCGAATCGCTATTCCATTAACGCAGCTGACTCGTAGAGATACAAAATTTGAATGGAGCAAGGAATGTGGGAAGAGCTTCGAAGAACTCAATAGGAGACTCATTTCGGCACATGTTCTGACCATACCATCCTGGAAAAGCGAACGTGGTAGCTGACGTGTTGAGTAAAAGATCATATACAAGTACGAATGCGATATTGTCAAAGACCCATTTCATATAACTTACAAATGATAGATATATAGTTAAAGACTCTAAGGACTCACGTGATGATATACAAGTAGAACCGACTTTAATCGATAAAGTTAAAAACGTTTAAGCTACACACCAGAGCTGATGAATATGAAGAATGAGGTACAAGAAGTTGTTATTCCAAAAGCGAGAATAGGCGATGTGAGGAAAGCTCAAACCTTCGATTTATTAGTCCATTTTAAATCCTCGATCGAATAGGAACTGTGGCCTATAGACTCATTTTACCACCAAGTATGACGCGTGTTCATAACATTTTTCACGTATCGATGTTACGTAAATTTATGGACGACCCGAACCACATTATTGAGTTAGAACTAGACGAGATAGCAGAAGATTTAACGTACGAGGAGGTACCAGTCAAAATCTTGGATAGGAAGGAGCATGTCCTACACATGTCAATTTCGAGGACGAAATTTCATAAGGAGGGGAGGTTGTAAGACCCCAACTTTTTATAAATAAAGATTTAATTTTTCTAATTATTATTTTGAAATAGTAAGGGGTTGATTTGATTAATGTGGTTAGTTATGGGTAAAATGCGCAAATATTTTAAATAAGCAAGTGGTTATAAAATATTCATTGTTGTCGGGAAATATTCGGTTGGTCGTGGAATATTCTTACTGTCGGGGAATATTCGTACGACGGCACAGCCTTGTGTGGGCCCATAACGAAAAGCTATTGGATGAAGAAAACGACAAGTATAAGTTGTTTATAAATAACGACACAGTTGTTACCGTTAATACTGTTGGAATACCCGGTGGTTAAAACACGATGAATACGCGTTGTCAATGACAAGAAGCATTTGCAGATTGCACCAATTATTGATTCTTACGTAAGAAGGCACTACTCAATAATTGTTACGGTGAGTTCTTGCTCAAATATTTTATTTTATTGATTCAATAATTGCTGCGTTGATATTTTATATTACTGTTGTTTCAATAATTGTCACTACACAGTATTTTTCATTATCGAAGCAATAATTCATATTATCTGAATAATATTATTAGAAAACATTATTGGCAATGTCTAGAAAGTTACGTCTAAGGAGAGGTTTGGTCACCTAATGCGGCGCCAAGAAGGAGAAATTCTTATTGGAAAGCCCCTCTTTCGAAACTACCGGGTCACAAAGATTGTGATTCTGTAATATTATTTGTGAATAATTAATTATTAATTTATATGATGAGGAAAATATTGATTTTATGTGGATATAGATGGAAATTTTTTAATGTGACAATTGTTAAAAATTAATATTTTATCTTTTTCGATAAAATAATTCATTTAAATATATTATTTTAATAATATATTAATGATGATATTTTTACAATGAATGTGGGATATATGAGAGTATATGAGGAGGAAGAGTATTTTGTTGCATTAAATGATTAACACATGTTTTGTGTGTCGGTGGACCCCATTTCTTGGACCGAATTTGATTATAGCCGTAAAATCGTCTCAGTATGTGGATTTCAATCAATTTACATTTGGAATTTGGAAAACTTTCTTTCAGTAAAGTTGTAGAGAATTGAATTTCCTATAAATAGTGTAAGATTTGAATTTTTTGATAAAAGGACTATTTATTATGAATTATTGAAGTTCAAGTTCAAATAATTGATTTTTGGAAGTTTTAATTATTTTTATTAAGAAAAACGTTTTTATTGTTTTTGGCACATGTGTGGTGAAGTTTGGACCAGATTTGTGTATGCGAGGAAATTTTGATATATATATATATTAATATTATATTAAATTTTCTACTTTGTGTGTTCTAAGCAATTTCTATAAATAGGGTGCTTGGGTGTTAATTGAAAATCACACCGTAAACTAGAGATTTCTTTTCTATAATATCGGCGTATTTTGTGAGTATTGTAGTACTTTGAGTATTGCTATATACTTGCAAGTTCTTTCAAAGACTATATCCAGATTCGGTCGGAAATCTTTGTTTTTGCGAGGTAAGGGATGTTATTTTCTTCGTAAATGATATTATTTCTTCAATATCATTATGCCAAAATATTGGTTAGAACTTTTTATCAAATTTGGAACTTTTCATGTCGGGGTTACTATTCACGAGTTACTATTCACGAGTACTATTCACGAAGCATGATGATGTTTTTGTGAAATTTCTATCTTTTGGTGTTGGAGTTCTTATTCACGATATCAAGACTATTCACGAATCACGAATTTACACTATTCACAGAAAAATTAAATTTTCTTTTCTATGTCTAAGATTGTCTGTTATAGTTCCTATCTTTGATTGGATATATGTTTTGGTCTTCATTCTTGAATTTTACTCCACTCTGATTATTTATGAAGTATTTTTGAACTTGGATTGTGTAAAGTACGAATCCTTAATATTTGTTCTTTTGTTTCACTGGATTAGTTTTTTTTAAAATATTCTTCATCATACTCAGTCCTAAATGATGATATAACTGAATATCTTTGGCCTGTAGTGCAAAGATGAATGATTTTATAATGAATATCTTTGGCCCGTAGTACAAAGATGAGCAGTGTTGTTTAGATGAACATGATAATTAATCGATGAATATCTTTGGCCAGTAGTGCAAAAAGATGACTATTTGATTCAAGATGTATATTGATTGATGTTACAGGATAAAATATCGATGATGGACTTTTAAATTCATAGATGATAGTAGATTTCATTCTCTACTTAACTCTTCTAATGAATTGTTGTTTCATTGTAGTTGTTGATCTAAAACTTGTTGTCTATTGTATTCTATTAGATTTTTCCCTGTTGAAGACTAAGGATAATTTTTTGTACATTATCTTAGTCATAATATTCTTTACTGGGCTAGTTGAGCTCACCCTTTTCCTTTTTGTTTCATTTTTTCTTCTCAGAGACGCAGTATATAAGCGGGAACTAGTCGGGGTGTGGAGTGATGGTTCAAGACAGTTGTTTTAGTAGTCCTCACTATTTTGTAAAATAGTGTATCAATAATTGTAATGAGGACTTATTTGAGTGTGAATATTGTCTAGAAGATAATATTTGTATTTAAACTTAGAGTTTATGTGTTGTCGTATTTTGCACGATAATTGTATTAATGAAGTTGTAGTTGTTTCTGTACCATGTATTTGGCGACTCAGAATGGGTGTTGTATACCTGTTTTGGGGGCGTCACAAGCGACGCCATTGTATGACGGGCACGAAAAGCACACCGTCTTATCTGCCATGACTAAGTTTTTACACTTCAAGAATGAGCAGGACTATAGCGAAAGAGGTTTTAATGAACTGTTAAACATTGTGAAGGAGTGCTTACTGCGCAGCAATAAGTTCCGGAGTCGTGACTTATGATGTGAAGAAAATTGTCAAAAGGCTCAATCTAGGGTACGCGAAGATTGATGCTTGTGAGAACGACCGTATGTCAGATTATGTTGATGTCAATAAAGATAAGAGGTCATGTGATATTTGTGGTACAAGTAGAATCATGTGAGCAGTAAGAAAAAAGGGAAAAGACGTCTTGAGAAAGATCTTACATTACTTTCCCATTGCCCCGAGGCTTCAGCCGGTTGTTCATGTCAACACATACCATCGAGGATATGAGGTGGCACTCTACACGGGACATAGTCGAAGGTCAACTGACGCACCCTGCAGATGGGCTCGAGTGGAAAAATTTTGATAACAAGCACCCTCGTTTCTTTCAAGAGGTTCGCAATGTTAGGTTTGGACTTGCTACAGATGGGTTTAATCCGTTTAACGGGCCTAACACAAAGCCCTACTCAACTTGGCCGGTGATTATTGTGGTGTATAACCTCCCGCCTTCGATGTGCATGAAAGATCCCTAATTATATTGCTTATATAAACTGTTAAATAACTAGTACCATCCGAATGACGCGCAAACATACACATAGCACCGCGTAGGTAATAGACACGCGTTAAAACTGACGGGACTCGATTCCGACATACGGAGACCGAGTTCGAGTCCCGTACGCTTAACTTGAGAAAACTTAGGAAATTAGTCAAAAAAGAGACCAAAACCCGCATCGGTCGTCCAGTTAACACGTAAACATAGGAAATAGCACCGCGTAGGCAATAGACACGCGTTACAACTGACGGGACTCGATTCCGACATACGGAGACCGAGTTCGAGCCCAGTTTGCAAAACTAACCAACACTTAGCTAAAAAGCCAAAAAAGAGATCAAAACCCGCATCGGCCGTCTGAATGACACACAAATATACACATAGCACCGCGTAGGTAATAGACACGCGTTACAACTGACGGGACTCGATTCCGACATACGGAGACCGAGTTCGAGCCCCGTACGCCTAACTTGAGAAAACTTAGGAAATTAGTCGAAAAAGAGACCAAAACCCGCATCGGTCATCCAGTTAACACGCAAACACAGGAAATAGTACCGTGTTGGAAATAGACACGTATTACAACTGACGAGACTCGATTCCGACATACGGAGATCGAGTTCGAGCCCAGTTTGCAAAACTAACCAACACTTAGCCAAAAAGCCGAAAAAGAGGTCAAAACCCGCATCGGCCGTCTGAATGACACGCAAACACACATATAGCACCACGTAGGTAATAGACACGTGTTACAACTGACGGGACTCGATTCCGACATACAGAGACCGAGTTCGAGCCCCGTATGCCTAACTTGAGAAAACTTAGGAAATTAGTTGAAAAAGAGACCAAAACCCGCATCGGTTGTCCAGTTAACACGCAAACACAGGCAATAGCACTGCGTAGGCAATAGACAAGCGTTACAACTAACGGGACTCGATTCTGACATACGGAGACCGAGTTCGAGCCCAGTTTGTAAAACTAACCAACACTTAGCCAAAAAGTCAAAAAAGAGGTCAAAACCCGCATCGGCCGTCCGAATGACACGCAAACACACACATAGCACCACGTAGGTAATAGACACGCGCTACAACTGACGGGACTCGATTCCGACATACGGAGACCGAGCTCGAGCCTCGTACGCCTAACTTGAGAAAACTTAGGAAATTAGTCGAAAAAGAGACCAAAATCCGCATCGGTCGTTCAGTTAACACGCAAACATAGACTGTAAGACCCCAACTTTTATAAATAAAGATGATTTTTTCTATAAATATTATTTTTGAATATTATGGAATAAATTTGATATAATGTTATAGTTGTGGGTAATATTTATAAATTTTGCAAAGTAAGCAAGTTGTTATAAAATATTCGTTTGGTCGGGGAATATTCTTTTTGTCGGAGAATATTCGTACGACGGCTCAATTATTGGTGGACCCCACAATGGAAGTATTGTCGTAGTTAGAAAATGACAAAATTATCTTTCTATAAAAATAACGGCAGAGGTGTTACCGTTAAAACTGTTGAACTACCCGGTAGTAAAAGTACGATGTCTGGCGTAGTTGTATAGTAGACACGATATTGATTATTGATGCTTACGTGAGAAGTCACTCAATTTATGCTCAATTATTACTACAAAGAATTCACGATCATATCTCTTATATTATTGATTCAATTATTGTCACAAGATTATCATCGTATAATATGTTATAGTATTAAATCAATAATTGAGACGACAAGTTATAAATGATTAATAATTGTTGAAAGATTAAATATGTGTTAATTAAAAATAAAATGATTTGTGGTAATATTTATTCAATCCTTGATGTATATAAAGAGTCATTATGAGACGTTTGTGGTAAGTTTGATTATTTTATGGGGGGCGTATATGTCATCATCTAAGAGTCTCTTCGTCAATCGATAGTAATTACCTTCGTCAATAGTAATTACCTTTGTGAATAGTAATTACCTTAAATCAATAGTAATTACCTTTACAGACGTCGAACCACTTGTCGTTTCACATTACTGAGCGCCAAACCACTTTTCTTTTCACATCACCGATTCGTCAAGCCACTCGCTTTTCACATGGCGGTCTTTAAGCTAGAAATCTTCTATAAATAGAGGCCTAGTGCTTCATTATTTTTCATTTAATTCATTCAGTTTATAGAGAGAAAGTATAGAGAATAAAGAGAGAAAGAAGAAGAGTATTTTGTTACTACACTATCGCAAAGATTCAATCTCCTACTAAAAGTAAGGGGTGTTATTCTTTCTTATTCATGAAGAGAACTGTTGTTATTCCATTGCTTATTATTTTGTTGGAATAACCTGTGATCATCGTGGTTTACCCTATACTTGGTGACATTCTTCTATTATTACATTGGAACATCCAATCTCGTGTGTTTTACACCCGGCCCCGGTTAAAATCTTTATTATTATTCTATTGGAACATCACATGCGTGTGTTTTACAGGACTGGTAAAATCTTTATTATTATTCCGTTGGAACATCCACACGCCTCATGTGTTTTACGCGGACTGGTTCCATTCTTTATTGATTTGTTGGAATATATCACATGCATGCGTTTTACGCCGGACCGGATCCATTCTTTATTATTCTATTGGAATATCACATGCATGCGCTTTTTACTTGGGACCGGTTCCGTTATTTATTATTCGTTAGAATAACTTTCGCCTGTCAGGCGGCCCATCGCATGCATGGTGATTTCTTTTGTTATTCCATTCTTTATTATACCCAGTTGGTTAAAACTTTGACTTCTATACTCCATGAAATTAGTGGAATATCCTTGATATTTGCGGCTTCATCCGATATCCTTTCATGGAAATATTCTTCTCGAGATTCTTGAATTTTACTACTACAAAGCAAAAGATCATGTTGTGATTTGGACGTTATTGGTTCCTAGATAAATTAATTCTTGAACTTGTTTTATTGAATTCTTATATCATTGTCATCATCCCCATGTTTATATTATGTTGAAAGTCATACGTGGCACTGTAGTGCATAGATGGACTTGGTATGATTATGACGAGAGACTATTCGGTGTAATCATGGACCGTAATGTTACAAATGATGTGGTAAAAATCCTCGGTGGCTTTGTAGTGCATTGATGGACGATTGTTGGCATGATCATGACCATTAATGAATACACAAATATTCTTCTGCCCGTAGTGCATGAATAATGTGTGGTCGTGATACTAAAAAATATCCTTGGCCAAGAAGTAGTGCGGGGTGATTCGATGATGTGGAATATTTATTAAAGCCGAGTCTCAAATATATAATGTTGATGAAAAACCTTTTAAAATCATAAAAGATAGTAGATTTTATTTTCTACTTGACTCTTTTAATGGATTCTTTGGTTCATTGTAGTTAAACTTGATGTTCATTATATTTTATCGGTTTAACAACACTTTGTTGCCAGAGGCTAATGATAATTTATTCTCGCATTATCTTAGTCATAATATTTCTTCTTGAGCTAGTTGAGCTCACCCTTTCTTTCTTTATTCTCTCTGTGAAATGAGAATATAGTTGGGGACGAGTCTGGGAACGGAGTAATGGTCCAGGAGGATAGCATTAGTAGTCCTCACTATTCGTGAAATAGTGTGATAATAATTGTAATGAGGACTCCTTTTGAGTTTGTATGATCTCTAGTAAACAATATTGTATTCAAACTCACAGTTTATGTCATATTGTACACGACAGTTATATTAGTAAGTTGTATTTAAATTCTGTATCATGTATCTGACTAGCCAAGATGGGTGATGTATACCTATTTTTGGGGGCGCCACATAGACAATAAGCACCGCGTGAGGTAATGAACACGCAGCATAAACCGACGGGACTCGATTCGACATCTGAAGACCAGAGTTCGAGCCCGTCCGCCTAACTGAAGAACACAAACTATAATAATGTAAATATGTTTTCATTTTGATTTTGTTATTAATATTTTAATTTTGTAGGGTCTTGTTGACGAGACTCGTGGAGTGGAGGAAACCGTGGTGATGGCCGTAGGAGTTGATGATGAAGACCTCCTCCAAAGACAAGGTGATGACCGTCGAGTTGATGACGTGCGACCTCCAAAGATATGGTGATGACCGCCGACTCAATGACATGGAGACAGGCTACGGGTTGTAGTTAGTTTAGTTTATGTTATATTCTGAGTTTCATGTATGTATTTGTACAGTTTTTAAGTTGTACCGACGACCATTATATTTTTTATCTATATATTTGATTTGGGTTACTAGTTTATAAGAGGTATAGTTGTGATTTGATGGTTGTTATTAGTTTATAACAGGTGTATATTTGTAAATGAACAGGGAAATTTTGAAATTTAAAAAAAAATCAAAATTTATGTAGTCTTTGCCGACGGGGGTAATGGCGACGGCTATGCCGTCGCCAATGACTTAAAGCGACAGACATGAGGCAATGGTCATTGCCGACGGCTACGATGTAAATGCCGACGGCCTTCCCCGTCGGTAATGGGTTTTCCCACCTCAAAACACTGTGTGCCTTTGCCGACGGCATTGCCGTCGCCACTGCCATCGCCAATAACCTTACGCCGTCGCCAATGACTACCGTCGGTAATGACAATGATGCCGACGGCGACGACGGAGAGGCGAGGCGACGACACGTGGGGCGACGGTAGGTCGATGAGAAGCGATGCCGTCGCTAACGACCTCATCGCCGACGCAAGACTATGGTCATTAAGCGACGGCGATTCCCGTTAAGAATGACCGGGTTTTCTTGTAGTGGTAAAGGAACAATTTTAACTGACAATCACTTTCTCACTAAGTCCTACATCATGAAACTTGTTCAAAAAAGTTAAAAGATGCCTATAAGGAATTCCAACACTCAAATTTTTTACAACTACATGAAGCATATATAATCCAAGTCTTTTTCATAAATAATCTCCCTCATTTTATACTTATCATCATTTTTTTTAATATTATACACACAATGATTATCATAATCTCCAATAAGTCAGCTAGGACTTAGTGAGAAAGTGATTGCCAGCTAAGACTATTCGTTTATATACGAACAGTCCATTTGTGAGCCTTATATTATATATATATATATATATATATATATATATATATATATATATAGTCCGGATATTAAGTTTACCCCTTATCTAACATACCTTGCATACCTCCTTTAGTGACGGACCGAGCGACGATTCGGTCCATCACTAGAACCGTCGTCTTAGCTTTTAGCGACGGTCAACATATAGCGACAGACCAAACCTATAGCGACGGATCGAATCGTTGCCTGGTCCGTCACTAAAGGTGGGTATGCAAGGTATGTTAGATTGGTAAGCTTATGATGTGATGCCCCTAAAATTAGGTATACATCACCCATCTTGAGTCGCCAGATATATCGTACAGAATTCAAATACAACTTGATAATACAATTGTCGTATAGAATACGACAAAACATAAACTGTGAGTTTGAATACAAATATTGTCTACTAGAGAGTATACAAACTCAAAAGGAGTCCTCATTACAATTATTGTCACACTATTTAATGTAATAGTGAGGACTACTAACACTATCATCTCGGTCCATCACTCCGCTCCCGACTAGTCCCAACTATATTCTCATTTCTGAATAGAACGAATGAAAAAGAAAGGGTGAGCTCAACTAGCCCAAGAAGAAATATTATGACTAAGATAATGCGAATAAATTATCATTAGCCTTCAATGAGTGTTAACCCGATAAAATATAATAAACATCAAGTTTAAGCTGCGGTGAACAAGCAATCCATTAGAAGAGTCAAGTAGAGAATAAAATCTACTATCTTCTATGATTTAAAAGGTTTTTCATGACTTTTATCATTTGAGACTCAACTTAATAAATAATCCACATCATCGAATCACCCCGCACTATGGCCGAGGATATTCTTTAGTATCACGACCACAAATTATCCATGACTACTGACCAAGGACATTCGTGTATTCATTAATGGTCATGATCATGCCAACAATCGTCCATCAATGCACTACAGGGCCAATGATAACTTTTACCACATCATTTGTAACATTACGGTCATGATTACAAGAATAATCCTCGGTCATAATCATACCAAGTTCATCTATACTTATGCACTCACCACGGATGACTTTCAACATAATATAAACATGAGGATGATGACAATGATATAAGAATTCAATAAAACAAGTTCAAGAATTAATTTATCTAGGAACTAATAACGCCCAAATTGTCAACATGACATCGCTTTGTAGAGTAAAATTCAAAAATGCTCGTAAGAATATTTCCATGAAAAGATCTTTAGATGAAGCCTTGAAATATCAAAGATATTCCACTAATTTCATGGAGTATATAAGTCAAAGTTTTATCCAACTGAGTATAATAAAGAATGGAATAACAAAAGAAATCACCAGCATGCGATAGTATCGCACAGGCGAGTTATTCCAACAGAATAATAAATAACGGAATCAAGGTCCCAAAAAACGATAGATGAGGATATTCCAACAGAATAATAAAGACCGAACCGGTCCTGCAGTAAAACGCATATCTGAGGATATTCCAATGAATAATAAATAATGGAACGGTCGTGCGTAAACGCATCGATTGGATGTTCCAATGTAATAATAAAGAATGGAGTAACAGAAGAATTTCACCAAGTATAGGGTATCCCGCGTATACAGGTTATTCCAACAGAATAATAAAGAATGGAATAACAAAAGTTCTCTTCACGAATACAAAATAAATAACACCCCTTACATTAGTAGGAGATTGAATACTGCAGTAGTGTAGTAACAGGCCTCTATTTATAGAAGATTTCTAGCTTAGCACTTGCAATGTGAAAAGGCAAGTGGCTTGACGACTGGTGATATGAAAAGAAAAGTGGTTTGACGCCTATAATGTGAAACACCAAGTGGTTTGACGCCTATAATGTGAAACGACAATTGGTTCGACGCCTGTAATGTGAAACGACAATTGGTTCGACGACTGTAATATGAAACGGCAAGTGGTTTGACGTCTGGTAAAGGTAATTACTATTGACGAAGGTAATTACTATTGACGAAAGACTCTTAGATGATGACAAATGGGCCCCCCATAAAATAACCAAACTTACCACAAACGTCTCATAATAGACTCTTTATATACATCAAGGATTGAATAAATATTACCACAAATCATTTTATTTTTAATCAACACATATTTAATCTTTCAATAATTATTAATCATTTATAACTTGTCGTCTCAATTATTGATTTAATAATATAACATATTATACAGATGATACTGTGATAATAATTGAATCAATAATATAAGAGATATGACGCAAAGAATTATCGTAGCAATAATTGAGTATAGTGAAAGTGACTTCTCACGTAAGCATCGATAATCAATACCGCGAAGTGCTACTCTTATGCAATCACGCCAGACATCGTACTTTTACTACTAGGGTAGTTCAACAGGTTTTAACCCAGAATAACACCTTCGTAGTTATTTTTATAGAAAGATAATTTTGTCGTTTAACTACTACGACAATACTTAGTTAATAGGGGTCCACTAATGATTGTCTTAGTTGCATTTAATATTCCCCAACAAAAGAATATTTCCCAACCAAACGAATATTTTATAATAACTTGTTTACTTTGCAAAATTTATAAATATTACCCACAACTATAACATTATATCAAATTTACTCCATAATATTCAAAAATAATATTTATAGAAAATTCATCTTTATTTATAAAAGTTGGGGTCTTACATATGATCTGGACCGTATATATATATATATATATATATATATAGAGAGAGAGAGAGAGAGAGAGAGCTTCAGGTTCGGGTCCGCATGTAGTGCGGTCGGGTCCGTCGATATAGGTCAGCAAACTGTCGTCATAACTATAATGACGCGCGGACCGGACCGGACCGTCGCTATAACACAAATATACGGTTTCTAACGACGGATCGAACCGTCGTCAGAATTGGCAAATCGTATAAAGTGGTCAATCATGCGCATTTAATCCACCCAACGAATTAGCGAAACGACTATATATATAGCAACGGTTCAATTCGTCACTATAGCATATAGACAGTCGACGCTATAGCTCAAAAAATTGGTTTTTTTGTAATTTAACGACGGAAGAATCGTTGCTATAACCTGTACATCTTTGGTTTCTTTTTTTCTGTTCGCTAGAGAATTTTTTTTATGACTATGATTACTCTAGCTATTGTTCCCTATTTTATTTTGGCTTGTTTCTTTATCATATTGGCGCTGGTATGGTCGAAGTGTAGAGTAGGGACCAAGAGCTAGAGCTTGCATTATTTGAATATATAGGATTCCACAAAAGATAATGGGGGGATATAAAGCAAGAAAGAAAGCTGGGGTAATTGATGGAATTAATCCTAAACAAGATCCCAAATCCTCCGACATATTGACATGTGTTCGGTTCAACTTTAGTTTGAGCAATGATGCATTATGGCATCTATCGATAAGGATTTTGAGCTTTGTTTTCCAACTCAAAATATGTTATTAAGAATTAATTATAATCTATGTGGATGGTATTTATTGATTCATATTAAGAATTTGTGTAGCATGTGATGGTAAATTAATACTAATTAATAGGGACACAATAAAAAGCAAAGTCTCCACAAAAGATAGAAAGTTTATATAGTTGTAGGGTGAAATGCTTAATTGTGAGCTAATGAGAAACTCGTTTTTCTTGCTTAATTAGCAAACAAAAGCTAGCCCATGGGGTTTATTGACAAAGAAAAAGCTAGGCACATATATTAATCATGCAATAAACCAATTAAGGCCAACTCTCTTTGCCTTTAATTAAACTGAAAATTAGTAGTTACCTTCACAGTTATTCCACTCAGTACTATATATATATATATATATATATGGTGGGCATGCATGCAACAAATCTAGTGATTAGCATGTAATCTATAAAAGTATATATGATGATGTTACGTATCCTAGCTACGTACATAAGATACAAAGAAAGAATAATGGCAATTGGCAAAGGATAGGATAATAATTATTGTTTGTTTGTTCTCGAATTATTGGAGCATTTGATTGTCCCGAGAGTCAAGTTTCTGTATCTTATTAGTCTTGAATTTCAATTTAAATTGTGTAGTAAGTATATTACAAATTAATTCTATAAAATACTCTCTCCATTCCTAAATTAAAAAAAATATTTATAAAACAAAGATTTATTTATTTTATCTTTTTTTAAAAAATTCTTTTAAACATATTCATGATAACCATTAACTAGAAGTAGTGGTGTCATAATTAATTAAGGTAATACTCAATCTACCTAATATTTAATTAATGGCATATGAAAATTTCCATATAACTCTATAACTTAAAAATAATAATCTATCTTTAAATTTGAAGCGAATTAAAAAAATTGAAGTGAAAATAGTAGAACTAAAAAATGGAATGGTTGTAATTTAAGGTCTACCAAACATTAGGTTAATTAAATGAACTTAATACCTTACATTTATTATCTAAGTCCGCCAACATAAATGTAAAATTATTTTAAAAAAATTTCATAATATCTCCCAAATTAAGCTACAAAACTCTGGCACGTAAAAATCTGAAAACCTTCCAAAAATATTGGCAAGTAAATATATATCAGAGGCAAAAGTGAAACAACTTCATAGATGTGTCACATCTTCAAGCATCCAAACAAATGCAAGAATGGCAGAATGCCGCGCATGAGGAATAGAAAAAGTAGCAGCCAAATATGTACTACCCACTGGCCACTATATATATATACACTGTTGATGGGTCGAGACCACCCAATTAAGAAAGCAACCAAAAGAAGCTGATCAGCCATGCATTAGAAACCAGGTCCCACACTCCCACTCCATGCATCTCCTATATATATATATATATATATATAGAGAGAGAGAGAGAGAGAGAGAAAGAGAAGCCATCTACGTACACACCATGGTTGGGCAGAAAGTGGGCCAAAGTCGGTAGGGATCCATGAGAGTGTGATCACATCCATGCTCCACGAGTTATGTTCTTATTTCTTCACTTGGATTTTGGATATTTCCCTTTTTTTCAATTTTTCATTTAATTAAAAAGTTTATATTTGATATATATATATATATGAAAAATGGAGGTGCCCAACTCTACAAGATTCAATTGCACACTGCTGCCCACGATCGTAGAGTAGATCATTAACCGATAGTAAGAGAGAAGTTATTCTACGATCGTAGAAGTGAAACTTAACTACTACGATCGTGATATTGCGTTTGATATACGCCTAACAGACAACTCTATTAGTCGGTTCATTTTTAGTACGTCCCTATGATTCTCTGAAGAGAGTCATCCTCTCTCCCTCTCTCCCTATATATATATATATATATATATATATATATATAGGGGTTCCATCCACAGCAATCGGTTGCTGTGGAACAATCCTTTTTTTGACCTGTTGAAATTTTGGCTGGAGTAAAAAAAAAAATCAATGCCAAAAAAAAGAAGTTGTTCAACAACAACAGGTTGGTTATTAATGGATGAAATCTCATATATATATATATATATATATATATATATAGGCAAAAAAATAATCTGCTTTAGGCAAGCTTGGCTATTAGTAAATCGACGTTGTTGTACCCCTATTGTTATATATGAGTAGCACTAATATCATGACACGCTATTAAAATATAAATATTTTTATTTAACAGATGTATGTTATTAATTATATATCATAATCTTAATACCGTTTGTGCAAGTGTATACATTGACGGTGTATACTCTTACTCTCTATCTCAAATTAAATGTTCAGTTTCGACTTTTTAGAGTTAAAATGATCATTTTTAAACTAAATTTTATACAATTTTTACCACAATATAGATAAAAAGATTATAACCAAAAGAAAGTATATACTCTCTTCGTTCGACTTTACTTGTTCTAATTGACTTTTTATGATCAAATTAATTTAAGATTAATAATTAAACAAATGTATTAGAAAATTCAAAATCAAATAAGTTGACTTTGACACTATATTCTATGTATTTTCTTATTATAATAATTTTGTGTTGCTATCTAATAAATTTAAGAGTAAATTTTGATTATAAAGATGGTCAATTATTGCATATAAAGCTCGACGGAGGAAGTATAATTTACTACTAAACCCAATTTTTTATAATTTTAAAAATATATTTCGGATCAAGCATTATCTTTTTTTTTAAGGTCATTAAGATTCTTATTAGTTGGAACTTTCAGTTATCTTTGTAGAAATTTGATATCTTTATTTTGGTCTTAGCAAATTCTATTTTTTTTTTGGAGATCATGATGTCTTTCTATAAAATTGCTTTTTTTCTATTTGAATTCATTAACCTTTCTTATTGTACCCCTATAACTTCCCACCTCCTAAAAAGGCCTATAAATTCTGCTCCAAACACACCCCCACTCCACATATCAATAAAATCTCAAGAGAGAGAAAATAGAGACAGTAGTGGAGAGAGAGAGAGAGAGAGGGAGAGATGGAGACATTTCCGATTATTAACATGGAGAAGCTTAATGGTGAAGAGAGGGCTGCAACAATGGAGATGATAAAAGATGCTTGTGAGAACTGGGGCTTTTTTGAGGTAAATATCTCTATATATATGAATATACATGGTCTGCAAAATTTATGTTTTAGCATAAGCTTTTAATGATTATATATATATATATATATATATATATATATATATATCTACTGAGTTACTTTTGTTAATTTTTGTATGTTGTAAAAAATAATTTAAAAAAAAGTTGGTGAACCATGGGATATCTATTGAGCTTATGGACACTGTTGAGAGGCTGACAAAAGAGCACTACAACAAGTGTATGGAACAGAGGTTCAAGGAAATGGTGGCAAGTAAAGGGTTAGATGATGTTCAGAATGAAATTGATGATTTGGACTGGGAAAGCACTTTTTTCCTGAGCCATCTTCCTCATTCCAACATCTCAGACATTCCTGATCTTGTGGACGATTACAGGTAAACATGATTTGATTTAAACTTATGGAAGAGAGTCATCATGAGAATCTTTTGTTTGTGTATCATAACATAACAGGAAGGCAATGAAGGAGTTTGCATTAGGAATAGAAAAACTTGGTGAGGAGCTTTTGGACTTGTTATGTGAGAACCTTGGGCTAGAGAAAGGTTATCTCAAGAAGGCTCTCTATGGCTCCAAGGGACCTACTTTTGGGACTAAGGTTAGCAACTATCCTCCATGTCCCAACCCACAACTCATCAAGGGTCTCCGGGCCCACACTGACGCCGGAGGCCTCATCCTACTCTTCCAAGATGACAAAGTCAGTGGCCTCCAGCTCCTCAAGGATGGGGAATGGATTGATGTTCCTCCTATGCGTCACTCCATTGTTATCAACATTGGTGACCAACTTGAGGTAGAAATCTATGAAACTCATATTTTTACATAGTTCCTGGGACCCAGAAAATTTGATTCTAGGACATCAATTTTATGTATAAATACAGGTGATCACAAATGGGAAATACAAGAGTGTGATGCACAGAGTGATTGCTCAGACAGACGGGAACAGAATGTCCTTAGCATCGTTCTACAATCCAGGTGGCGATGCTGTAATCTATCCAGCACCAGCATTGGTAGATAAAGAAGAAGGGAAAGCACGAGTGTACCCGAAATTCGTTTTCCAGGACTACATGAAGCTTTATGCAGGACTCAAGTTTCAGGCGAAGGAGCCTAGGTTCGAAGCCATGAAAGCCATGGAAATTGCAACCGTTTGAGTATGTTATCAAAGAAACCAACGGTGTCTGTGTCTGTCTGTGTGTTTAGAGATTAGTAACTCTCGAGGTTTTGTTATTAATCTTTGTGTGTTTTAAGGACTTAATTTGCTTGAATAATGGGAAGGATTTAGTCAAGTCCTAGGCGTTCATTCGGAGTCTGGTGTTTGAAGTATGATTATAGTGTCCTTTTGTATAAACTGACTCAACTCTTTGATAATAAAGAAACTTCCTAAAGAGGTCTGTCTAGTAATATCCCTGATAATTGCACTAGTATTATTTTAATCCACTTCATATGGGTTTCCATACTGCACCTTGATGATATCCACAAGCAATCTAACTTGTGAAAGTGGATCACTTAAAATATTCTGTCAAGTGATAGAACTACCAAAACACTCTATATCCCTTTCCTAAAAGTGTAAGCTAAAATCTAAATATGTGCATCAGTTGCAGTGCAACTGGCCACTGCACTGGTTACATTTTCAGCCATCTGCAGGAGGAAACATTTATAATAATAGAAGGATAAGGTTTATTCATTCTTTCTAAATCTATTCAACTCACACCTCAAAACAACCCAGATTCTCTTCTATAGGTAATTTATTCTACACAACTGGGAGGGATATTTGAAAATGAAATTGCTACCTGTTCTAACCACTTTTTCCCAACTCACCCCTGAGAACTCAAAAATTACTCTACTAATCCCCTCAGGTAGTATAGATTTTCAAGTTGGATAGATCGCCCAATAGTTTAACATAGAATCTTATGTCATGGTCAAAATATCCTTCCATATCCTAATACATCTGTATTGTCGGGATCTTGATAGAACTAATAGCGATTGCTTAAATTATTCTATAACTATAATATTCAGTACTTTAACATATTTTCCTAAAGAGCACCGATGTGGCAATCACTCGATCTAGATTATCTTTTTGCTAATGCTAACTTATCCGGAGAGAAAACTCTTGCCAATTTTCTTACTAACAAATACCTAATAATCATGCATGTCGCCAAGTACTAGTACACTTCAAAGAAGTCCCCAGTACGAAGGAGGCAAGGGACTGGATAAGGTGGAAAAAAGGAAAAGATCAATATCTCAAATTTAACATTTTGAAATAATATAATGAAGAAACACCTAAAGGAGCAAAGGCATTTGAAAACTTTTGAACTAGTAACGCAATGCAGAACACAACTTCAAAAATCAGATTATCAGCAAGATTTTTTTTTGCCTTAAAGCAATTATGTAATTGCATGGGCATTTATCGAAGAACCACATGCCAATCAACAGATAGAATTCCCCAAGCATCATCAGTGACAAAACTGAATTGCAATGAGTCACTAGCAATCAAGTATCTATAAAAAATAATCTTTTTTGAACTGGTAAGATACTAGCTCTTTCATTAACAGGCATGGGGGATAGTAGCTGTTTCTTTACTACCAATATTATTCCACGAGATTAATATACTGAACTGCAATAACTGAAACAAATAAGGCTCAATTTTTATTTACCTCAATATTGCATGTGTAGAAAGTAGAGAAACAAGAGCATCCAAACCATGAGACTTTAGAGCTTAACTAGAAATATTACGATAATAGTATTATAATACATGTAATCCATTGCAAAAAAAAAAAATTCAAAAACAACAAAATTTGTCATTTCTCCATATGGACAAAGTCAAGAAAAGTTAATGTAAGAAATAAACATACTCGTTAAGGATCCTTCATTTCAGTCATGATTGTTTATATATGAATTTTCTTCATTTTTCAAGTACACTGAAGTTTCTTCACACATGAAAGTATCTTGGAACATAAGTGAATTCACATATGATCTACGAACAAGAAAATTAGGTTCCATAAAATAAATAACCATCAAAAATACTGACAGCATAACTTAAATGTAACAGAAGCACAAAAGATTTTGATAGAAAACTCATCAATATTCGCAAAATTAGCAGGGCCTTCAAATTACAGGGCCGAGCTAAAGACCCAAAACAATATGATTGAGACATGACAGAAATTTTTGTAACATATTTTTCCTAAGATAGAAGCAAGTAGAATTAGAGACTCACCCTTCTGCCAAAAGAAAAGCTACTTTGTTCCCCAGTAAAACTCTAGACTGAGGAAAATATGAAGGAAATTTATTGGAGCCTACATGCGAGAAGTACAAATCACTCCTCTGAAATTTGACTGATGTTATTATCATTCTCAGCTTTATTGACAGAATTTGTGCTTGGATTTTCAACCTTCTTCTCACTTCCTTCCACAGCATCCCCGTTAGAGCAATGATTCTTTAAAACTGTTGAGATGTCAACCTCAGAAGCTCCAGCGAGTTTAAATCGCTCGACAGCAGTATCCAGATTCTTCTTCCAACCTGTCAACCCCAATTTGCACTCGACCTGAGATCGCTCAAAAAGCATGTTACCCCAAAACAGATGTATCTGTGATCGCATCACGGCTGCTTGTTCTGCTGCTTCAACAGATGAAATTTCCCCTTGAATGAGTTCACCTTCATTACAAGTTCCCTGTTTTTTCCTTTTCTTTAACAATTCTTCCCTCTTGCTTGAACTAGGATCCTTCAACTCTTTGGCTCTCTGTTCCTCCAGCTTCTCCCACATCTTGGTTGCAGCTTGCATTTTCTCCTCTGCACTGTCAAAAAGTTCAATCGTTTCCGTAGGATCCCATGCAGAGAAATCTTCTTTCTTAGCAAGAACATATGACCAGTGAAGTTTTGCCGTTTCAAACTGCTGCTGCCCTAGTGCCAACAACCCTTCGTAAAAGTCTGGTTTAATCAAAAGTGCTTCCTCATACTTCTGTCTAGCTAAAGAATATTTTTCCTTTACCCAGTCATAAGCTGCTTGAAGTTGTGATGCCACCAAATCCTTTGCAGCAGAATCATCTATTGGGATTCGTTTCCTTGCTGCACACATATGGACATTCCCCCAATTGAAGAAAGCTAAAGCAGCAACCTCTTGGAACTTTAAAGCGGCCTTGTCAAAAAGGCTTTGAGCATTTTCACTTGTCACCGTCTCCTCAAGGGCCTCAGAACATAGCTCCATCCCAAGCTCGTGCAGGTCAATATGAGCATCTGGATCAATGCCAACATGGGTCCGGAACAATTGAGCAAACTCAAACAACCAATCATCCATCTCTACTTCTTTGCACTCGGGATCTTCTGATGCCGCTGGTTTCTCCTCCAGAACTGCCTTTTCTGTCTTGTTATCAACCTCAGCTTCCACAATTTCAACTACAGAATCACTCAGTGAAGAATGTGACCCACTCTCATCTCCAGCTTTGATCCCCTCACTCTCAAGAGGCTTCTCCTCCTCCTCTTCCAATATTGGTGGCTCCTGCTCTGTACTAACCTCAACAATATGCAATCTCAACAACCCAATTGAGTCACTCTTATCTGTTTCGGGTTCTTTTTGCATGAGGCTATCAACATAGGACTCTGCCAATCTGAGCTCACTTGTACATGTTATGGTCACCAAGTCTCCATCATGATCCTTATACTTGATCAAAACTGACTTCGATGGTGGAAAGCGTTTGCCCACAATCTCCCTCAAAACTTTAAAACTGGAACTCACCGGCATCTCTGCGAGCCTTATGTCATGACCATAAACAAGTTTCAACGGTCTCCATCGTCTTGCAGCTTCAGAAGATTTCCCATGAGTCAGCAGTGACACTGATGAAAAAGATGTCCGTTCCTTTTGGGCATCCTTAACCAGATTGGCATTGGGTTTGGAAGAACCATTTGAAGGCCTCAACACAAGTTTTGGCACTTGGGATTTGACTTCAGGACCATTCTGCAGTCCATTTTCAGTTGGTGGCACTGGATAGGACTTATCAGGCTTGTTACTAATTGAAAAAACAGGCCCAGTGACTGGAGTTGTTGGCTTTTTTGGCACTGGCCGAGCTGGCAAACATGGCCCAAGACCCGCAATTGGGGCCCCTCGGACTGCAGAAGCACCAAGGGCAGCCGGTGATGGGCGGCTCTGAAGGTCCTGCTGAGTATCTTGGCGAATACCAAGTGCTGTCCTCAACCTACCAGAAATTTCCAAAGCATCCCGGTGATTTGGGTCAGCGCCCAATAGCACTTGGACATCCTGCATTGCCATTTCATACTTTCCTATTGCCTCGAATGCACGAGCCCTCCGAAGAAGGGCCCGGACAAACCGAGGCTGAACCTGAAGTGCCATAGAACACTCAGAAATTACAGTCTCATAATCTACGGGCTTCATTTGCATCAAACAAGCTGCTCTATTGCTATGAAAAACAGCTCGGTCTGGGTGTACTTTGGGGGTAAGTTTAAGGGCATTATCGTATTGTTCAAGAGCACCCACATAATCTTTGGCTTGAAATCTTTTGTTTCCTTCTTCTTTGAGCTCGTGTGCTCTTTTCAAGAAAATTGACAAGTCCAAATCAATCCCACCATTAGAAACTGGCACAGGATTCTTATCTGCTGAAACTTGATTCTGGTTTTGGTTAACAGCACCCTTCTTCTTTCTACCCCCAGATTTCCCCATATAATTCTCTCACCCACCCACTCAAAGATAGAAGCTTTAATTAACAAAATGACAAATACCAACTTTGCAGTGTGTTTAAATACTGCTTGGTTCAGTGATTTTGAGATTCTACCAATGAAAAATAGAAAAAACAAGAGGAAGAGGAAGAAATAGGGACACTTACAAATGCCAAAACTTGAAGCTTTCAGCGCAGATTCTGAGGCTGTGTAATCGAAATGTAAAGACCCACGAGCTAATTGAAGATATAATTGGATTAGATGAGATGGGAATCCCTGAAGAAATGCTCTGAGAGCAGAATTGATTCAGTTTTTATTGAGAGGGAGAGAGAGGTGGAATTTTGGGAAAGAACAATCGAATTTGAAACCCTAGATAGCAGGTTTATTAATTTAGATTAAAAGGGAAAATGAGTATATATATATTGGGGACCCCACTTGATCATGCTCTACCGTCTGATATATAAAAATAAAATGCTGATTGACATCAGACACATCACCATGGCCCCCGGCAGTATACTATTCATTGTGCTCATGTGATCATTTTCCTTCTGTTCTCATTTCTAATTCCAATTATCATCTTAATGTAACAAGTATATTCATTGTTGGGTCATGATATTTTCTCTCATTTGGTGGTAGGATATATTGAAACTTTCTTTTAATTAATCTATTGGCTTTTATTATTGAACCAATGAAAGAAAGTCTTTTGTTAGGTTGTCTCTATTATTTCCATTTTTGACTTATATAAGCCCAAGGCCATCCATTGGGTCGATCCTTGTATACATTTTAATATCTATTATTTTGACTCATGAATGATAAAAAGCATGACGGTTGACTAGAGAACCCGCCATGCATTAATGTGGATGGGATTATAACCCGTACGTGATGGTGAGCAGTGACCAAAAAGCGTTGGATAAACTATACGCGATCGGTGGATCCCATCAGATCAAGGGGGTGTGTCGGATAATAGTGGGTGGCACTGTAATCCAAGAAGAGGGGATATAGCTTAGCAAGGAAGTCATCACGAGAAGGTATGTTCTCATACACTTATTCGTTCATAATTAGATATACACAAAGGAATTATTATCTCTCTCTCAATACAATAGATATTACGGCCTCCATCTTGTTAACCTTGTGAACACGTTTACTGACTCTCACGCCTAAGTTATCCCCCGACGGAACCGCCGTCAAGCTTGAGGTGTTTATCTTGTTTTGTCGGCAGGATCGTATGCCTTACGTGATTGGGGACGCTTAAGAGGATCTTGGCGTTAACATCAAGCGCTAGAAGGAGGGGACGCTTTTCAATCACAATTGTTTAACTTATTTCTAAGATGATGAGAGAGTAGAGATGGTACACCGGATAAGGCGAGGCGATGGTAGTTAGTTCATCAACGCCTCGTATTTGAAGAAAGGATCGTCAGGTCCTTCTAAAAGTGCTCACGCAAAGCACGGCCTCTAAACATAACTCTCGGAGAACTTCGTCTCAAGATCCCTCGTGGAGCCGAACGGAAGTTGGTTTTTAACGGCGATAAGGGCGTGATCTCGATCGGGGACGGTAGAAAAGGCTCACCGACCGGGACTCATCGCCAAAGTGGTCGATAAGACAGAGCCGCTTAAGTTGGCGAGGATGGCGAGACAAGCAGAGATAAAGGCTTTGGAGGTTCCGTTAAAACAAAGGGAAGATATAGCCGAACAGATGCTTCGGGTGGATGAGTTGAGGGATGAAGCATCTAGTCGTGTTCATTAGAAGGCGAAGTAGGCATAAGGAGATACCCCGACGGAAGGGTAAGGAACCGGAACATTCTATGCATGTATCTAGAGATCGTTCTCACAATAGGAGGAGATCGAAGAGCAGAACGCCCTTAGCCTCGAAGAAGGCACTAATGGTCGTTGGTTCACCGCGTCACGGAGATGATAGACGAAGAAGCAGGTCGAGAGAAATCGTGCCGGAGACCCGAAGAGGAGAGTACCAACACAACCGTTCTCATCATGAGGATGAGATTATACACCCTAGTAGATCAAGAAGTCCCACAAGGGCGGTGGGATCGGCAGGGAGGGGTCGATCCATTCCAAGGTCTAACGTCGCTCAGGAGAAGGAGATCTCATCGCAACCCGAAGGTGTTGATTTTCTGGTAAAGGAGTTGCAAGAACTCCGAAAACAGTTGGCTGAGGTCCAACAAGTGAAGGTGTAAGACCCCGAAATTTTTTTTAAATAAAAAGGAATTTCCTTTATTTATTATTTTGAAATAGTAAGGGTGGATTTGATTAATGTGGTTAGTTATGGGTAAAATGCGCAAATATTTCAAAATAAGCAAGTGGTTATAAAATATTCATTTTTGTCGGGGAATATTCGTTTGGTCGTGGAATATTCGTACTATCGGGGAATATTCGTTTGGTCGTGGAATATTAAATCTGTTGGGAATATTCGCATTTATGTAGCGCAGCATGTGTGGGCCCCATAACTGGAAAGCGATTGGATGAGGAAAGCGAATAAAGTTTGGGTGGTTATAAATAACTCTGGCGTAGTTATTACTGAATTAAGACCATTGGAATACCGGTGGTTAAAATATCTGATGTCTGGCGTGGTTGCACAAAGAGAATACACCAGACAAGACAAGATTGTTGAATTATTGATTAAATGACGTAAGATGGCACTACTCAATAATTTTCACAGTGAGTTCTTATTCAATATTTTATTTTATTGATTCAATAATTCTTTGCGTTGATATTTTATATTATTGTTGTTCAATAATTGTCAACGCATGAGATTTCCCATTATCGATCAATAATTCATATTATTTGAATAATATTATTAGATAACATTATTGGCAATGTCTAGAAAGTTCTCGTCTAAGGAGAGGTTTGGTCACCTAATTGCGCCAAGAAGGAGAGATCCTTATTGGAAAGCCCCCTCTTTCACAGGGCGGCTACTGGTTCATTATAATTGTGATTCGTAATATTATTTGTGAATAATTAATTATTGATTCATATGATAAAGAAATATTTATTTTATGTGGATATAAATGATGGATTTATTTATGTGGTTATAAATGAAGAAATTATGTTGAGGTGTTTTATCAAGATTTTATCGGATTGGAGGTATTAAAAAATTAAATCGGGGTTTTGAGATATATTAATGGGGTTATAATTTTTAATCCGACCGTTGGATTGTGGTAATTTTTGGGTATGTTATACATACATAAGTTGAGTATATGTCCACAAATTTTGAAGCGAATTAAAAATGCACGAATGATTTGTTATGAATTTTAAGAGGTGTCCGATTAGGAAATTAGGGTTATAATTGATTTTGGTGGAAAATTCTAGAATTGAGTGGGCCCCACTTGTGGTTGGTGAAAAAATGTGCTGAATTTTATTTCAAATGTGGTGGGTGGCAATAGTAAGGTGTAAAGCCATCGGTAGCAGAAGTCAAGTCTCGCCTCCTGGGGCTAACATTTTCCTATAAATGAAGGCTAAGTTAGAATTGAAAATCACACCGTAAACAAAGTTTCTCTCTTTCTCTCTCTATATTATTGAGCGTATTTTGTGAGTATTTAGATACTTTGAGAGTTGCTATTCAAGATAAGTTTCATTCAAAGATCACATCCTTGACCTTTCCTTAGAAATCACCGACTCTTTGAGGTAAGGGATATTATTTTTTTTCGTAATGATATTATTTCTTCAATATCATTATCTTTGAAATGTTGATCGATGTTTTATCAAATTTGGAACTTTTTCATATCGGGGTTACTATTCATGAGTTACTATTCACGAGTTACTATTCATGAGTTACTATTCACGAGTTCTTATTCACGAGTACTATTCACTTAAGCGTGAAAATGTTTTTTGTGGAATTTACATCTTTTGGTGTCGGAGTTACTATTCACGATATCTGACTATTCACGATATCTGACTATTCACGTGATATCTGACTATTCATCGAAAAATAAAATTTCTTCTTTTCGTCCAAAATATCTATTTTGGATACTAGCTTGATTGTATCCATGTATTTTGATCATTCTTGAATTTTACACCACTATGATTATTTTTGAGGTATTGTTGGACATGGATAAAACAAAGTACGAATCCTTAATCCTTAATCCTTGTCATTTTGTTTCTTTGGATTCGTTCTTTAAAAGATATTTTCATCATCCTCGATCTTAAATGATGATATTATTGAATATCTTTGGCTGTAGTGCAAAGATGAATGATTTTCGAAGAATATCTCGGCCCAGTAGTGCAAAGATGAATGATTTTAGAAAGCCAATATCTTTGGCTTCAGAAGTGCAAAGATGAAGCAGGTGTTTAAATGAACATGACCGATCGATGAATATCTTTGGTCTTTAGTGCAAAGATGAGCAGTGTTGAGATGAACACGATGGATTGATGAATATCTTTGGCTGTAGTGCAAAGATGAATATTTGATTTGAGATGAATATTGATTGATGTTACTGAGGATAAAATATTGATGATGGACCATTAAATTCATAGATTATAGTAGATTTCATTCTCACGTAACTCTTCTATGAATTATTATTTCATTGCGAATATTGATCCGAAACTTGTCGCTCATCAGATTCTATCGATTTTTTTCCTGTTGGAGACTAACGATAATTTGTTGTATATTATCTTAGTCATAGTATTATTCTTCTTTGGGCTAGTTGAGCTCACCCTTTTCCTTGTTGTTCCATTCTTCTTCTCGAGGAGGCGAGAATGTAGTGAGTACTTAGTGGGGTATGGAATGAAGGTTCAGAGAGAGAGTTGTTTAGTAGTCCTCACCATTTTGTAAAATGATGTATCAATAAATATGATGGGGATTTATTTGCGTGTGGATATTATCTAGAAGACAATATTATATTTAAACTCATTAAGATATACCGTCAGTATTTCACACGACATTTGTATTATTGAAGTTGTAGTTTGCTTCTTGTACCATGTATTTGGCACTCGAGAATGGGTGTTGTGTATACTATTTTGGGGGCGTCACGGTTGGTATCGAGCTTAGGGATATGATCTCTGGCGGAGATCGGGGAATAAAACTAGGAGGAGAGGCGAGTAAATCCTTCGCTAGTGTGTCTACCTAAGCTTATTTGTTGGTTGGTCATATTATAGGGGTATTATGTGATTTGTTAATTTATTTAATTAACCCTTGTTTTATGATAGTTTTTTAGAATGGGTCACGAGAACGTTAACAATGGAGTGAATGAGATCGTGGAGACACCTCTAATCGCCAACCGAGGGATAATGTGATGTCAAAGAAGAAGAAGGAATTAGAGATATCCATGTGGTGAGTGAAGAATTGATAGTTGCACCCGAGATAATCGCAGAGGTAACGGTGAGAGTGAGGAAGAAGAGTACATTGAAGAGAGTTTATTAGAGGTATTTTATGATCGAAATATAGAATTGCAAAATTGTATTCATGAGTTAGAAGAAGCAAAGCTAAAGAATTGCAGCAATCGTGGAGCAAAAGGATGCAACGATTCAAGCTTGTGTTACCCGATCGTGATCTTGAAGCGAAGCACTCTTTGGGCGAGTATAAGATGATAAAAGTGGAATCGAAATTTGAAAGAAGAAAATAAGCGAACGAGTGAGAATGAGTGATGCATGGGTAAAAGTCGCACGACGCGTTGATATTATGGAAAGAGATGTCCAATCTAAAAAGAGAAGATTTAACGATGACGGAAGGCGCGTTAGAAGAACATCGGCACCATCAACAAATTCTAGGGAAGAGAACGATCGCCGTTAGATGCTGACGGATGATGGAGAGGAGGGACATATAAGGTCAAACTGTTTCAAAGCCTTCCAAGGTATGCTATAATTGTGGAAAAGAAGGACATATCGCTCGAGATTATACGATATCGAAACCGATCCAGCGTGAATGGTGACTCAAAAAGGATGTCCCGAAAAAGTCAAAGTCAGCGGTTCTTGGAAAAGCGTTTGTCGTGACCGGTCAAAATGGGGATGTTTAGAAGTTTTTGCGATTCATGCAAAATCGACGAGGAGACTCGTGTTCAAAATACAGGAGAAATGATAGCAATTCACGGGTGGTCACACCAAGCAGTTCAAAAAGTTGGGACCACGAATTTAAGGAAAGCGATCCGATCATGGCGGCGGAAACATGGGTCAAACAAATTACCAAGATATTCGATGTCTTGGGATGCACGGAGGAACGAAGGTTCCATTCGCCACCTTTATGTTCCAGTGGCGCAGGCGAGACTCATTGGTGGGAGTCTGTGAAGCGTACCCATCCATTGCAGACTCAAAGATGTCATGGGAGAGCGTTTGAAATAGTTCAAACAAGTACTTCACGAAAGTATTAATCGTATATGAAGGAAGTGGAGTTTATTAGATCGGAGCGAGAATAACATGGTGTCCCAAAGACGAGTCTGGTAAGTTCAGCGGAGTTATCCAGTTTGCACCTCATTTGGTGGAGAATGAGAAACGTATGACGCGGATGTTTTCGAGAGGTTTGAAACCCCAGATACGTCAAGATATCTCATTTCTCATAAATTTTCTCTCTATTCGGATGTTGTTGTCAATGGGCTCGGTTGTTAGAAGCGAGATAACGAGTACGTTCAACCGAGGGACCATAACCGAGGATCATACAAGAAGATAGCGATCATCGTAATAACGATAACCCGGTGGAGAAAGAAGAATACGGACAAAGGCGGTTACACACACTGGTGGTAATCGTGGGCCGTGAAAAATAGAAGAAGCGAGGCGGGAGGAGATTTTAAAAGAGGAGTTTCAACAACGACCATTTGAAGACGTCGGCGCCAAGAAGCAACTAGTTTTAAGTGGAGGAGAACGACCACCCGGGTCAGTATGTTACAAATGCGGAAAGAGGGACATATCACCCCAAGCCGCCCACAACAGTTTAAGGTATGCTATAATTGTGGAAAAGAAGGACATATCGCTTTCGAGATTAGACGATATCGAAACCAGATCCAATGGAATGGTGACTCAAAAGGATGTCGGAAAAGTCAAAGTCAACGGTTCTTGGAAGAGCGTTTGTCGTGGCCGGTCAACGAGGAACCCGACGAAGTTAAGCGGGTTAGTTAATTATAAATTCTTGCGAAGTTTATACCTTACTAGATCGGTTCTACCCATTCTTTTATCTCTCTTGCTTTGCCAACGCGTTTGAACTTGACTACGGAGAAATTAGACTTTGACCTATTTATGGAGAATCCGTTAGGAGAAACTTTCATTACATCTGTTGTTTAAAAATCTTGCTTGATTCAATTAAGTTGGCACTATCACATTACCTGTTAACCTTATTTATATAGAGATATTTGCTTTTGATGTGATTTTAAGGTTAACTACTCATCACGCCAAATTGATTACTTTTGTAAGGTTGTTAGTTTTCATATTCCTAAGCAACTCGTTATTGAACTCAAGCAATCAAACCATTGTAGTCAAACATTTTCATATCAAGCCATGAAGTCATTCGTTTATTACGGATGTCAAGTTTTCTTAGTCCATGTTATGGATTTGAATAAAGACACGTCGATTTGAATAATATTCTTGTTGTTATTGATTTTTCCCGACGTATTTCTGAAGAATTTCGCTTACTCCCAAAGCCCGATATTAAATTTTGTATCGACTTTGAACCCAGACAAAACTCATTTCTAAAATCTCATCGGATGGCTCTATTGAACTTCGAGGAGTTAAAAATTCAACTATAGAATTTGGTACCGAGCCTTTATCTTGTGACTTCCTTTGTGGAATGCACCTAAGCGAGACTCTCTGTAGGGACGTCATATTCGATGCGATAGTAAATCGATAGGTGTCATTGTGACGTCTTATCCAAGATTGGGATATGAGTCGCGGTTGAGAGCAACCTAAGTCGAGAATCGAAATACGTAGCTTTCAGAAGCTTAGTTGGTTATTATCGGAGATTCGTTGAAGGATATTCTCGAATCGCTATTCCATTATCGCTTGGTGACTCGTAGAGATACAAAATTCGAATGGAGCAAGGAATGTGGGAAGAGCTTGAAGAACTCAAGAGGAGACTCATTTCAAAGACATGTTCGACCACGCCATCCTGGAAAAGCGAACGTGGTGAAACGACGCGTTGAGTAGAAGATCATATGCGGGAAAAGCGATGATGTCAAGTATACGATAGAGCCAACTTTAATAGAAAAAGTTAAGGTCGCTTCAAGCCACGACACCGAGAGCCCGATGCGTATGAAGAAGAAAGTACAAGAAGGAGTTATTCGAAGTGAGAATTGATGAAGAAGGAATACTTGAGTCCACTCGAGACTTTGTGTTCTAACGACTCGATTTGAAGTACAAGATTATGATGGAGGCACACAATACGCCATTTGCAATCCATTCTCGGCAAAGATTAAAATGTATCGTGATCTTGACATACATTTTGGTGGAACAATATGAAGAGAGAGATTGCAAAGTTTATCTCGATGTGTTTAACTTGCCAAACGTGTAAAGTGAAGCATCTAGTACCTAAGGGTCCATTGCAACCACTTGAGATTAGGAATGGAAGTGGGAACACATTACTATGAATTTCGTTATTGGTCTTCCTACGGTTTCTCAAGGCATCAATGCTATTTGGGTCATTGTTGATAGATTAACCAAGTCTCCGCTCATTTTTCACCGACACGAGAGACTTATTCCTTGAACGTCTTTTTTCGTATGTACGTAAATGCGATTGTGAGATTGCATGGCATGCCAAGATCCATAGTTTTAGATCGTGACCCAAGATTCACTTCATGATTTTGGGTTAGAAAGCTATGGGCACAATTTACGATTCGATTTGACATACCATCCTCAAACGGATGGGCAATCGAAAGGACTACTCAAACTCTTGAAGATATATTAAAACTCGTGTCCTAGATTTCAAAAGAAGTTGGGATAAGTACTTTACCATTGGTGGAATTCTCATACAACAATAGTTATTAAACAAATATAGGCATGGTTCCATTCAAGCATTATATGGACAAAAATGTCGTTCTCCAATATGTTGGGATGAGGTGGGTGAAGCAACATTGTTGGGACCGGGAGTTAAGACGTATGACTCACCGAAAAGATCCAAATGATTCGACAACGTATACAAATGGCACAAGATCGACAAAAGAGTTACGCGGATCTTCATCGAAAGGACGTGGAATTTAATGTAGGGATCATGTATTATTACGAGTTGCTCCGTGGAAGGGAGTTACAAGATTTGGAAAGAGAGGAAAGCTCAATCCACGATTTATTGGTCCATTTCAAATTCTGACGACCGAAGTAGGAAATGTGGCCTATAGACTCGTTTTTACCGCCAAGTATGACGCGTGTTCATAACGTTTTTCACGATCGATGTGGACGACCGAACCACATTATTGCGTTAGAACCCGCACGAGATAGCCAGAAGACTTAACGTATGAGGAGGTACCTGTCAAGATTTTGGATAGGAAGGAGCACGCCCCTACACGCGCAAAGGTCATACCACAAGTTAAAGTTTTGAGGAGGAATCATGCTATAGAGAAATGACACAGGAATTGGAAACGGAAATGAAAGCGAGGTATCCTCACCTTTTCAAACACACCAGTCGCACGTCAATTTCGAGGACGAAATTTCATAAGGAGGGAGGTTGTAAGACCCGAAATTTTTTTAAATAAAAGGAATTTCCTTTATTTATTATTTTGAAATAGTAAGGGTGGATTTGATTAATGTGGTTAGTTATGGGTAAAATGCACAAATATTTCAAAATAAGCAAATGGTTATAAAATATTCATTTTTGTCGGGAATATTCGTTTGGTCGTGGAATATTCGTCTTTATCGGGAATATTCGTTTGGTCGTGGAATATTAAATCTTTCGGGGAATATTAAATACGACGGCCAAAGCAGCCCATTGTGGGCCCCATAACGGAAAGCGATTGGATGAGAAAACGACAAAGTTTGGGTGGTTATAAATAACGGCGTAGTTGTTCTGAATTAAGATCTGTTGGAATACCCGGTGGTTAAAATACGAATACGCGTGGTCGCACAAAGAGTGGCTATTACACAGTATTGACAAGATTGTTGAATTATTGATTCGCACGTATGATGGCACTACTCAATAATTTTCACAGTAGTTATCGCTCAATATTTTATTTTATTGATTCAATAATTGTCTGCGTTGATATTTTATATTATTGTTGTTCAATAATTGTCACCGCATGATATTTCCCATTATCGGATCAATAATTCATATTATTTGAATAATATTATTAGATAACATTATTGGCAATGTCTAGAAAGTTCGCATCTAAGGAGAGGTTTGGTCACCTAATTGCTACCAAGTAAGGAGAGATCCTTATTGAAAGCCCCCCTTTCCAGGAACTACTGGTCATCATAATTGTGATTCTCGTAATATTATTTGTGAATAATTAATTATTGATTCATATGATAAAGAAATATTTATTTTATGTGGATATAAATGATGGATTTATTTATGTGGTTATAAATGAAGAAATTATGTTGAGGTGTTTTATCAAGTATTTTATCGGATTGGAGGTATTAAAAATTAAATCGGGGTTTTGAGATATATCATGGGGTTTATAATTTTAATCCGACCGTTGGATTGTGGTAATTTTTGGGTATGTTATACATACATAAGTTGAGTATATGTCCACAAATTTTGAACCGTTAAAAATGCACGAATGATTTGTTATGAATTTTAAGAGGTGTCTCGATTCGGAAATTAGGGTTATAATTGATTTTGGTGGAAAATTCTAGAATTGAGTGGGCCCCACTTGTGGTTGGTGAAAAATGTGCTGAATTTTATTTCAAATGTGGTGGGTGGCAATAGTAGCAGGTAAAGCCATCCGTGTAGCAGTCAAGTCTGCTTTACGGGCTAACATTTTCCTATAAATAGAGGCTGTTAGAATTGAAAATCACACCGTAAACAAAGTTTTTCTCTCTCTCTATATTATTGAGCGTATTTTGTGAGTATTTAGATACTTTGAGAGTTGCTATTCAAGACAAGTTTCATTCAAAGATCACTTCCGAGCCTTTCCTTCCAAGAAATCGACTCTTTTGAGGTAAGGGATATTATTTTTTTCGTAATGATATTATTTCTTCAATATCATTATCTTTGAAATGTTGATCCGATGTTTTATCAAATTTGGAACTTTTTCATGCGGGGGTTACTATTCATGAGTTACTATTCACGAGTTACTATTCATGAGTTACTATTCAAAGTTACTTATTCACGAAGTACTATTCACGAAGCGTGAAAATGTTTTTTTTGTGGAATTCTATCTTTTGGTGTTGAGTTACTATTCACGATATCTAAGACTATTCACGATACTGAGACTATTCACGTATACGGCACTATTCATCGAAAAATAAAAATTTTCCTTTTCGTCCAAAATATCTATTTTGGATACTAGCTTTGATTGTATCCATGTTTTGATCATTCTTGAATTTTACACCACTATGATTATTTTTGAGGTATTGTTGGACATGGATAAAACAAAGTACAAATCCTTAATCCTTAATCCTTGTCATTTTGTTTCAATCGGATTCGTTCTTTAAAAGATATTTTCATCATCCTCGCCTTAAATGATGATATTATTGAATATCTTTGGCCAGTAGTAAAGATGAATGATTTTCAAGAATATCTTTGGCCATGGTAGCAAAGATGAATGATTTTCAAGAATATCTTTGGCCCAGTAAAAAGATGAAAGCGGTGTTTAAATGAACATGACCGATCGATGAATATCTTTGGTCTTTAGTGCAAAGATGAGCAGTGTGTTGAGATGAACACGACCGATTGATGAATATCTTTGGCCTCAGTAGGCAAAGATGAATATTTGATTTGAGATGAATATTGATTGATGTTACAGGGGATAAAATATTGATGATGGATCGTTAAATTCATAGATTATAGTAGATTTCATTCTCTCACGTAACTCTTCTATGAATTATTATTTCACCGCGAATATTGATCCGAAACTTGTTGTCTATTGTATTCTATCGATTTTTCCTGTTGGAGACTAACGATAATTTGTTGTATATTATCTTAGTCATAGTATTCTTCTCTTGGGCTAGTTGAGCTCACCCTTTTCCTTGTTGTTCCATTCTTCTTCTCGTGAGGCGAGAATGTAGCGAGTACTCTTAGTCGGGGTATGGAATGAAGGTTCTAGAGAGAGTTGTTTAGTAGTCCTCACCATTTTTGTAAAATGATGTATCAATAAATATGATGGGGATTTATTTGCGTGTGGATATTGTCTCAGAAGACAATATTATATTTAAACTCACAAGATATATCTTGCAGATTTCACATGACATTTGTATTATTGAAGTTGTAGTTTGCTTGTACCATGTATTTGGCGACTCAGAATGGGTGTTGTGTATACCTATTTTGGGGGCGTCACAGAAGGACACTCCTGGAAAGAAGGTGTCTCCTTTTTCCTCCGATATTCTCAAGGAGAAGACAGATATTACCAAAAAGTTGCCTCGTATGGAAAACTACGATGGGTCCGGAGATCCTTATGACCATAGTCAGGCGTTCGACCGGCTGATGGATTACTATGACTTCACTGATGCTGCCAAGTGTCACACTTTTGTCACGACGTTGAGAAAAGACCCAAGACAGTGGATGGGGACTTTACCATCGAATTCGATTTCCTCGTGGACCGAGCTTTGTGATAAGTTTCATGCACGTTTTGGAAGCAACCGAAGAAGGGGAAAGCCTACAGCTCTTTGAAGACAGATCCCAGATTCACCAATGAGTCTTTAGGCCAATATGTGAAGAGATTTAGGGAAGCGGTCGATCAGGTATCCGATCTTAATGATCTCCAAGCTGTTGGTTTGTTCCAGAATGGGCTAGATCTGGTTAAGTCGGAGAAATTGGTAAAGAAGTTGATGTTTCACCATCCGAAAAGCCTAAAGCAGGAAGCCTTTGACAAGGCAGAAGGCTATATTGTTGTAGAAGAGGCTATGAATAGTCTGAACAATCCTTCTCTGGGCCAATTAAAGAAGGTAGAGGTTCCCAAGACTGAGGTTGATCAGAAAAGAGTGGGGGGGTACAACCAAGGAGCAGAAGGTAGTTCGAAGAAGTACAATAACTCGTGGCGACAAAGGCAGCAGTCGTACACCTGTTTCTACCCGAAGGTTAATAAGGTCTACACCCAATTGAATACGGAGAGGTCGATAATTTTGGATCAGATCAGAAACCAGCCTTTCTTTGAGCCACCTCGTGATAATTACAGGACGGGACATGGCAACCCTCGTAAATATTGTGGTTATCATCAAGTCAGCTGGTCGCAGCACACTAATGAAAGTGTTGTAATTTAAAGGATTTTGTGGAGAGCAAGATTAAAAGCGGCTTGCTGATTCGGTATGTGGCTGAGAAGGACCGCCATGGTCAGCAGATTATCAATCGTACCGTTCAAACGGTTCAAGCACCACCCATTCAAAATGCTCCAATACCACCGCCAAGGCAAGTCGTTGATGTAATAACTGGTGGGTCTGTTGGGAAGTTAGTAGGGAAGAAGAGAAGGGCTTATCTTGATTCGGTCATGTCAAATGATGAGATGCTACCTCAAGATCGATGACCTTTTCCAGGAACCGTCATATCATTTACGGATGCGGATTATCCTTCGGAGCCCATCGAACCGCATGAAGGGGCATTGGTGATCACAGAGCACAAGTAGGCTCGGTGGATGTGAAACGCATGATGATAGATAACGGATCTTCGGTGGACATTCTTTATGCCCATGCTTATCAGAGGATGCATCTCGATGGGGGCAAAATGGAGGTCGACAGAGGCTCCTCTATATGGTTTTAAGAACGACCCACCAAAGTTGCAGAGCACTATTGAACTCCCTGTTATCTTCTACAGCACTGACCCTCAACAGTAGGGATAACGTGTAAATTTTATGTTGTGCAGGTGTGGATTCTACTTTACAACGCCATTCAGGAAGGTTTACGCCGTTGTGACTCTTCAAGTCGTGACCTCCATCCCACATTTCAAAATCAAATTCCCTACGGCGCATGGAGTAGGAGAGGTGGTGGGTGACTTAGACCTGGCCCGGCGATGTTATCGAATCTTTGTTATTTCATCCGGAATGGGGTTGAGAAATGTAAAAAGACGATGGCAATTGAGATCTAACCCTTCACCGAGAGCAGCTCAGAATCGTTGGTGGTTGTGACGCCCCCAAAATTAGGTATACGCCACCCATCTTGGGTCGCCACTTACACGGTACATAAATTCAAATACAAACTTAATTATACATCCATCCGTCAGAATAACATACGACAATACATAAACCGAGAGTTCTAATAGAATATTGTCATTTAGACAATATCCATACCCAAGGAGTCCTCATTACATTTATTGTCACACTATTTAATGTAAGAATAGTGAGGACTACTAATGCTATCTTGGGACCATCACTCTTTCCCCGACTCGTCCCAAATTTATATTCTCATTTCTCGAAGAAACGGTGAAAAAAGGGTGAGCTCAACTAGCCCAAGAAGAAATATTATGACTAAGATAATGCAGAATAAATTATCATTAGCCTTCAACAAATGTTAAACCGATAAAATACAATAGACAACCGGTTTTAACTACAATGAATATACAATCCATTAAAAGAGTCAAGTAGAAAATAAAGTCTACTATCTTTTAGGTTTTAAAAGGTTTTCATAAATTTTATCACTAAGACTCGGTTTAATGAATAAACCACAATATCTAATCATCCTCGTACCACGGCCAAGGATTTTCATCAAATTATCAATGGTCATGACTATACCGAATCACCCCCGGTCATAATCATACCAAAAACTATCCATCACTACATTACGTGCCAATCGAGGACTTTTATCACATCATTTATAACAAGTCATGATTATACCGAATGATCCTCGGTCATAATCATACTAAGTTCATCTACGCACGTAAGCCAAAGATAACATATTATAACATGAGGATGATGACAATGACATAATAATTCAATAAAACAAGTTCAAGAATTATTTTATCCAGAATTAAGAACGCGTCAAATTGTCAACAAGATATCTTGCTTTTGTAGAGTAAAATTCAAGAATAATCGTAAAAATATTTCCATGAAAAGATATCTTTGGATGAAACGCAAATATCAAGAATAGTCTACTAATTTCATGGAGTATAAGTCAAAGTTTTAACCAACCGGTATAATAAAGAATGGAATAACAAAGAAAATCACCACGCATGCAGATTGCTTCAGATGTACGAGTTATTCCAATGTAATAATAATAACGGAACCAGTCGTGAAATTCACAATCGGCTGGATGATCCAATGTAATAATAAATGCTGAATAATAATAAACAATGGAACCTGTGTCCGTGTAAAACACACGCATGTGATATTCCAATGTAATAATAAATGCGAAATAATAAACAATGGAACCAGTTAGGTGTAAAACACATGCACAGGATATTCCAATGTAATAATAAAGAATGGAATAATGAAGAAGATCACCAAGTATAGGGATTTCGCAGATACAAAAGTTATTCCAATGTAATAAATAAGAATGGAATAATATAAGGATTTCACCAAGTATAGGTATGCCACAGATACAAAGTTATGTATAGGGTATGCCACTTTTACAAAAGTTATTCCAACAGAATAATAATGAATGGAATAACGAAGTTCTCTTCATGAATAAGAAAGAATAACACTTCTTACGAGTACAACAAATAATATCCCTTACCGTAAAAAGACATTGGATAGTGAAGTACCGTAATACTTCTTCTTTCTCTCTATAGATTTTTCTCTCTATAACCTTCTCTATAATTTCTCTCTAGAGTTTGGTGAATTAAGTAAGAAAATAATGAAGGAATGAGCTTCTATTTATAGGAAAATAGAATGCATAGTAATTAATCCATGAACGGTCTGCATTGATTTACTTTAATCGACCATTCCATATTTAAAGCAAAATCTTTTAAATAAAATATCATATATTCTATTTATATAAAAACATTTTACTACGCAACACTATGCAACACTATGCATAATAAAATATAATATATTCTATTTATGAATAACTTTAATAAAGTATTACATTTTATATAAAGATGTTTCGCATTTTATTACGTTAATAATAATGAATAAAACAAAACGTCATTATCGCTATAATAATTCATATTATTAATCGACAATAATGGAATCAAACCTGAGTGACTTTTCACATAAGATCAATAATCAATACCCAGGTGTGCTTACTACGCAACCACACGTGACATCGCACTTTTACTACTTAAGTAGTTCAACAAAGATCAACCAGTAAAACTTCCGCCGTTATTTTTATAAAATATTTTGTTCAGTGAATAAGAAACTCATGAATAGTAATTCGTGAATAGTAAGAATCGTGAATAGTACTCGACACAAAAAAGTGTCCCAAATACTCGAGTGAACAATACTAGAATGAATAGTAATTTGGTGAATAAGAACTCCGTGAATAGTAACTCGTGAATAAGAATCAGAGCACACAAAAAGTGTCCCAAATACTAGAGTGAACAATACTAGAGTGAATAGTAATTTGGTGAATAAGAACCGTGAATAGTAACTCGTGAATAATGTAGGGTATTTTATGACAACTTGTCTACTTTGAAAATTTTCAAATATGATCCTTAACTTTAAACTTTTATCAATTTAACTATTCACCAAAATAGAAAAATTGAACACTTTTATTTCATAAAATTTGGGGTCTCACAATCTCCCTCCTTATGGAATTTTCCCTCGAAATTAAGGTACGTACTGGTATGATAAAAAGGTGAGGATACCTTGAATACCTTTATCATTGAAAACATTAAATTCATCTTTGCAATCCTACCAAAGATATTCATTAACAATTCATCTTTGCACTACTGTGCCAAAGATATACAATCAGAAAACCAATAATGCCGAGACTCGAATTAATAAGTATCACGACCACTAATTATCCATGCACTACGGGCCAAGGATAATTGTGTTTTCAATTACGATCATGATTATACCGAACAATCCTCGGTCATAATCATACCAAGTTCATCTACGCACGTAAGCCACAGATGACTTTGAACACATCCATGAATTAATATTTCATTCTTTAAACTCTCATTTCAATAATTAATCCACATCGTCGAATCATCCCCGCATTCTGTGCCAATGATATTCTTTAGTATCACGACCACGAATTATCCATGCACTACTACCAAAGATAATCGTGTATTCATTAAGATCACCACCACAATTATCCACGCACCACGTACAAAGATAATCGTGTATTCATTAAGTATCACGACCACAATTATCCATCCATGACTACGTACAAAGATAATCGTGTATTCATTAAGTATCAACGACCACAAATTATACATACGCACTACTACCAAAGATAATCGTGTTTTCAATTACGGTTATGATTATACTTAACAATCCACGGTCATAATCATACCAAGTCCATCTACGCACTATAGGCCACAGATGACTTTCAACATAATATAAGATAAGGATAATGATATAAAGAATCAATCAAATGAGATAAAGGATAAATATTAAACATTTATAATTTATCCAGATTCAAGAATATCCCCATGTTATCAATCACTTAATAATCTCATAATCTAATATCATTAATATTATAACAATATTTTAATCACTTCTTAAATTTATAAACAATTTATCTCAATTGTTTACGCTTTACCATATAATGCATTTAATCATTCAAAAATGCCATACTCATAAGATATCATCACCAATTATCAAATCCCTCAAAAAAATATGCATATACTCTATATAGGATTCTCTAGCCATAAAATTCTATTTTCAACTTTGTTACTTCACATAACATATTTAACTCATATGTTCGTAACTAAACTATTTTCATGAAAAATACTAATTCAGTCCCAAAAATATTTCTTTTCTGGAATTTAGCATAATATAGTCCTATAATGAAAATATATTTTTCTCGGAATTTTTAAAATTCATTTACTATTTTTCAAAAATCAATTTCTAATTAATTCCTTAAGAAATTAGCTACCTCAAGTTTAACTCCAAAAATTCCCAAACCTTGACAGGACCTTACACATGTTAAAGTGAGCTTCCAGTTTAAATTTCATAGTCATCGGAGTTATAGAACTCCGATTATAGCGTTTTTCATCGGAAAAACCTAAATATTGAAATAGTCATAACTTGCTCATTTTAAGTCAGAATGAGCTCATTTTTGGACAGGAGGTACTTTATACCATATACCTTCATGTCCCAAAAGGCCAGAATTTTTCTCATAATTTAAGTGGCCGAAACAGCCCTCTAAAATCATGGCGCAGTTTTTTTCGGTTTTGCAGCTTTGTACTCCTTTGCTAAAATCAGTCCACACAAAAATCTACAACACCTTTTCCAGTAATTCCACTTGTATTAGTTAGGTAACTCATAGATCTAACTCTAGGACTTTACCACACTCAAAAATTCAAAATGTAATAGGAGATATGGTCAATTGAATTTCATGTTACGTTTTTCACCAAAATCGATTTTCAACTCTTTGTGATTTCTAAGAAACTTTCATGTTTTTCACATACCAACCAACATAACTCATCATAAAACTTACTAATACCACGTATACCCATGATTTTCATTAGTCCAATGCTTTTATTATGACTTTCATCATAAACCACGTAAACCTATTCATTTTAGTTGAAGAAATATTTGAGGGTTTAAGAAATGGGTTTTATCTTTGGGGTCAATACAAAATTCGATTTCACGCCTAGGTAGGCTAGGAAATCTTCAAGAATACGCCAAGAAATTTATTAATAATAGAAATATCATTCAAAATCGTGGAAAACTGTGACTCTCATCAAGACTTGGATAAGACGTCACATTGATACCAACCGTGACTTCTATCCCTTAACCTAGATAAGACCTCACAATGATACCTATAAACTTGCCATCTTCATTCACGATGTCGCCTACAGAAAGTCTGACTTCGGTGTACTCCACACAAGGAAGTCAACAATGAAAGGATCGGGCTCTTTTCTTATGACTTGATATAACAGTGATTAACTTTAGGATTTGGTTACTTTGAATTCGTATAACAGGTTGGTTAGGAATATGAAAGCTAACAACCTTACAAAAAGAATAATGAGTAGTTAATCAATCGTTTTCAAAAATTACCTCAAAGGCAAGTATTTTCAAAGAGATAAGATAGACAGGTAACGTGAAAGTGTTTATTTGAAACAACAAGATTAATAAATGTTGGAGGTAACGAAGGTTTCTCCCAACGAAGTTTCAATAGATAAATCAAAGTCTAATTTCTCCTGAGTCAAATTTAAACGTTGAACGCAAAACAAGAGAGATAAAAGAATGGGTAGAACCAGATCTAATAAGGTATAGACTTCAAGAAGAATTTATAATTAACTAACCTGCTAACTTCGCTAAGTTACCCACTTTTCGAGAAGTCACGAAAAAACGCTTCTTCCCGAAAAAACCACCAATTTTGTTTTGTCCGTATCCGCCTTTGGTGCCACTATCCCAACTGGACTTGACTTCACTATACGACAAAATCGAGCTAAATGACCTTCTCTTCTTGAAATTTCCACTTCTATTATCTTTGCCATGATTACCACCGAAGTGGTTACCATTCTTAAGATGATAATTTCCACGATGGTTATCATTGTTTCGATGGCGTTGCCACCCGAAGATGATTATTATCGTGTTGTTAGTCGTTACCTTTTGTTTGAGCTGAATCAACACTCTCATGTGCTTCATTGCTATTCTCAACATTCTCGGATGCCATTTTCAAACACTGCCACAAAATAAGGGTTAATTAACATATCACATATTATCCCTATACACTGACCGACCAATTAAATACTAAATAAACTTAGGTAGGTCATACTAGCGAAGGAATTTCCCGTCTCTCCCCTCCTAGTTCTATTCTCACATCTTAGCAGTGGATCATATCCCTAAGCTCGATACCAACCGCGACGCCCCCAAAATTAGGTATACGCCACCCATCTTGGGTCGCCACTTATACGGTACATAAATTCAAATACAAACTTAATTATACATCTGTCGTGTAACATACGACAATACATAAACTGAGAGTTCTAATAGGAATATTGTCATTTAGACAATATCCATACCCAAGGAGTCCTCATTACATTTATTGTCACACTATTTAACGTAATAGTGAGGACTACTAATGCTATCTTCTGGGACCATCACTCTTTCCCCGACTCGTCCCAAATTTATATTCTCATTTTCAAGAGAACGGTGAAAAAAAGGGTGAGCTCAACTAGCCCAGTAAGAAATATTATGACTAAGATAATGCAGAATAAATTATCATTAGCCTTCAACAGTGTTAAACTGATAAAATACAATAGACAACTAGTTTAACTACAGCGGAATATACAATCCATTAAAAGAGTCAAGTAGAAAATAAAGTCTACTATCTTTTAGGTTTTAAAAGGTTTTCATAAATTTTTATCACTAAGACTCAAATTTAATGAATAAACCACAATATCTAATCATCCCTCGTACCACGGCCAAGGATTTTCATCAAATTATCAATGGTCATGACTATACCGAATCACCCCCCGGTCATAATCATACCAAAAACTATCCATCATGCATTACAGCCATCGAGGACTTTTATCACATCATTTATAACAAGTCATGATTATACCGAATGATCCTCGGTCATAATCATACTAAGTTCATCTACGCACGTAAGCCAAAGATAACATATTATAACATGAGGATGATGACAATGACATAATAATTCAATAAAACAAGTTCAAGAATTATTTTATCCAGAAATTAATAACGCCCAAATTGTCAACAAGATATTGTTTTGTAGAGTAAAATTCAAGAATAATCGTAAGAATATTTCCATGAAAAGATTTGGATGAAACGCAAATATCAAGAATAGTCTACTAATTTCATGGAGTATATAAGTCAAAGTTTTAACCAACCTGGTATAATAAAGAATGGAATAACAAAGAAAATCACCATGCATGCAGATTGCAGATGTATAAAAGTTATTCCAGCAGTAATAATAATAACGGAACCAGTCGTGAAATTGAAACACCGATTGGATGATCCAATGTAATAATAAATCTTTGAATAATAATAAACAATGGAACTGTGTCCGTGTAAAACACACGCATGTGATATTCCAAATGTAATAATAAATGCGAAATAATAAACAATGGAACCAGTAAGGTGTAAAACACACGCATGTGATATTCCAATGTAATAATAAAGAATGGAATAATGAAGAAGATCACCAAGTATAGGGGATTCGCAGATACAAAAGTTATTCCAAACAGAATAAATAAGAATGGAATAATATAAGGATTTCACCAAGTATAGGTACGCTGCGTGATACAAAAGTTATGTATAGGTATGCCACTTTTACAAAAGTTATTCCAATGTAATAATAATGAATGGAATAATGTAAGTTCTCTTCATGAATAAGAAAGAATAACACCCACTTACGGGTACAACAAATAATATCCTTACCGTAAAAGACAATTGGATAGTGAAGTACCGTAATACTCTTCTTCTTTCTCTCTATAGATTTTCTCTATGCTTCTTCTCTATAAATTCTCTCTGTAGTTTCAAAGTGAATTCGTAAGAAAATAATGAAGGAATGAGCTTGTATTTATAGGAAAATAGAATGCATAGTAATTAATCCATGAACGGTCCAGATTGATTTACTTTAACTGACTATCCATATTTAAAGCAAAATCTTTTAAATAAAATATCATATATTCTATTTATATAAAAACATTTTACTACGCAAACACTACGCAACACTACGCAACACTATGCATAATAAAATATAATATATTCTATTTATGTAATAACTTTAATAAAGATTCATTTTATATAAAAGATGTTTCGCTTTTATTACGTTAATAATACTGAATAAAACAAAACGTCATTATCGCTATAATAATTCATATTATTAATCGACAATAATGGAATCAAACTGAGTGACTTCTCACATAAAGATCAATAATCAATACCGGGTGTATTTACTACGCAAACCACACGACATCGCATTTTTTACTACCGAGTAGTTCAACAAAGATCAACCAGTAAAACTTCCGCCGTTATTTTTATAAAATATTTTGTTTGGGTGAATAAGAACTCATGAATAGTAATTCGTGAATAAGAACTCGTGAATAGTACTCGACACAAAAGTGTCCCAAATACTCGAGTGAACAATACTAGAGTGAATAGTAATTTCGGTGAATAAGAACCCGTGAATAAGAACTCGTGAATAAATCTCACACAAAAAGTGTCCCAAATACTAGAGTGAACAATACTAGAGTGAATAGTAATTTGATGAATAGTAAGAACCCGTGAATAGTAACTCGTGAATAAGAATAAGGGTATTTTATGACAACTTGTCTACTTTGAAAAATTTTCAAATATGACCCTTAACTTTAAACTTTTATCAATTTAACTATTCACCAAAATAGAAAAATTGAACACTTTTAATTCATAAAATTTGGGGTCTCACAGTGGTCCCCGCTGGAGGGACGGAGGAGATTGAGTTGGTCATCTAAAGTTTGACAAGACAAAGTGAGGATTGGTTCAGTTCACGTAACCTCTTCTGGACGAACCTTATGGAACTCTTACGATGTTACGCCGATATTTTTGCATGGGAACCACAAGACATGCCTGGAGTTAGCCGAAAGGTTGCTGAGCATAAACTGGAGATAGATCCTTCGAAGAAGCCAGTTCGTCAGAAGAGGTGGATATTTGCTCCAGAGCGGCAGAAGATCATTGATGAGGAGGTTGCGAAATTGCTAGCTGCCGACTTCATCTACTTAGATTGATTACCCGTAATGGATAAAATGTGGTGTCAGTGCGTAAGCGTAATGAAAAGTGGCGGGTTTGCATCGACTACACCGATCTCAACAAAGCTTGTCAGAAGGACTTTAATCCTCCGCCCCATATCGATCAAATTTCATCGATGCCACTTTGGGTATGCATTACTAAGTTTTATGGATGCTTTTTGTGTTATCATCGATATCCATGTGCAAAGAAGACATTCCAAAGACAAAGATTCATTACACACCGCTCGGTGTATGCCTATAAAAATGACTTTTGGCCTCATAAAATCGGAGCTACCTACCAAAGGATGATGAACTTCATCTTCGATAGCAAAATTTGGGGAGGAACATGGAAGTTTATGTAGATGACATGATCGTAAAGAGTATGCAGATTCGAAGCATTTGGACGACCTAGAGGAATGCTTTTCGACTATCCGTTATCGCTAATTGAGACTTAATCCTACCAAATGCACTTTCTACTTGGTGCTTTGGAAAGTTTCTAGGTTATCCGTCGGTCCGAGGGGCATCGAGGCCAATCCGGAGAAGATCCAGCCATTCTCGACATGAAGACTCCTCGGTCATTCAAGGATGTCCAGCGTCGACCGGTAGGATTGCAGACTTTGAGGAGGTTCGTCGCCAAATCTGGAGAGATGCCTTCCTTTCGTTGACATTGAAGGGACCAGAAGAATGCGAAGACGTTCCGGTGGACTTCTTTGAGTGTGAAGACGCTTCCAAGGCATAAAGACATATCCGCATCTTCGCGCTCCTTTATTTCGTAAAGCCCGCTTCAACAGAGACCTTATATTTATACCTTGCAGCAAGTTCATTGGCGGTTGGAAGCGGTGTTGGTTCGGGAGATCGGGTGGAAGCAAAGATCCGGCCTATTATGTCGCCCACGCCCCACGAGATGTCAAACCAGTATCCAAATATTGAGAAATTTGTCTTTGCTTTAATAATTGCCAAGAGAAAGCTTTCGCAATATTTTCAAGGTCGACTCGGTCGCCCGCACGGATCGACCCATGAAGAAGGTGATGGATGCCCGGAGGTCTCAAAGTGCGGACTAGAAGCGTGGACTATGGAGTTATCCCAATTTTTATCGAGTATCATCCCCGAATCGCCATTAAAGGCCAGCCCTCGCTAACTTTATGGTAGAATGCTGCGTTCACCAAAGCAGATCACCGGAGTTGCGGAAAGTCAATCTTTCGACGGGCGGTGGCCGTTCTTCAAAGAGGTCGAAAGGCGTGGACGTCAGATGCGGATGGGTCCTCTACGATGACTGTTAGTGGAGCAGGAATTATTTTAATAAGTCCGGAGGGATTCAAGGTCCAGCAGGCCATCAGATTCGGGTTTAAAGCAACGAACAATGAAGCTGAGTACGAAGCGGTATTAGCAGGTGTCCGATTGGCAAAGAGTCTCGAAGTCCAACTGTGACGCCCCCAAAATAGGTATACACAACACCCATTCTGAGTCGCCAAATACATGGTATGTAAACAACTACAACTTTATTATTACAACAAGAAAGCGTGAGTTTGAATACAAATATTATCTTCAGACAATATCTATACTCAAATAAATCCTCATCACATTATTGATTCATTATTTTACAAAATGGTGAGGACTACTAAACAACTCTCTCTAGAATCTTCATTCCATACCTTCACTAGTACTTTCGCTACATTCTCGCCTCCCGAGAAGAAAAATGGAACAACAAGGAAAAGGGTGAGCTCAACTAGCCCGAAGAAAGAATATTATGACTAAGATAATATACAACAAATTATCGTTAGTCTTCAACAGTGTAGATACAACAAGTTTCAGATCAATATTCGCAATTTGAAATAATAATTCATAGAAGAGTTACGTAGAGAATGAAATCTACTATAATCTATGAATTTAATGAGTCCATCATCAATATTTTATCCTCGTAACATCAATCAATATACATCCGAATCAAATATTCATCTTTGCACTACAGCCAAAGATATTCATCATTGGTCATGTTCATTTAAACACTGCTCATCTTTGCACTATGTGCCAAAGATATTAATCAATCGGCACATGTTCATCTCAACACTGCTCATCTTTCAGCACCAAAGCCAAAGATATTCTTCAGAAATCATTCATCTTGCACTACATGTGCCAAAGATATTCAATAATATCATCATTTAAGACCGAGGATGATGAAAATATTTTTAAAGAAACGAATCCAAAGTGAAATAAAATGACAAGGATTAAGGATTAAGGATTCAGTACTTGGTTTTATCCACATCCAAAAATACCTCAAAAATAATCATAGTGGTGTAAAATTCAAGAATGATCAAAACATGGATACAATCGAGTTAGTATCCGAATAGATGTTTTAGACTAAAAGAAGAAATTTTATTTTTCTAATTGAATAAGACAGTATACGTGAATAAGGTCAGATATCGTGAATAAGGCCAGATATCGTGAATAAGAATTCGACACCAAAAGATAGAAATTCCACAAAAACATCTTCACGCTTCATGAATAGTACTCGTGAATAGTAACTCATGAATAAGAATCGTGAATAGAAACTTCGTGAATAAGAACTCATGAATAAGAACTCGTGAATAAGAATCGTGAATAGTAACCCCAGACATGAAAAAGTTCTAAATTTGATAAAACTTCAGATCAACATTTCAAAGATAATGATATTGAAGAAATAATATCATTACAAAAAAAAAAAAATATCCCTTACCTCGAAAGATCAAGATTTACAGCTAGAACAACCAGGTATAGTCTTTGAAGGAACTTGCACCGTCTAGCAATACTCAAAGTATACTCAAAATACTCACAAGAATACGCTCAAAATATCGAGAGAGAAATAGAGAGAAAACTTCAGCTTTACGGTGTGATTTTCAATTCTAACCTAAGACCCTATTTATAGGAAAACGCTTAGAACACCAAAAGTAAAATTTAATATAATATTAATATAATTATACAAATTTTCCTTAGCCCACCTTTTGGTCAAAACACCAGCCACACATGTTAATGATGTCCAAAAAATACAAAAACGTTTTTCTTAACAAAAATAATTTAAACTCCCAAAAATCAATTATTTGAGACTTGAACTTCAATAATTCATAATAAATAGCCCTTTCATCAGAAAAATCGAATCTTGCGAGTTTTTATAGGAAATTCAATTCTCTACAACTTTGCAGAAGAAAGTTTTCCAAATTCCAAACAAAAATCAATCAATTCCACAAACCAAGCGATTTTACAAAGCTATAATCAAATTTTGGCCAATAATTGTGTCCACCAACACACAAAACATGTGTTAAACATTTAATGCCACAAAATACTCTTCCTCCTCATATACTCATATATCCCACATTCATTGTAAAAATATCACCGTTAATATATTATTAAAATAATATATTTAAATGAATTATTTTATCGTAAAAGATAAAATATTAATTTTCAACAATTGTCATTTTAAAAATTTTCTCCATCTATATCCACATAAAATCAATATTTTCCTCATCATATAAATCAATAATTAATTATTCACAAATAATATTACGTAATCACAATATTAACAAACCAGCAGGCCTCAGAAAGAGGGGCTTTCAATAAGAATTTCTTCATGGGCGCCGCAATTAGATGACCAAACCTCTCCTTAGATGTAACTTTCTAGACATTGCCAATAATATTATCTAATAATATTATTCGAGATAATATGAATTATTGCTTCGATAATGAAAGATACGTGTAATGACAATTATTGAAACAACAAAGAATATAAAATATCAACGCAAAGAATTATTAACTCAATAAAATATCGAGCGAGAATTCATGTAACCATTATTGAGTAAAGGCCTTCACGTAAGAATCAATAATTGGTGCAATACCGTGCAATCATCGCTCAACAACGCAGATTAGTGTGTTTTAACCAACGGGTATTCCAACAAGATAATCTTGGCAACAACTACGCCATTATTTAAAAATAACTTATATTTGTCATTTTCTTCATCCAATCGCTTTCCGTTATGGGCCCACACATGGTCGCTACTGGCAAATCGCATTTAATATTCCCCGACAGCATTTAATATTCCACCACCAAACTAATATTCCCCACAACAATGAATATTTTATAACCACTTGCTTATTTTGAAATATTTGCGTGATTTAACCCTTAACTATCCACATTAATCAAATCAACCCTTACTATTTCAAAATAAAGGAAATTCCTTTTTATTTAAAAATTTCGGTCTTACAACCTCCCTCCTTATGAAATTTCGTCCTCGAAATTGACGACGACGATACTGCAGTGTTTTGAAAAGGTGAGGATACCTCGCTTTCATTTTCGCTTTCCAATTCCCGTGTCATTTCCTCTATAAAGCATGATTCCTCCACAAAACTTTAACTTGTGGTATAACCTTTCTTAGCGTAGGACATGCTCCTTCCTATCCAAGATCTTGACAGTACCTCTTCATACGTTAAGTCTTCTGGCTATCTCGTCCCGGTTCTAACTCTATAATGTGGTTGGGTCTTTCACATATTTATTTAAGGCTGAGATATGTGAAACACATTATGAACACGAGACATACTGGAGGTAACGCAAGTCTATAGGCTACATTTCCTACCGGTCAAGAATTTGAAATGGACCAATAAATCGTGGATTGAGCTTTCCTCTCTTCCCAAATCTTGTAACTCCCTTCCACGGAGCAACTCGCAACAATACATGATCCCCACACTAAATTCCACGCCCTTTCGATGAAGATTCGCGATAACTCTTTTGTCGATCTTGTGCCGTTTGTATACGTTGTCGAATCATTAGTCATACGTGACTTAACTTCGGGTCCCAACAATGTTGCTTCACCCACCTCATCCCAACATATTGGAGAACGACATTTTGTCCATATAATGCTTCGAATGGAACCATGCCTATATTTGTTTAATAACTATTGTTGTATGAGAATTCCACCAATGGCAAGTACTTATCCCAACTTCCTTTGAAATCTAGGACACAGTTTTAATATATCTTCAAGAGTTTGAGTAGTCCTTTCTCGATTGCCCATCCGTTTGAGGATGGTATGCCAAATCGAATCGTAAATTCGCGCCCATAGCTTTTCTACAAACTAACCCAAAATCATGAAGTGAATCTTGGGTCACGATCTAAAACTATGGATACTTGGCATGCCATGCAATCTCACAATCTCATTTACGCATCTGAGAGAAAGACGTTCAAGGAATAAGTCTCTCGACGCAGAAAAAATGAGCAGACTTGGTTAATCTATCAACAATAACCCAAATAGCATTGATGCCTTGAGAAACCGCAGGAAGATTAGTAATGAAATTGTGGTAATGTGTTCCCACTTCCATTCCGGAATCTCAAGTGGTTGCAACGACCCCTTAGGTACAAGATGCTCCGCCTTTACACGTTGGCAAGTTAAACACATCGAGATAAACTTTGCAATCTCTCTCTTCATTTTGTTCCACCAAAATGTATGTTGAAGATCATAATACATTTTGGTACTCCTGTGATGGATTGCAAATGGCGATTGTGCCTCCATCATAATCTTGTTCTTCAAATCGAGTCGTTAGAACACAAAGTCTAGAGTGGACTCAAGTATTCTTCTTCATCAATTCTCGCCCGGATGCTCCTTCTTGTACTTTCTTCTTCACACACACCTCCGGCCGGTGGCTCGAAAGCAACCTTAACTTTTTCTATTAAAGTTGGCTCTATGCATGTATACTTGACATCATCGCACTCGCTCCTCAAGATATGATCTTCTACTCAACGCGCCTACCACGCGTTCGCTTTTCCAAGATGGCATGGTCGTAACATGTCTTTGAAATGAGTCTCCTCTTGAGTTCTTCAAGCTCTTCCCACATTCCTCGCTTCCATTCAATTTTGTATCTCTACGAGTCACCGTTAATGGAATAGCGATTCAAGAATATCCTTCAACGAATCTCCGATAATAACCAACTAAGTTTGAAAGCTACGATTTCGACATCGACTTAGGTTGCTTCTCAATCGTGACTCATATCCCAATCTTGGATAAGACGTCACAATGACACCTATCGCTTACTATCGCATCTAATATAACGCCCCTACAGAGAGTCCGCTTAGGTGAATTCCACAAATGAAGTCACAAGATAAAGGCTCAGTACCAAATTTATAGTTGAATTTTTAACTCCACGAAGTTCAATAGAGCCATTCGATATGAGATTTTAGAAATGAGTTTTGTAGGGTTCAAAGTCGATACAAAATTTAATATCAAAGCTTTGGGAGTAAGCCAAGAAATTCTTCGTAAAATACGTCAGAAAAATCAATAACAACGGAATATTATTCAAATCTGACGTGTCTTTATTCAAATCCATAACATGGACTAAGAAAATTTGACATCCGTAATAAACGAATGACTTCATGGCTTGATATGAAAATGTTTGACTACAATGGTTTGATTGCTTGAATTCGAATAATAGGTTGCTTAGGAATATGAAAACTAACAACCTTAAGAAAACAATCAATTTTGGCATGATGAGTAGTTAACCTTAAAATCACATCAAAAGCAAATATCTCTATAGAAATAAGGTTAACAGGTAATGTGATAGTGCCAACTTGAATCAAGCAAGATTTTAAACAACAGATGTAATGAAAGTTTCTCCTAACGGATTCTCCATAAATAGGTCAAAGTCTAATTTCTCCGTAGTCAAGTTCAAACGTTGAGCGCAAGTAAGAGAGATAAAAGAATGGGTAGAACCAATATCTAGTAAGGTATATACTTCGCAAGAATTTATAATTGACTAACCCGTGCTAACTTCGTTCGGGTTCCTTGTATTTTGACCTGGCCACGACAAACGCTTCTTCCCTAATCGTTGACTTTGACTTTTTCGGGATGTCTTTTGAGTCACCGTCTCATTGAACTAGGTTTCGCCACCGCATAATCTCGAGCGATATGTCCTTCCTTTCCACAACTATAAGATACCTTAAACTGTTGTGGGCGGGCGCTTAATGATATGTCCCTCTTTCAAGATTTGTAACATACTGAACGGTGGTCGTTCTCCTCCCTTAAAACTAGTTGCTATAAAGCGCCGACGCCTTCACACGGTCGCTGTTGAATCTCCTCTTTTAAAATCTCCTCCCACTCGCTTCTTCTATTTTCATGGCCACGATTACCACCAGAGTGGTTACCGCGCTTTGTTCAGTATTCTTCTTTCTCCGCCGGTTATCGTTATTCGATGATTATTATCTTCTAGATGATCCTCGTTATGGTCCTCGGTTGAACGCATTTCGTTATCTCGCTTCTAACAACCGAGCCTCGCTGACAACATCCGAATAGAGAGAAAATTTATGAGAAATGAGATATCGACGTATGTCAAGTTTCAAACCTCTCGTAAACATCCGCGCCATACGCTCCTCATTCTCCACCAAATGAGGTGCAAACTCGATAACTCCGCCGAACTTCGCTTCGGATCGGGACACCGCCATGTTATTCGCTTCTAGTCTAATAAACTCCACTTCCTTCATACGATTTAATACTTTCGTGGAAGTACTTGTCATTGAACTATTTTCAAACATATCCCACGACACGCCGAAAAGCAAGCAGGATGGGTACGCTTCACGATTCCCACCAAGAATCGCCTCGCCACTAACATAAAGGTGGCGAATGGAACTTTCTGTTTCTCCGCATCCCAAGACATCGAATATCTTGGTAATTTGTTTGACCCACGCCTCCGCCTTTAATCGGATCCCGCTTTCCCTGCACTCTGGTGGTCCCAACTCTTTGAATCGCTTGGTTGTGACCACTCGTGAATTGCTATCATTTCCTCCGTATTTTGAACACGAAGTCTCCTCGTCTCGATTTTGCATGAACCGCAAAAGCTTCTAAACATCCCTCGTTCATCATCGCTTTCAAGTGGTGTTGTTCACGGGAGGAACATTGCCAAACTGTCAGACGTTCTCCTCGTTGGTGAAAGACAGCATCTCCACGGTCTCATTTACTCCACTTCGTTAATATTCTCACGACATTCTAAAAAACTATCATAAAACAAGGGTTAATTAAATAAATTAACAAATCACATAATACCCCTATAATACGACCAACCAACAAATAAGCTTAGGTAGAACACTTTAGCGAAGGATTTACTCGTCTCTCCCTCCTAGTTCTATTCCCCGATCTCCGCCAGAGATCATATCCCTAAGCTCGATATTAATCGTGACGCTCCCAAAATAGGTATACACAACACCCATTCCGAGTCGCCAAATACATGGTACGTAAACAACTACAACTTTATTATTACAACAAGAAATCGTGAGTTTGAATACAAATATTATCTTCTAGATAATATCTATACTCAAATAAATCCTCATCACATTATTGATTCATTATTTTACAAAAATGGTGAGGACTACTAAACAACTCTCTCTAGAATCTTCATTCCATACCCCGACTAAGATTTTCGCATTACATTCTCGCCTCCGAGAAGAAAAATGGAACAACAAGGAAAAGGGTGAGCTCAACTAGCCCAAGAAGAATATTATGACTAAGATAATATACAACAAATTATCGTTAGTCTTCAACAGGAAAAATCTGATAGAATACAATGCAACAAGTTTCGCAGATCAATATTCGCAATGGAAATAATAATTCATAGAAGAGTTACGTAGAGAATGAAATCTACTATAATCTATGAATTTAATGATCCATCATCAATATTTTATCCTCGTAACATCAATCAATATACATCCGAATCAAATATTCATCTTTGCACTATGGTGCCAAAGATATTCATCATTGGTCATGTTCATTTAAACACTGCTCATCTTTGCACCACAGCCAAAGATATTAATCAATCCACCATGTTCATCTCAACACTGCTCATCTTTGCACTACGTGCCAAAGATATTCTTCAGAAATCATTCATCTTTGCACTACAGCCAAAGATATTCAATAATATCATCATTTAAGACCGAGGATGATGAAAATATTTTAAAGAAACGAATCCAATTGAAATAAAATGACAAGGATTAAGGATTAAGGATTCGTACTTGGTTTTATCCACATCCAAAATACCTCAAAAATAATCATAGTGGTGTAAAATTCAAGAATGATCAAAACATGGATACAATCGAAAGTTAGTATCCGTAATAGATGTTTTTGACGAAAAGAAGAAATTTTATTTTTTATTGAATAAGACCAGATACGTGAATAAGGTCAGATATCGTGAATAAAGGCCGTGATACGTGAATAAGAACTCGACACCAAAAGATAGAAATTCCACAAAAACATCTTCACGCTTCATGAATAGTACTCGTGAATAAGTAACTCGTGAATAAGAACTCATGAATAAGAACTCGTGAATAGTAACTCGTGAATAAGAATCTCTCATGAATAAGAATCGTGAATAAGAATCGTGAATAAGTAACCCGACATGAAAAAGTTCTAAATTTGATAAAACTTCAGATCAACATTTCAAAGATAATGATATTGAAGAAATAATATCATTACAAAAAAAAAATATCCCTTACCTCGAAAGATCAAGATTTCTACTAGAATACCGTATAAGGTCAAGGAACTCAGACTGCCTAGCAATACTCAAAGTATACTCAAAATACTCACAAGAATACGCTCAAAATATCGAGAGAGAAATAGAGAGAAAACTTCAGTTTCGGTGTGATTTTCAATTCTAACCCAAGACCCTATTTATAGGAAAACGCTTAGAACACTAAAAGCAGTAAAAATTTAATATAATATTAATATAATTATACAAATTTTCCTTAGCCCACCTTTTGGTCAAAACACCAGCCACACATGTTAATGATGTCCAAAAAATACAAAAACGTTTTTCTTAACAAAAATAATTTAAACTCCCAAAAATCAATTATTTTGAGCTTGGAACTTCAATAATTCATAATAAATAGCCCTTTCATCAGAAAATTCGAATCTTGCGAGTTTTTATAGGAAATTCAATTCTCTACAACTTTGCAGAAGAAAGTTTTTCCAAATTCCAAACAAAAATCGAATAGAATTCCACAACCAGGCGATTTACTGTGCTATAATCAAATTTCTATTAATAATTGTGTCCACCAACACACAAAACATGTGTTAAACATTTAATGCCACAAAATACTCTTCCTCCTCATATACTCATATATCCCACATTCATTGTAAAATATCACCATTAATATATTATTAAAATAATATATTTAAATGAATTATTTTATCGTAAAAGATAAAATATTAATTTTCAACAATTGTCATTTTAAAAATTTTCTCCATCTATATCCACATAAAATCAATATTTTCCTCATCATATAAATCAATAATTAATTATTCACAAATAATATTATGTAATCACAATATTGACAACTGTGCGTTCCTCAGAAAGAGGGGGCTTCCAATAAGAATTTCTTCATCTGCGGCAATTGCAATTAGATGACTCAAACCTCTCCTGTATGCAGAACTTTCTAGACATTGCCAATAATGTTATCTAATAATATTATTCAGATAATATGAATTATTGCTTCGATAATGAAAGATATCGTGTAATGACAATTATCAAACAACAAAGAATATAAAATATCAACGCAAAGAATTATTAACTCAATAAAATATCGAATAAAGAATTATCGTAACCATTATCGAGTAGGCCTCTTCACGTAAGAATCAATAATTGGTGCAATACCGTGTGCCACTTGCTCAACAACGCCAGACAAGTGTGTTTTAACCACCGGGTATTCCAACAAGATAACTAAATAACAACTACGCCAGTTATTTAAAAACAACTTATATTTGTCGCTTTTCTTCATCCAATCGCTCGTTATGGGGCCCACACACGGTCGCTGCTTGGCATTGCATTTAATATTCGACAAAGATTGAATATTCCACGACCAAACGAATATTCCCTAACAATAATGAATATTTTATAACCACTGCTTATTTTGAAATATTTGCGTATTTAACCCTTAACTATCCACATTAATCAAATCAACCCTTACTATTTCAAAATAAAGGAAATTCCTTTTTATTTAAAAATTTCGGGGTCTTACACCAACAGTTGATTATCTATAGTGATTCTCAGTTGGTCATTAAACAGTTGTCGGGAGATTATGAAGCTCGTGGGACCCGAATGATCAAATATCTGGCGGAATTAAGAGACTGACTTCAATGTTTCGCTTCGTATGAGTTTCAGGGCATAGAGCGTAATGACAATTCTATTGCCGATGCATTGTCAAAGCTGGCCACTACAGATGCAGATGTTTTTCACGGATCGGTATATTTGGAAGTTTTGCAGCAGCCAAGTGTTCAGCACGAAGCAGTGATGTGTATCGAAAGATCTAACTGTTGGATGACCCCCTACATCGAGTATTTGGCGGATGGCGTCCTTCCTTCGGATCAGATGCTGGCAAAGAAGATTAAGTACAAGAGTGCCAATTTTAGTCTTATTGATGGGGATCTCTATCGATTGGCATTTTATTCACCGTTGTTGAAATGTTTGGTTCCGTCCGAAGCCGAGTATGCTCTTCGGGAGGTTCATGAGGGTATTTGCGGTGATCATATGGCTGCCAAGTCTTTGGCTCATAAAGTACTTCGACAAGGATATTATTGGCCTACAATTTTCAAAGAAGCTACAGAGTACGCCAAGAAATGTGAAAAATGTCACCAATAGTTCGATCCCACATCACCACCCAAGAAGAGCTATACTCGATTTTATCTCTATACCCTTCCCTTCGGGCCGTCGGGGGTGGATATATTGGGACCATTACCTAAAGCTAAAGGTCGAGCCACCATTATAGTAATTCTTTATTGATTATATGACTAAGTGGGTGGAGGCAAAACCACTTGGCCAATAACGGAACAGGAGTGCCTAAAGTTTATAAAGGAGTCTGTGGTGTTTCGCTTTGGGATCCCTAAGGTGTTGATATCGGACAACGGGGACGCCATTTCGTGGGTTCAAAATTTGAAGAATTTTTGAATGATCCGGGATTCAACACAAGAAGACTTCGTGGCTCATCCACAAATCGAACGGGCAAGTCGAGGTGACCAACAGACATTTGTTGAACTAATCAAGCGTAGATTGGATGAAGCTAAGGGGAGATGACCAGAAAAATTGCTGAGCGTGCTGTGGGCATACCGAACTACACCAAAGACTACTACGGGGGATTCGCCCTTCCGATTGGCCTATGGTACTGATGCCTTAGTCCCAGTCGAAATCGGATCTCCAAGTCTTCGGGTAAGTCAATTCAAAGAAATCTACAACGACGAGGGACTGAAAGTTAATTTGGACCTGCTAGACGAAGTCAGAGAGGAAGCTTTGCTCAAATTGGCTGCTTATCAATGAAGGGTGGCCAAACATTACAACAAAGGGGTCAAACTTCGTAGATTCGAAGTAGGAGACTTCGTCCTTAGAGAAGCCGAAGCTTCTATGCCTCAAAACACAGGAAAACTAATGCCGAACTGGAAAGGGCCATATGAAGTGATCGAAGTACCAAAGCCAGGTACTTATCGGTTAAAGGCACTCGATGGTTCCGAGATCAAGAATACTTGGCATGCTGGCAGGCTTCGAAAATATTTTCAATAAAGATTAAGTCAGTTTACCGGAAGTCTGTACACGATTGTTCGTTATTAAGAAAAGGTTACTTTTTCATAATTGATCCTGGTCCTATTTGTCCTAAGGTCACTATGGTGTAAGGAGGTATGGTAGGACTCGCTGGCCATTCGATGGTAGCCCAAGGTCCTTTTGATCCTATATTGATCTTATCAGGGTGGTAAGTCAATGGTCACTATTAAGGTCACTATGGTGTAAGGAGGTATGGTAGGACTCGCTGGCCATTCGATGGTAGCCCAAGGTCCTTTTGATCCTATATTGATCTTATCAGGGTGGTAAGTCAATGGTCACTATTAAGGTCACTATGGTGTAAGGAGGTATGGTAGGACTAGCTGGCCATACGATGGTAGCCCAAGGTCCTTTTGATCCTATATTGATCTTATCAGGGTGGTAAGTCAATGGTCACTATTGATCCTGGTCCTATTTGTCCTAAGGTCACTATGGTGTAAGGAGGTATGGTAGGACTCGCTGGCCATTCGATGGTAGCGCAAGGTCCTTTTGATCCTATATTGATCTTATCAGGGTGGTAAGTCAATGGTCACTATTGATCCTTATATCTTGGTCCTTATATACTTGTTATACTTCGAGTGGTAAGCAAGATTCTGATGGTGTAAGGAAGATCAGTCAAATTTACCTCACACATGACTGATCTCACTCTTCTGCATCAAATGAGTATATATTACTTTATTTTGTTTAAGTGTTGAGTTCGGTTCATTCAATTCAGCTTAAGTCAATCTCGTCTCAGAAAATTCAATTCACTTCATTTCATAAATTAACCGTTATATGTCATATCCGATTCACTAGTTGGGTTCGGTTTATCGATCATGAATTATTGACAAGAAATTGATCAAAATGTAAGTCATAATCAAGACAGCTTAAAGATTTATCAATAATATAAAACATTCATTCATTCAAGTCAATCATAAATTAATTACATAAACATAAAAAGCTTAAAGTAGTTAAATTATTACATAGAACAAAAACAGATGTACATTCGTGCACCGCCTTCATCATCGGAATTGAGCAATGCCGGGTCCAACTGAGCAGCTGATAGCTTTTCTTTTCCTCGCTCTCGACAATCTTCATACCCCTCCAAATATACCTTCATGATTTCAGCATTAAGTTTATCCGAGTCCCTGTAGTCCGCCTGAATCTGCTTCCGGAGCTCTTTAGTCAGAAGAGGACCCCGTCCCTCAAGATCCTTTATTTTGTGGCGGAGCTTGTGATGTTTGGCCTTATGCCTTCGTGCTTTGTCTTGAGCCTTCATCTCGGCCTCACTAAGTCAGGATGACTAAGCTTCGGTTGGTCAAGAAAACTCCTCATTTTTGCCTTCAGAGGAGTAAGTTTTCTTCAACCAAACCAATTGCTCAGTCGACCAAAGTTTGTTCGGTCGAGCCGGACGCAGATAACCCATCCTCGTGGCCCTTAATTCGCCATCGATGTTTTCAAATCCATCCTAGTCCGATCTAATTTCGTTTGAAGACCGTTGATGGTATAAAAGCATCTTCACGACCGGCCTCTCTCGGTCCAAGGTCGATTTCAACATATTTATCTCTTGTCTCATGAAATCTTCCTCGCTTTCTCCATTTATGTGTCTCTTGACGCAGCCGTCGTCAAGACAAAGATTAGCCCGCATATTTTCAAAATATTCAAGTCAAATGTCCAAATATTCAAAGGAAAACAGAGATATAGAGGAAGAAGGATTGTTATTTACCTTCGCTAAATAGCTCATCCCTCATCGAGAAGATTTCGTCAGTATGATCACCGAACCGGGTGGTCGTCGCTGTTCAACAAAAGCTCAAGAGGTCGAAGGGAAGTTGGCATTGAAACACGGGCCACAGGGTGGAGATCCCACAATTTCAAGATGGTAACTCGACCGAGGGACCGGGTCGTTCGGGAAAGTCTCGGCTTTCAGGAGAGAGAGAAAATTGCTTTCGGGAGGGGGTAGGGTCTGCGTGTATGGTTTCGGTTGTGGGAGATTTATTTGGGGTGGGTCCTTTGGGTGTTGAAGCGAAGTACAGAACTCGGATGGCTATCAGAGTGCGCTTCTTCTTCCGGATAACGCTTCTAATCCTTCGTCCCCGTCACCGCCCTCTTCAATCAGATTTCTACTGGGGGCACGAAGGTGGGATGATCAAGACCGAGGTACCTCGAGTTCTTTGGCAGCTAGAGGGGTTATTTTGTTTTTAATTTTTGGTCCAAGTATATTTCTTCGATCGTAGGCGATCAAGTAAACCACTTTGGTCCAGAAATGGTTACGGGGTTGGTTCTATTTCTGGTGTGGATTCGGGAGGGGGTGGCAAGAAGGGTTGACTGGGTTTTTCGGTGGCTCTCTTCTTACGACGAGGATGAAGGGTCTCTTTCGGTATGAGAACCTCTTCCTCCGCTTTTCTATTTGAAATTCATCTGTATGAATTTTCGGGGTTGGTTCGACTTCGGGGAGTAGCCCGGTTGGTATAGTCTCAGTTGCTTCCGAAGACTTCCCGGACAAAAAATCTTCGAACTCCTTTATTTCTAAGGAGCTCGGTCTGATCAAAGATACTGCATAAATCAAACAATTCTATATTAAAATTACATATCATACAATATTTTCAAATATATATATGTGAAATGAGTCACATTTACACTTATGGTCATATAACCATGCCTCGCTTGAAAAGAGTCCAGTATTTCCACTCTTCCTTAGGGAAGTTGTCGAATAGTTCCATCATTTCCACTTCCCGTTCTTGTAAATGTCTCCAAGTCGCCAGATATCTTTTCGTCGATTGCCCGATTGGTAAAGAAGAAATCTCGGGGCCTTTGACGAAGAACCATTTCTCGTGCCATCCCCTATTGTCAAGGGTGTTCACCGATGAACGTCTCATCGAACTTTTCTCCGGACTTGGAGAATGCTTTGCTAAGGGCCTTGAACCCTTCTCTCCGGATTGTATTTATTTTATGTATGCAGAAAGAAGAAGTCCAGGGAGGCTCGACGCCCAACTCATGGCGTAGGCCGAAGGCGAATGTGAATGTAGGAGTTTGGCACCAACTGTGAAAACCCCACACCCGTAAACCCCAAAGAGGGTCACTATAAAGATGTGTAGAGAAAACGAACTCCCTTCTCCAAAGAAGTCACCGGACTTCGCCGTCCAACCTTCAGCCGTTGGTACATCTTTTCACTGCATCGGGTACCACGATCGCGTGGGTATCCGGAATGTGGAACCGAGATCGAACCCTCTTTAGTTCAACCTCGCCATTATGATAGAAGGTGTTGGCATGAGAGAAGCGGTCCGCATCTCTGTAGTATTCAGAGGGGGTTTTTGGATTTTTCGACTTGGGATTCGCACTTGTAGTTCCTTCATGAGGGTTGGGGTTTGGTGGAACCACTGTGATTGGTGTTACTAGTATTGGGGAACTTTGTTCGAGTGTGAGAAGCCATTTGTGACGATTTGCGCAGAGAAGGATCGGAAAGTCGGAAAGGCGCTCGAATTTCAAATGAACAGTAAAACCGCCAAATTTGGTAAAGTTATCCTTTTATATCGATTTGGTTACGGTGTTCAAATTTGGTACATTAAATGTTAGTAATAATTTGAATTTGAATGGGAATCGTCCTGGCCTCGAGTCCAGATATTTAATAGATAGGGCCTTTTCGATTTGGGCCTTCGATCTCCTTTCATATCATTTCGTGAGCGAAGCAGGTACATTTCCATTACTTCTTATTATTGATTTTCAAAGAAAATATCATGGACTATTTTAGTTTTCTATTAAACATTCTGCTCAACAAAAAACTAGGGGCAATGTCATCATGATATTTTCTCCCATCGGGTAAGTATATTGGGCTTACTCTTTTAATTAATCTATTGGGCCTTTATTATCGAACCACGAAAGTCTTTGAGCCAGGTTGTCCTATTATTTCCATTTTGACTTATAAGGTAAAGATTCATCCAAATTGGGTCGATCCTTTCGACATTTTAATATCTATTATTTTGACTGTGAATGATGAAAAAAGCATGACGGTTGATTGTAGAAACCCGCCATGCATTAATGTGGATGGGATTATAACCCTACGGCATGGGAGCAATGACTAAAAAGCAAAGTGGATAAACTATATGCAGTCGGTGGATCCCATCAAATCAAGGGGGTGTGTCAGATAATAGTGGGTGGCACTGTAATCCAAGAAGAGGGGATATAGCTTAGCAAAGAAGTCATCACGAGGAGGTATGTTCTCATACACTTATTCGTTCATAATTAGATATACACAAAGGAATTATTATCTCTCTCTCTCAATACAATAGATATTACGTCCTCCATCTTGTTAACCTTGTGAACACGTTTACTGACTCTCACGCCTGAGCTATCCTCCGACGGAACCGCCGTCAAGCTTGAGGTGTTTATCTTGTTTACTGTGCAGGATCAGGGCGTCTTACGTGATTGGGACGCGGCAGAGGATCTTGGCGTTAACATTCATCAAAATATATTTATTTATTTTTAAAACAAAGTTTCGAAAATAAAAATTTACTAGTATATTTACCCTTTTTCTATATTCCTGGTTAAGATAAAGTTAGACTGCTCTATAAAATATAAGTAATTTTATTACCTACTTTTTTTTTTACTTCAAATGAACTTGCACTTGGTGATAAAACCAACTATTGTTGTAGGAGTATACTCATTTCATCATTGTTCTGGTAATATTTTTTTTAAAGTGTCACTTACATTTTGTACTAAATTAGTAATTTATGACATCACCCACCAAATTGTAATAAATTAGAACTTTCAACCCCAACAATTAGCGTAGTGGTTCAAGATCACCCCGAGGACATCTTAAATTCGACTCTCATTTGCAACATTTGTAAATGCAGAAATGCTATTGGGGCCACGAACCACCAGCGCAAACTGGTTCAAAGAAAAAGATGGTTCGAGCTGACAGATTAGTACGAGTGCGATTGGAAAACCCCACATTATATATATAAAAAAAATCTCTTAACATTTGTCAAGGTAGAAATGCTCTTGGGACTACGGACCGCCAACGCAAACTGGTTCAAAGAAAAAGATGGTTCGAGCGGATTAGTACGAGTGCGATTGAAAACCCCCCACATTATTAAAAAAAAATCTCTTAATTGCATATAAGGGGATTATCCTTGAAGGTGAACAAAATGATATTTTCTCACACATGGAAGGAAGTGAGACCCACTCACTATTCATATGAGAGAGATCATGTCCGAAATATCAATTTTTATGTGAAAATATCAGTTTCCTATTTTTAACAAGAAAGCAATCGTTGCAAGTTTGCTAAAATAATCAGCAAATTAAGAGAATAAAACAGGGACATAACTCCTGAACCTATTTGTCCCAAACTAACAAAAAATGTACAACTTTAACTAAAAGTGAACCGGAGATTTGAGAAAGAAGAGAAATTTTAACCCCCAATAACTTTATGATTTCTTATATTTAACATGTATACTAATAATTATTCTGCAAGTACAAGTACTTTTATTGTTCCTTGACTATTTGCAGTTAGCATTGTTGGACTATCACTTTTCCAACACACAGCACTAATGAAGTAAGACCCTGCTGCATCATCCTCGGCACCATCCGAATCTACACCAAATCTATGCCATGCTGCTGGTCTAGAGATAGCCTACAATTACAAATGAACCCAAAAAGAAAACTCTTTAGTTTTAGGTTTCAATACAAAAGGGAAGAAATACAGAAACCCACAAACATATAATAACCTTGTGATATGCAAACACTTCATTTGTTTCGCTGCCGCAAGCAATGTATTCATTATTTACTGACAGACCCACAAAATTCTTCTCATTTGTGTGTCCTCTGTATGTGCGCAGCTGTGAAGATAATAAGCAAAAATAAAGGGCCAAATTAATTCTCAATCAATCAAGAAACAGAGACACTGGCTCAATTGTAGCTTATACAATAGAATTTTTTTACATACATGAATGCTTTTACTGCGGACATAAATTCTTGGTAGAAATATAGCATGCGCATTACAACTTACTGGCATATTTTCCTTCACATCCCACAAGCGCAATGTACTATCAGTAGATGCAGAAGCAAGCTCATTATTGGACAAAAATTTTACATATGAAACAGCTTTTCTGTGACCGCTAAAAATATGTAGAGGTTGGCTTATATTTCTCAGGTCATAATAATGAATGTGATGATCTGCAGAGCCCACCTACAAGACACGAGTATCATAGTTTATATATGGAAGTCATTCATCATACTTGACATTAAATTCACAGCTCAATGAGACTATAACTGAGTGGAACTTACAGCCACATGAAAGCTAGATCCAGGATTATACTTCACGGAACATATATTTGCTTTCATGTCGATATTAAGAACACTTGCCTCCTGTTTCGTACACCAAATTTTGACCTGTTGGATACCAGGTACAGGCACACCAAACATTTAACAATTAATTTGTCTCATTTTAACAATTTCACTAAAGAACTAGCTTTATTTGCATGTTTCAGCTTCAGAAAACCTGAATATTTTCTTTTGGCAAGTGCACAATAAAAAGACTAGCTTAGTTATGAGCATGAACATGCATCAATCTGCTATACTAATAGATTACACTCTTTTTCTCTCTCCTGAATATGTTGACGCAAAATGCAGAAAAATACATATTTTGATTAGATAGTCTTCAAATGTCTAATTATAACTGGAAAAACTTCCACTTTAGAGTCCATGTTATCCACTTCCCCCCCCTCCCCCTCCCCCTCCCCCTCCTTTCTCTTCCTTTTCCCCCTCTCAATTTTAGTATCTAATAGCTAAAAATCATTAACCTTTTTGGGTAAATTACCTGAGGGTACTGCAGAAGGTAGTCTTGGCACAGATGTGAACTTACATATTATTGCACAAAATGGTTCCCTTGTCTTCAAACCCGCAACCATATGATTCTCAGCCCAAACTCTCCCCATTTTAAAACCAGGTAAGAACACTAATTAGTTTGTTTGAACCTTTTTCTATGGTCAAGCTAAACTAGAAATATTGAAGGATCTCCCTGAAAAAGTTTACTTAGACGCTTGGATAAACTAAGACGGGTTTCTCAACCTCCTCAGTTACTAAACCCAGCATCCCATTTTCATCTTCCTTATTAGCCGAACTACTTAAAAAAACTATGCTCCTTGACTTTTCCAAACGAATAACACTGGTGATGTTAATATTGTCTTCCCAGGTTAATTAACACACATTGCCTCAAGTAAACAAATTCAAATTTCTTAAAATGTCAAAGTACCTTGCAGTCATCACTACCAGATACAAGCATTGAAGGATCAGTTCGTGAAAAATCAACACTCCATGCTCTTTTCTCATGCTCCTCATATTCCATCACACTCTGACAAGAAGATTTTGAGGTATTTCAAATGAAGCATTTATAGATGGAATAATCTTGTTTTTTACTATCAATACAAATAATATTTTTTATAAAGCAAACTTCTAGGAAGCAGGAACAGATATTACCTGACGAGTAGATACATCCCAAACAGTTACTATCCCTTCATAATCACTGCTGACTAAATGGTTTTTTGTGTACTTATTCCAGCTTAAGCAACTAAGTTTGGAGCGCGTGGACATTTCCACGACAGGACATTGCACATCTACTGATTCATTCACCACCTGAAAATATTTATGCATGTAACTATTAAGTTGTACAATGCGAACGTAACATTATCTTTCACACATAAATTAAAGTTTTTCATTTCATAATGTGAACATTGGGGCACTTATTAAAAAGTTGTACCTCAAGTAATTAGATGATATTCAGTGGAGCGGGGGTGAAGGTAAAACAAACTGAGACAAAAAAAAATAAAAAACATCCAATAGTAGACACTGAAACCTAATGGCAGTGATTCATTGATATCTTAGTTAAAAAAAAACAGTATTAGCAAGGAAGTTGAAATGCTATACTAAATGATAACATTATACACTCTTGCATAGAAAAAAATATTATCAGCTGCAGTTCCAGTTCCCTTCATAAGACGAAACCGCATGTCTATATTCACTATAATAACATGGCAGCTCATCAGTACATTGAGCTTGAGACTTACCGAGGAAAATTCAAAAACTTTAATACGTCGTGAAACTCCAGCTGTAGCAAATAATTCGTCATCTCGATCAAATTCAATACTGCAAAATGGAAAGGGAATGTTGAACCACAACAAAAAATTTAACTAGAGATATCAGATAGTAGTCACTAATGGGACAGATTTGTGACCACAAACACTCCCATAACCAAAAGGTCACAGGTCCAATTCCCCCTCCCTGCCAGCACAAGTTCTTTTAATGATACACAAAACAAATGAAGATATGTCATACTGATATGCTTAATGCACGAAACAGAATATCCAAGGATTAGAGGAAACTGGCACATATATCGGAAGTAATTAAGCCTTTTTTGAAGCAGTAATCAAGCGTCATACTTCATCATATGTCAACTACTAAATAGATGACAAGAGAAATGCTTCTAAGAAAATTATATAAAAAAAAATGACATTTTCAATGAGATGGTGTTTGAAAGGACAGGTGAGCATAGGCCTGCAACAAATCAATTTAGACTGGAGGTGTGACCAAAACCGACTTCAATCAGAAAAATCACAGATCCAATCCAATTCAATCTGGTAACTTGACTATTACACAACCCAAGTCTAACAAGTACCTTAAAAGAAAACATCAAATAGGCATTCTAGAATTAAAATCAGCCGGAGAGAGATTCAAACTTGGTTTCCATTCGTATAGTTAGTACACACCCTTTAAAAAGAGTCCTTTTTTGTTGACTTCTTTTTTCCCCGAATATTAAGGTTTGCATAGGAAGCACTTCTACATAATTTCTTTCAATAATTATTTCCAATAATAAATATAGTATTCGAAGTTTTGTATTGAAAAAATATTGAACACAATTGTATCTTAGCTTGCCTCATGCAAACCTAAACATTCGGGGAAAAAGTCAACAAAAAATAACTCTTTTCTTGGGACGGCAAGAGTATGACTTTGCTTATCTTGTTTTGATCCACTCCACTTGGCATTAGAACAATTAGAAAATCATTACCAGGGGTTGTTAGTTGATACTCGTGCAAGTTTACTCTTTTATTTTAGGTAAGGAAAAACTAAGATTTCAGTGACAGGGAAGTCACTTAAGAATAAAATAAAGGGATATAAGTTCGAACTGAACTATATTTGTGCACGGTAGTACGAAAAATTTAACTCACCTTGATACAATGTTGGCTGAGTGGAAAAGATCCCCATGCCTAAGCTCCGCAATGACCCGAAGCCGGCTAATTTGAAACAAACAAACGTCAACAGAGTCATCCTCACAAAATAAAATTTAAGAAGAAGACAGACAGAGAGAGAAAGAGAGAAAGAAAGAGAGAGATTCAGGGCAATAAAGACAATGTCAGGTTATTTCCTTAAAAGAATGTTAATATTTATTAGAAAATTTTCTAACCTGTATCGTGTAAAGGTTGACAGAACAGATTGAAAATCTTCGAGTCCTGCGTTATAACCTTCTCTGCTTACAGCAGTCGTGTCCCTCTCTTCATGTTTATGTGCTTGTCTAGCCCAGTGACGCCGCTTTTGCAAATAACATTCTTGTAGGTCATTGAACTGTTGGAATAGATAATTAGAGAACAGATTTGTAGAAAATTCTACACTGAGCTAAATTTTAATTCGTGATGCTAGGATACCCTTAACCTAATCATTTTAAGAAGCTCAAAGTTAAGCAGAAGTATTCAAAAGAGGGCGCGCTAAGAATAGGTGGCCTGTAGCACATCCAGTACAGATGAGACGAACGAGGATAATGAACCTCCAAATAGAAAATTACACCAGCCTTTGGTACAGTAAACCCTTTAAGGATTCAAGGAATGGGATGAACCAACATCGAATGCAAACAATAATCAGCAGGCTGTCGCTGTTTTTGTTATAAATTATAATCATCATCCCTCCACTAATATGATAATTTAAATTAGCATTTATTAAAGACATTAGTATAATATTGCAGTGCCCCGCCTAGAGGAAATGAAATGTGTGAAGATTACTAACCTGTGCATGGATTCGCCTCTTTTGTGCTACAGAGACTCCTGATTGAGTACCATGTGCTGAATCGGACCCACTGCAAGCATTCTTCCGTTGGACTACTTGGGTGCTTACAAGAGCCTTTGCATCAGCTCTTCTACTTTGTGAACTGCCTGAACCCATCCAGCATTGACCTTGCACACTGGGGACGCTAGACTTCATGCCACTACTACGTTTATCAAGCAAAGAAGGCCACAATGTTTTTGCAGAAGGATCCTCATTAAGCATCCTCAGTTTTCCTGAATATCTTTCTCTTGCTCGATACAACTCTATTCTGTGTCTCTCTACAGCATTTATGTCCTCTTTAATATACTGAAGATCAGTTTGTATCTGCAAAAGAAATTCAGAACACCAATTAAAGTGTAAAACATCTACATTTAAAAATGTAAGGATGTCTTTGATAAACCTTGTGGCCAATGTAGTTATCAGGACAGCTATAGAACACAGCACATTGCAAATTTATTATCTCACGAGTTTCGAAAATATGAACAGATATCTCAAAACACCAAACCTCTATCATAAATAAAAAGGCAATAAGTGCTTTGCATATAATTATTTTGCAGTGTGACAATAAGAGGGCAAACAAAAGTGCAGATAAATTCTACAATGTACAAAATAAAAGAAATTGTCCTGAATATCATGTTACGCCGCTGATATATATTAGTGCTTACATTCATCCAATCAGGTTATATATTTTGCATCATGGACCCTGACCCCAGGTATATTTCAAATGGACTACCCCACCTGCCTAAAAGGCTAAAACTCCAATTGCAAAAATTTCCGTCTTACTTGTCAAAGGAATTGTTCTTCACTATGATACGAAACTAAAGTTCACTCACCCCATTGAGCTCTTCAAGCTTTTGCTTTCTTAGGCATTGCAAAAAGTCGTGCATTATCTGCAAATTTGTCTCGGCTTCTTCTTGCTCCATTTTCCTTTTCTTCACAGTTAGCATACATATGAGGCTTTCCAGCTCCTTAACTGAGACCACACATCCCTGTCTAAGAAATAGACAAGGGTCACATTCTAATACAGGAAAGCAATCAAACAAGATGTACAACATTACGAAGAGAACTGACTAAGATGAGCTTCAAAAAATTACAGAGACGCAAAAGGGTAAGACTATTTTTTTTCTTTTTATTAGTAGTAAAAAGATAACATGTTACCACAGGAAAGCATACTTTTCGCACAAGTATATTGAAGTACCAGGTATAATACACCACCACCTACAAGCAACTTAATTACCATAGAGCATTTAATATAGGTAAATAATATACTCCCACCATCCCAAATTATCTGCAGTTTTAAAGAATTCTTGTTGTACCAAAATATTTTACTTTTTTTTGTAGACAATTAAAATGGTTATCACTAGTTTACCCTTTTCACTTATTCTTTCTCCTTATAACTATATACCCCAAATTGCATAATTAATTATGGAGAAGATAAAAGGTTTTTACTTCATGAACATGTTGAAATTATTTCTACCAAAAAAAAAGAAAAAAGAAGAAGCAATGCATGGGGATGATTTATTGTGCAACAATCCAAAAGGCTCTTGCTCCAAAAATAATTGTGGGTACTAGTTTTTTTACGAGTAATTATACGTATGGGTATAGTTGTACTATTAGTAATAAAATTGGTATAATAATTGTTTCTTAGCAAGTGTGTAAATGGTCAAAACAGCAGATAATTTGGGATGGAGGGAGTATTATTTAGTATAAAAGTCATCTAACATGCCTGGAAAAAATCTTGGTGCTGATATATTGAAGACGCCTTTCTTAAATGCATGGTACTGATATATTAAAGACGCATTTCTTTAATGCATAACTACATACCAGAAGAGTAAAATTCCCCTCAAACTATGAAGTAATCGCCACAAGAAAGTAATTCGGTTATTCTATCAAAACAGTGTTACACTAATGAAGTGTCTCTTGCAATATTTATATAATTTGATAAGAAACTGACCTGTTGCAATGCCTGACGAAGTTGTTCAAATGGAGTTGCAGTTTTTTCTATTTGATGAGCAGAAATCTTCATCAATAACTGCAAAATTTAGTCCATACATATAACAATAAGTGTTATTTCAAAAGGTGGATGCTTTCAAGATTCCGTATTAGCTTTCAAAGATAATATAGATGCCAAAGAAAGTTTCCTTTCTTCAAACTATAATTTTTAGGAACCTCTTCATATGTGAATTAGAGATCCAATATTTTTTTAGAAGAACCTAAAAAATTTTAATTGAAAGAAAAGTTAAGGGTTACAGCTGATTTGGAGCTCCATCTTGTAATCCTATATATTTGGTTAATTATTATCTACAGACCATCTAATTCTGGACTTTTTTTCACTCTAGTTTAATATGTCAAGAAATGCAATGATTTAATGACCAAGCCAAGCAGTTGATTGATGTAGTTTCAACATCATTATTACTTCTTCACTTTTTCCTTTTCCCGTTATCCATGCTAAGACTCAACTAGGGTCAGAAAGAAGACCAAGCTACTACAGGCACTTGATTCGCTTATCAACACCATGATCAGCTCAATTAGACACTTGTTTCTTGTATCAACTTGTGAAAAAGGTTGGCAAATCTATTTGGATATCTATTGAACTTTATAAACAATAAGCATGTGAAGATATATGACAGAAAAAAGACACTCGAGCTCCACACTTTACTTGCACGAGAAGAGGCTCATTAGAGATTGGCGCGAGACAAAAGAGCCAAGCTCGAGCTTAAGCAACTCTAAGATTACACCACTAGACTTCATAAATATTCAACTTCCACTTCCTCATTCCTGGTAAATGGTAGGAATGCAGTAACCACACACCTCCATACAAGAATTATATCATGCAAGTGGCAAAATGTAACGAAGTGGACACTAGAGATATTGATGTATATAATGGGCAAATTTGTGAGCCAAAAAGATAATTGTGTATCTGCAAGGCTGTGTGTTCTTCTGGATTTAGTTAACTCGACAGTATTAAAATAATTATTAAAAAAAAATTGCACTGTATGGATCCTGACATCATTTAAGCTAATGATTGCGCCCCACAATGATCTGAACTCATGTCAAAGAATAATGAAGGTTCATACATGTTGGAACTGACTAGGAATCTCCAAGTACCTAAAAATGTGGCTAGTTTCATACGATTAAAAACTGTACACAAATTAACCAGAAATGGTTCCAGTCGCAGAACTAGTAAATTAACTTCAGATTAGCAGAACTTTGTGCTAAACATAACAATAAATTGTTGTATATTCTGATCATTGAAGCCAAAAACAAAACTCCAGCTACTTCATAAATTGCAAAAGGAAGAGTTCACTTTGAGGCTGAGAGAACTCAAAGTTATTGTGGCCACATCAAGAAAGAATTGTAACTATAATTTACACACAAGGTCCCCCCCGAAAGATAAAAGTCATTGAAATAAAACTAATATAAAATTATTGGACAACAAAATCTACCACTTCAAATTTGATCATACTAACATCGGGTTAAATCCACTTTTCCCCACTATACTCGACTCAGATTTACAAATGATCACTGTACTCATTGAACTACTTATTTTTTACAAACCGTCGCAAATTCCGTAACGGAAAATTTTTAAAATATTATTTTCATACAATTATCCACATGGACATGCCAAATAATAGCCAAGTAACATTTGGGTCCCACAAATTTGTCATGTGGCCATCAAAATAGAAAATTTATATGTTGAAATTAATTAAAAATTTGTAAAACGTTAAAAATCTATCCAAAAATATTTAAATAAATTACAGAGTTAGAAAAACAAAAAAAAACAAAACGTGGAGTATTAAATGAAAACAATAATAGAAAAAGTTAACTTAGTTAAACAATTTAAACACTTTAAATTCAAACCCTTCGGTTTAATGGGTTTTATTAAATTATTTAAGTTGTTTAGATAATTTGTTATATAATTACACATTGTTCTTTATTTTAATTGATTAAGATTTATTTTATTTTTTGTAAATAAAATTTCTTCCATGTTTTTCTCAAGTTAATAGAATTATTAAGATATATGTTTTTCTTCCATGATTTCATTTATTTAATTTTAATTGTTTAATTTGTTTCGATTTTCAGATTTATTTTTATTTTCACAGATTTTTAATGTGTAAATTGGGGTCCAATACAATGGGAAAAAGTGGATTTAACCCTACTAACATCGGAAGAACACTAAAAATTTAGTTGACTGCTGAGAAAACATAAAATCCAACAATTTAAGTATTTGCTAAATGAAAGAAGTGAACTACTTCAAAATTCACTTTACAATTAATTTTTGTTTTTCATTTGTTTCCCACATTCAAGCGTTAACAAACAATGCACATAATATCACAATAAATAAATAAATAAATAAAGCAAATCACATATTCTCTTGTTATTTAATATAATGCTACATGCATCAAATTTTGTTCTTTTTAAAAATAATAATAAATAAATAAATACAAAGCCTCTAGCTTTTTCAATTAATTCCAAAATTGCCCCAAAAATATCAAAAGATGTATAAAAAATCTGGATAAATTAATTAAACTTATGAAATAGTAATCCTCACAATAAGACAAGATGAAAATGCAAGTAAATAAACCTTATTGGGGAGGAAATTAGGGTACAGATGGTTGGTGGTGAGAAAATGGGCGCAACAGGGGCAATTGCTCTTATTCTGTAGATGAGTCACAATGCACATATAACAGAAGCTGTGTCCACACGAAGTCAGAAACGCGTCCTTTATGATCTGCATGCATATCGGGCAAAGCAAGTCCTTGTCCATTTCCATCGATTCAGCCGCATCCGGCGGCGCCGGCAACTGTGCCAACAATTGCTGCTGCTGATGTGTCGGTTGTGCAGGCGGCGGTGGCGGCGGCGGTGTTGCCTCTTCTCCATCTCCACCGCCACCTTCCTCTTCTTCTTTCTCCACCTGTGTAGCCTCGGACGGCATAACTGGCTCCGACTTCACCGATGGCACAATTGCACCTACTACTGAAACTGAAGTACTCTCCGCCATTACTTAATTTCTCTCTCTATAAATATCTCTCTACACTTATTTAATTTCTCTCTCCATATGCATATGTATATAGTATCTGTGTGTGTAGAATTCGTACTAGTGAAGGAATTAGAGGAATGAATGGAAATGAATTCTCTGTGTGTGGTGGTTTAGAGAGAGAAAGATGTGTTTTGTGAGGGCAGAAACCGACCACGTTACGCGGGCGTTTTTGATTCGTAGTAGTATAATTAACGACGTACTTAATTTAATCATTTCATCTACTTTTCTACTATTTAATTTAATGTGACACCTCCTTATTACCAACCACACGTCGTCGTTTTACATATGAGGTGAGTCTGGTTTACTATTTATGCTACAAATCTTAGTCAATTTTAAAAATAAAAAAAAAATATTATGAACATAAATTATATATAAATAATATGTATACAAAAAAATAAAAAAAGAGATTTATTATTAAATATTTTTATATTTTTACTTATAAATAATAAAAATGAATACATATACCTCCACTTGAATCTCTAGCCATAATAAATATGAATGGAATAATCACGCACTTCGTTAGATGAGAAAGAATATGATGTATTTTGATTAGAAAGGATTTAATTTGAATTCCCAATTAACACATAATTTGTCATTATTCTTCCGTTTGAAACCAACTTATTTTTCTACTTATAAATTAATTTTAAGTTAAAAAGTATAAGTAAATATTTATAACTTATTTTAAAATGACTTATAAATTATTTTAAAATAAGTTATTTTGATAAGAAGTAATATTTATTTTGCCCTTCTTTTTATTAATATTCTTTTAATAATCTTTACATTTGATTTTAATTTATAAGTCATTTATGAATTGAACACCTTCATAACTAATTTTAACTTAATTTCTAACTTATAAGTTAAATTGATATCTAACACTTTTACTTATAAATTTCAACTTAAAACAATTTATAAATTAACTTATATTTTAACTTTAAATTATTTTAAAATAAACCTGCTCTAAATAAGGTCCCCCATGCAGTTTGTTAGATGAGAAAACGTTCACTACTTTTTTTTTTTATTAACCCTATATTAATACAATAACACCTTCACTACAATTATTATAATGAATATCAAGAGTTGAATGAGGTTTTGGAAGGATTTTTGAACTCAAACCACAAAGTAAATATGAATGAGGATAACCATCCAGCTTATTAGATGAGACAAAAAACAAAATAAATTTTGATAATTAAGACAATAATACCTTTACTACATTTTTATAATAAATAAATGTAACTCTCGTAAATAAGCACACCTAGAAGGGGTGAATAGGTGTAACTATCCAAAATTGATTTACAATGATCAATTTTTTTAAATATTCCATCTACAGCTTATAATCGGACAAGTTAACTCTGTCTGTTTTAGTATATGTTCTTCTTCCGTTATAATCGGACATCTAATACTTGTCTGTTTTAGTGTATATTCTTCTTCTGTTATAATCGAACACCTAATACATGTATGTTTTAGTGTATCTTCAAACACTAACGGAAAAAAATGAATATGCAGAATACTAAATCAACAGAAAAGAAAAGAACAGTAAATCACGCTAAGATTTTTACGTGGTTCAGCCCTTATCCTCTAATCTAATAGCCTAATCTATGTCCAATACAAAATGGTATTGGAGACTCACTTTAAGAAAACAAATATTAAGAAAAATAAATTAAAAAAGAGTAATTTTTTTTAAAATTTATCTTTAATGGTTCCACAAGATTATATAAAGATATACTAATGGACTACACTAAATGATTTAATTATTCTTCATTTTATATATTTTATCTCATCCTTTTATGAGTACATTTTTTATATCTTTAGTCATTTTTTTAGGGATGAGAAAGTTTTGTATAATTTAAGAGTGCAAACCGCAACCTACTTCCTCACCACCAACCCTAGTCCAAATTATTGTGATTGTCCTATATATCATATATTAGCTTTCTAATGGGTGCAAGACACTGGGTTTGTCTTTATTAATACTAGTTGCACGGGCTAGTTTATTTTTCGATTGTATAATTTTTTAAAATTGGAATGAGAAAATTTTTTTATCGTTATATATTCATCATATATGTACTTTACTGTCTTTCCTTTTTTTTGTTTAGATTTCATTTTCCCCATTCATTGTAGGGATGAATTCAGATTAAGTATTATTTGTAATTTCAGAATTCACTAACAAAAAAGTTAAATTTCTTCAAAAACTAAAACGAAATTTCATTCAAAAAAAAAAAACCTCAAAAAAAAAATCAATAAAACAAAGGAAATAATCAACAATTATTTGATTTGTTCTCGAAATCAAATAAATCGGATCGAAAAACCCTACAAATTACATCAAAAAAATTCAATAAAACAAAAGAAATAATCATCAATTACCTGATATGTTCTCGAAATCGAATAAATCGGATCGATCGAGCGATTTTGAGCCCACAAAACCAAAATCGAGTGTGGTTCAGGAAAAAGAAGGACAAAGCGATGTCAGATCTGTAACAAAAGAGTAAAATTTAACAGAATATAAAGCCAATAAATTCACATAAACATACGAATATATATATATAAGTGGAAGAAGGAGAGGGGGAAGTGGAACTCTCTAGAAGTGGAAGTGGAAGTGGAAGTGGAAGTGGAAGAGGAGAAGGGGAAGAAACTGAAGTGAAGAGGAGGAGGAGAAGAGGAAGAGACAATTGAATTTGTATTTCATTTTATTGCAGGACCATTTTTCTCCTTTAGTTTTTTTTTTTCATTTTTATTGTTAAGACTTTTTTTTCGTTCTTATTGTTTGATTTTTCATTATTGTTTGATTTTTGCAATTGATTTGATTATGTGTATTTATATTGATGAGTTTAATTTTTTTTTCATTTTTATTGTTAAGACTTTTTTTCCGTTCTTATTGTTTGATTTTTCATTATTGTTTGATTTTTGCAATTGATTTGATTATGTGTATTTTCATTTTATTGCAGGACCATTTTTCTCCTTTAGGTTTTTTTTTCATTTTTATTGTTAAGACTTTTTTTTCGTTCTTATTGTTTGATTTTTGCAATTGATTTGATTATGTGTATTTATATTGGTGAGTTTAGTTTTTTTTTTCATTTTTATTATTAAGACTTTTTTTCGTTCTTATTGTTTGATTTTCTATTATTATTTGATTTTTGCAATTGATTTGATTATGTGTATTTATATATTGTTATTGAAGAGAAAATAAAATAAAAAAATTATTTATGTGTATCATCATTTATGTGTATTTATATATAAGAATAGAAGAATAGATGAGTTATCAAATTAAGTGAGTTAACTCACTTAATTAATTAAGAGGACTCAACGATTTTTCCAATTGATGATATCATCATTTCAATTGATTTCAAATTAGGGATGTGCTGTATTTATTTATATATATATATATATATATATATATATATATTGATTTATAAATATCTGATTTGTCGATTAAAATTGTGAGAAATAATATAAGAATTTATTGAGTATGATACTAAATATTTTTTTTGTTACATTCAAAAATGATATCAAGCTTTTCTAAAGTAGTGTGAAACTTTCTTAATTATAAATCATTTTAACAATGATACAAATAAAAAGTATGATAATAGAAAATATTAAAATATTCTATCATACAAGTTGTTTCTTCTTAAGACATTGAGTCAAGCAATAAATTTACAACATAAAGAACCATATTAACATGGTCGAATATTACAACTAAATGAACACAAACATATAGTAAAAATTACATAAAATATTAACATGTTTTTTCAAAGTTAATATGAGAGTAACTACTTAACTTATTTTATTAGGAAAACAATAAAAAAATTACAATTAATTATGCACATATACACACACAAGAGTGGAGAGTAGTGATTAAACTCTTCAACTTTCTTTCGGGTCATAAGACATTATTACTAAAATAAATGTTAAATTAAAATAGTTTAATAACAATAAATGATAAATTGGGCTGACATAAAATTAATTTAATAGCATTAAATTTTTATTTGGGATGAGAATTGGTGTCAGGACTTGAATGAATTTTGGAAGGATTTGTATATACTTATAAGTTGTATTGTATCCCAGCCTGGTAGTAAATATGAGTGAGGGATGACTATGATGTTTATTAGATGAGACAAAAAAATATGACCTCCAACTACATTATGAGAACAAACCCTTTAATGAAGTTTCAAAGTATTTGAACCTCCAACCACATAATAACTATATATGCAGTTGACTGGATGAGACAGATAATAAGATAGATAGTCTTCGATTAATCTATACAACTTCAATACTTACATACAACTTTAATACTTACAACTTAGCTTGATGTAGAATACAAAAAAAGAGATTCTGTGACTCCGATCAACTTTAATATATACAGCAATAATGCAAAAATAGATGGGTAGAATTTTCGAAAAAAATAAAGAATGCTGAAAATATATTGGTTTAGCTTATGTTCTATAATTAACTACCAGATGATTATCAGAGAGTGACAGATGACAAAACAAACGGCTGATTCTGGAAATAATAATAATAATAATAATAATAAAAATAATAATAATGGATATAATAATATTCCATAATATTATGAGACAAGAAGAAGATTAAGATGCCATTTTTTGCTGGGTCTATGATTGTTGATCAAACATTGTAATCATCGAGTTCTTTGGGATCTCCGAGCTAGAGAATCAAAATGCATGGGCCCACTGGGTTTGCTTTATTTTCTTTCTTCTTACCTGATCATGTTCATGGGTTTGTTTCAGAAATCAAACCAAAACCCTCCTCTCCTCTCCTCTGCATGCAATGGCAGTAAGTCTTCTTGTAATTTTACCAATACCTTTTTGCTTTATGATGTTCGTTCGTTCGTTCTGATTTTAGGGTCTTTAATTTAGGATAGATCAATTACTTATGGATTGTCATTTTAATTTTTTTTTACTTTTTCTTTAATTTTATATTAAGGTTTATATACCTAGAACACAAACATAATTTTCTCCAATAAATAAATTAATATTTGAACTGCATCGAAGAAATATATGTTTAGTGCATGTGTCGTGTTATGCGTCAATAAGAATCAAAAAGTCGAATGTGATTCTCATTTTAATTTACTTGGGCAAGATTTTATGAAGGTAAATGTGAAGTAGTGAATGATTTAATAATTACTTGTGCTGCTGCAGAAACATCAGTCCCATGTTCCAAAGTTTGGTAATTGGGATGGTGATGACAATGTGCCTTACACAGCCTATTTCGACAGTGCGCGAAAAGATAAAGCCGGAGGTGTGACGATGATGATTAACCCAAATGATCCTCAAGCCTTCATGTTTGGAGGAGGAGGAGATGAAAATGATAGCGTATTCCATGCGTTTCAGGTTCTTCCAGCTCTCCAGAACAACAACAACAACAACAACAACAACACTGATCATAAGGTACTGGCCGCAGAAAAACACCTAATTGAGGGACACAAACCGGGCTATCATAGAAACACTACTAATGTGAAAAGTATAGCTTCAGAATCTAGCAGCAGTGATTCTCATCACCCACGTACAAGATCTGATAGAAAGAAAAGTATGGCTGACATTAATAATTTCTGCCCTCCCTCGCCGGGGCCTAACAGAGTGATCAGGAATGGTCCTAATCCATATGATGATCTTGTAAGTACAATTTCATAACAGTTTTATATTTGAGTGTGTTTGTAATTATGTGAATCCAGTAAAAACAAGTGTGGAAATACTATGATAAGCTTTACAGTACCCTTACTTTCTTACATCTATATGAAACTGAAGATCAAAGATTTAGCTAATAGCCTAAGACTCCAAAAGATAGAAACTTTGATAAATCTTGGATAAATTATTATAGTTGATAACAACACTATTGGACTTGCTGCTTCCAGTTCATATATATATATATATATATATATATATATATATATATTCCATTTCTTGAATTATGCTTCTCTAACTTCTTTTGCTCTTGCAATTGTGGTGATGACTTGCATCTGATTTTGAAAGTATTATTTGGGTTGCAGTCTTACAGATCAGCATCGGTTCCCATGTTTGGGCAATGGGATGAAAGAGACCCTAAATCAGGAGAAGGCTTTACCGTAATTTTCAATAAAGTTAAAGAGGAAAAACAAATAGCAGCTTCCAAGTTCCCTACAGTTCCAGTGCCGGCTACCAATTATACAAACACTCAGACAAAAGATACTAGATCAAAGGTGTGTATGTTATCAAATTCATGGTTCATAAATTAAAATTTGAGCTCAAAGAATTATCTCGAAACCAATACTAAAAAATCCCGCCTCTTGGCTCAATGGTTTGGTTTAAGGGAGAACTTGGGATCGGCCGTATCCGGTCTTGAGTTCGGGGAGAGGAGACATTGTTTGGTCGCAAGGCCGGAAAATTCTTCTTTATCAAAAAAGAAAAGAAACCAATACTAAAAAATAGAAATTCTTGCTTCTTTTTAACTACTGATTAGCTAAAAGTAGCAACTTTAATCTGAATATGTAAAGAACAGCACAAAATTGATTTTTGAGTAGCCATGCATGATACAAACAAAGATATATTTTGTTTTCTGGAAACATGTAAATTGTTACGATTTGTTTTTGAGTTTCATTTTATTTTCTCAAGAACAAATAATATTTTCAATATATCTCACTGGTGCCGATATCTAATCTATATGTTCTACCATTTGCAGAGATGTTGCTGCCTGTTTTGAGCAGAGGAAAAAACACAGATCTAGTGATGATACATTTGTTTGATTGTTTGTTTGTTTAGAAGCCACATATGATTATATGAATGGAGGACTGGACTGCCTTTAGTTTATTATATGGACAAGGATTCTCAAGTTGTAATAGTTTTTCTCTATAAATTATATGCATTTTCTTTTTCCTGTTAGTGAAAATTATACTCCTCGTTTTGTTTTCTGAAGAGTCTTAAATTTCTTTTTCTTATTTATGTCTCAAATGAAGAGCAGAAGAGGGTCAATTTAAATGGGCCCAGAAATCAAAATTTTAACCTTAAAATAGTAGAAATGACAATCAAGGGAAACAACAAAAATATCAATGACGATAAAAATCTTCACTATAGAATTTATAGCGACTATTTTATTGTGAAAATATCATTTGAATTTATCGGTTTACTTTAGTGTTCAATGTTACACTTGTAATCTAAGAGGATTAGAATTGTTGTTTAGCCAAATAATATATATATATATATATATATATATATATATATATAGTCCGCTTCTCCAGCGAACCGGCTATAACGACGATTTTTTTCGTTGCTCGATTTTTATGTTATAGCGACAAAAAATAATATATATATTTTAAATCAATAATGCATTTTTTTGACTGTATTTATAATTATATTGACTACAATTTAATAAATTCATATCATTTTTGAATTTGAAACTACTTCTAAAAATTAAAATTAATTATATATTTTATAGATAAAATAAAAGTACATCTTAAATGTTTATAAATTTTCTAAAATGGTCCGGATATATAGAGGGAGTATCGTCTTGTTGAATTGGCTTTGATATAACTAAAGCATATACTACACTTTGCTACGTATCATATTGGCGTAGTTCCCGATAAACATTTGTTCCGCAACTGATCCGGTAATTCACCTAAAATTAACACCAAAAAATGGCGAAAATTGGGAAGAGATTTGAAGGGAAGGTGGCGATTGTGACTGCTTCAACTCAGGGCATCGGCTATGGCATCGCTGAGCGCCTCGGCTTGGAAGGCGCCTCTGTTGTCATCTCCTCTCGCAAACAGGTTTCTTTTCCATTCCCCAATTATTAATTTCTTTTAGATTGATGGATTTTTGTTTTTCATCTGGGTTTCAACAACTTTGCTCAATATTTTCATTTTTTGTTACAAGATCAGTTAGTTGTCTCCCAAACTTTGTTCCTTCTCATGTTTATTTAGATAATTTTGATGTCATTGATGTGGGTATTTTTGATTTGTTTCTCAAACTCAGTTACTTTATGCAAGCTGGTTCAATTTTTGTTGGGTTTTGATCATGGTTCATAGTTGCTGTATCTGCCCCTGAAGTGGCTGACAAATTTTTAATTGATATCGTTACCGAGGAGGCTATATGCAACAAAAACCATCCATACTTTTGACTGGTTTTGTAAATTAATCTACTAAATCTGAGTTTTTCATATTTTGCTTAATGATTCATTCCTTGTATCTCTCACTATATGTAAGACCACTCTTTATCTCCCAAAGGTTCTTTATAATTTTGATGTATATTGATTTTTTTATGTTAACTTATACAAGTGAGTTCAAATGGTGTTGGGTTTTGATGGTGTTGGGTTTTGATCGGTTGACAGAATAACGTAGATGAGGCTGTGGAAAAGCTTCAGGCTCGAGGAATTGATGTGTTGGGATTGGTATGTCATGTGTCAAATGCTCAACAAAGAAAGAATCTCATCGACAAGACCATTCAGGTGAGAGTATAAGCTAAATTTCTTATCCTTGGTGAATAATCTAATAATTAAGAAGTGAAGTTTGGATTTCTTTCTTGAATTTTTTTTCCCTCAACTGTTCAAGTATTTTTTGTTCTTTTTTGAGTACTCTAATTTGTTTTGTCTTGTGAAGGCTAATGTCCTTTTGTGAGAATTTTTTTTTACTTCTGCTGTTAAGCAATGGAGAAGTGGCTATTAAGTAGAAATTAGTACTCCATTTGTCTCATATAACACCTCATCATAATTTGTTCAGATAAAGTTTTTCCATTAAAATGTTTTATATATATATATATATATATATATATATATATGTGTGTGTGTGTGTGTGTGTGTGTGTGTGTGTGTGTGTGTGTGTGTGTAGGTTATGCTTTATAAATTCATGTAGCTACTAATATATAACTGTTGAGGTTGGAACTGAAACGACTCTATCTTCACCTTTTTTTTTGGATAAGTATCTTTACGAAGTTTAATGCTATAGGGTAATCCATTTATGAAAATATGGAGTTAATTTTCATTTTCAGTTTCTGCATCACATTTGGTTATGATATTAATATATCGTTTCATTATGGGCTTTGTTGAGGTTCGTTCAAGTATCATGAGGTTAAAAGGATGATTAATAGAAAAACCATCCATGATTATTACATAGCATGGTGCTCTAGATTTCACAATACTTGACTTCTGAAAGTATAAGAATAATGATAGTAAGGTGGACAAAACTTGAGAGGGTGTCATAAATCTACCATAGTTGTTAAGATGTCGCCTAGGCGTCCAGGCGATGAAAAACTAAACTGATGCGGCGATGGGCGCCTTGAGGTGCAGCTGCTAAGGCGGGCGCCTTGAGACGTTTTGGGACGCCTTAGCAACTTTGGCCCAATCAAAGTATTTTACAGTTCTGATCCATTAACCCATGACCCATCGATTAAAAACCAGTGAGAAAGGAAATAAAACCCTAAAAAACTTATCAGTAATCGGATTCGACACATCTTTATCAGACTACATATTTGTGATGGTTGCAACTTTATTTTCCATGTGGTGTTTGTTAATTCTTCATTTTTTTTACTAATTTTTAATATCAAATGTTTTGTTTTTGGATTGTTATTGCTAAGTATTTACATAATTATGCCTTTAATGTTATTCCATAGTGTTATGTTTTGAATTTTAATTTATATGAAATTTTATTGTCAATATACTTGTTAAGTAAAATAAATAATATATAAATTGCATATTGTAAACGACTTGTCGCCATGGCGGTCGCCTTGTCGCCTAGGCGTCTAGGCAGTCGGCTACCGCCATGACTCGTCGTGGCGCCGTGACAACTATGAAATCTACAAGCTTTCCTGATGAAGTCCTGGATTGTCGACTTTCTTCGAAATAAGTAGCGGAAGTAACTACTCCATGATTATGTAATCTTCGATGTAGTAGCTTTTAAAATTTGCTCTCTCTTCTACATTGCTTCTCCAACCATATAGACAATGTTGCGACTTAGACCACCATTAAATTTCTACTTTCAGGCAAACATGAACCTTGCTAAGTTGCTATTGAACCTCATTCGTATATGTTGTCCGTAAATTATTTATTTATTAGTACCTTCTGATTTTTCCATTCTTGTTTTGGTTTCATTATAATTTATACATGCTATTTTTCATCCTGAATTAGAATCTACTCTAGTTGATAGTGAAATTGATATTTTTTTGAACTTGGGGGCTTTTGTTTGCACTAATATATGAGATCCATGTGAGTAGCAGTTAGAAGAATAGGCTTTCTTTCAGTTATGTCTTCTTGCTGTAGCCTTAATGTTTTCCAATGGATATGTACTAATACTTTTATAATTCCATACTGTTGAATTGGATAAATTCCATTTATTTATCGGAAATTTCTGGTATGAGTGCAGACATATGGAAAATTAGATGTTGTGGTGTCCAACGCTGCCGCAAATCCCTCTGTCGACACCATTTTGGAAAGTAAAGAATCAGTCCTCGATAAGCTATGGGAAATTAATGTGAAAACAGCTATACTTCTTCTGAAGGCAAGTTTTTCTTATGAAGAATAAGGTCTTAGCAATTTCAAGAGTGCAACAATACCGTAGCGTTTGTGATTGGAGATATTACCATATCTTTTTTTTTTTTTTGTCCTTAATAAAATCAGATCATTGTACAACTAAAAGTTACTTCTCACACATCTTTTCTCTTGTTCTGGTCTGTAACCCAAAATTGTTTCTTTCTCTCTTTCTTCTTCCTCCATGTCGCAGGATGCAGCTCCTCACTTATCGAAAGGTTCATCTGTTATTTTCATTTCTTCCATAAGTGCCTACATTCCACAGTCTTCCATGGCTATGTATGCGGTGACGAAAACTGCCCTTCTTGGGCTTACCAAGGTAGTACATGATTCTGATTGTCTTCTTTAAAGAAAATGAATTATTTTCAAGGATTTCCGATATGTTATTGATAAGTTGATCTTGATCTAGGCCCTTGCATCTGAGATGGCACCAGATACCCGTGTAAACTGTGTTGCACCTGGTTTTGTTCCTACACATTTTGCTGACTACATTACAAAAAATGATGCTGTTGTAAGTTTCCCATAGGTTAAATTGTATAGCTCTCTTAACTTACAAAGATTGAACATTCTGGCCCCTTTCCCTGAACTGACTGCCTTGGAATTGTTTGTAGAGGACAACCATTGAGGAGAACACATTACTCAAAAGGCTTGGAACTACAGAAGACATGGCTGCTGCCACGGCTTTTTTGGCGTCAGATGATGCTTCTTATATTACTGGAGAAACACTGGTGGTTGCTGGTGGAATGCCTTCTAGGCTTTAATTTCCTTTCCAAGAAATTTTCCTTCATTTCCTCTGCAGTTTATATCAGTATTATGATTCCCCACTAGAAGAACATCTAATTAATTTTCCAGGTGCATGGGTAGCCATAAAGCCACTGTCCATAATGTCAAACTCTTGTTGTAGAATATGCTACCAGATGTTTGAATCATGAATCGTAATACTAGTCATTGTAATTTGTTTTTCTCTTTCTTGTTAGATTATACTACCAGTCTATTTTTTGTAGAGTATACTATTTCTTGTGTCTAAATGAATTCAAATATTTTACTTATCTGGCAAATTAATTTGATAACAAATCCAATGAATTGCAGTTATGACTCTGCTTGAGACAAGGAAATATGAATATAGCCGAAGAGTAAAATTTTCAATAAAGAAATGATATTCATAACATGTTTTGCAGGGAGATAGATACAATAGATTAACAACATTATTATACAGAAGCTGGGGATGCATACTAAATAAATTATTCATTTTGTACTTGAGCTAGAGTCCGAGTTTTTGACTAAAGCTGGTATTGCTATGTGCATACAGGAGGCCGTCAGCCGGCTTTGCAACTACTTTACATAAACTCAGCTAGAAACAACCAAAATGGAGTGACACGGCCATTTTCTAACAAGACAGTATATGCTTTTATGGCTTCTAGGTCTCCATTAAGCATCGAACTGCAAGCAAGTGCATTTGTAATTTAGTACTTGCCAGGAGATCTTTTAGTCTTTCAGCTCTTCTTGTAGGCCATTTACATATATACTTGATGAACAAATTAGTCTGCAGATAGGTGATTCCGACTCAGAATCACCCTTTCAACATATACTTGAGTTGAGATTATACGCTATACGGGTATCACATCAGCATTCTGACTCTCATTACATGTCATAACAAGTCCTTCAACATATGTGGGAAGGAGGCAACGAACCCACTGGCAGCCCATTGAGGTGGGCTCTGTTGGTGGAACAATCATGAGGACATTATCATGACGTCGGGGGTCCGACCCCCATCACACTGACAGTACTCCCTTCTTTGATATAGCTGTAATCCAAGGAGCAATGAATTGATATCAGCTCAATTTATAAATTATTAAAAAGAAGCACATACAAGCCTTATCAATCAATTGGTAGGTATTTCCCTTTTCTAAAAATATGGGGAGCCTGAGGACATGGAAACTCCCAAATATGCCACTGGAATAAACAACCAATGTATACCTGAAATGTGAACTAACCACAAGTAATGACTGCTTACCCTTCTTTGAGCCGCATGACACGGTCATCAGTTGAGAGGCTGCGGTCGGCAAGCCAAAGCAAAAGGCTTGGAGATAATTCCTTATTCGCCTTTGTTACATTGATTACTGTTGCTGGTTTGACAAGTGGGGTAACTTTGGCTCCATAGCCTGCTTTCACTAGAGCTCTTAACCCGGACTGGAAGTCTGATATGTAGAAATCAGCCACATATTTCTGTTAAGAGGCATAAGGAATAATTACCATAGGGTCCTGCATTATCACATGCATTGTTGAGAACCGATTCAAATATTAGAAGTTTAGGTAGTTGCAAAACATTGCATTCCAAAAGTAGTAAGAAATATATAAGCAACTTTTCAGATGACGTTATGCTAAAAGAATCACTCCGATCCTATTCAATGTAATCCAGGCAATGAAAAATGATTTTGAGGACAAAAGCTGGTAACTTCACTGGAGACATTTCTTACTTCAAAAGTAGGAACTTGGGCTTTCCATCACCAAGAAGAAGAAAGCTAGCTGAAGTTATATAATGCAGTAATATTTGTTTTTTATTTTTATTTTATTGTGTGCAAGACATGTAATAAAAGCTTGAGATGCTCAAGCAAGTAGATGCTGCTATCAAAGTCTATGATTCCATTCCATCACTAGTTGAACAAACTAACCTCTGAATTTCTGCATCCCCAAGAGAAGGAACGGTGTCTAGGATTCGCTGATTTTCCATCCCATCCTCTATATTCAAACAATTCTGTGGAAACATATACACATCTTGGTACCCTCTGGAAAGATGATTCGAGAGGAATACTGCCGCATGTGACAACCTGTATAGCAGGTTTTATAATAAATTATATGACAATTACTAGAAGAAAATAAGAAAAATAGTTACATGGAAAAGGAAAATTGAGCAACCAACACATAAATGTTTTTCATCTTATCATAAACTCCTTTTCGAGCTAATCTGCCAACTCTATTTCATTTGGAGATTCTAGAAGAAAAAAAAAAAATTAAGTTTGTATGGTGAATATGATTAGAACTGCTAAAAGAAAACTAAAGGTACAAACTTCCAGAATTGCCAATATTTCCGAGCTGTTCCACATCTCCTAGGCAGCTGCCTAGATTTTGATCTGATTCCAAAATGTCTTAAAATCTTATTGATCACCTAGGCACTTGGCCACTTGGCCACTTGGGTGACCTGAAAGACCTAGGGCCTGGCACCACCTAGTCTAATTAAATACCTTGAGGACAATTACATAGAATATTTAAATGGGCAATGTTGATATGGAAACGTTCCTCTTAGCCCATATGTGCATATATATAGAACCACTTCAAACATTACCCAAAGCAGAAATAGAGTACCAAGCATGGTAAAATCTAAGATTTCCACTAAAGTAATAAAAAACACAGTATCCAATTTGCCTAGGCGACGTTGGGCGGTGTATCTCTCAGACCCCCAAGGTGGATGCTAACGCCAAAATCCGTCCGTTTGCCAAATCACTAAATAACGAGCTGAGAAAGCGTTTAACAATAGAGGATATGTAATTGTTTTAGTGTGTGTATGTGTATATGGAAATAAAATAATAACACGTGGAAATAAAATAATAACACAAGAAATTTACGTGAAAACACAATTGAAAAAAAACCACGGGAGAGCAGAAATCCACTATGAAAATAATATGGAAGATACAAACTCTCAACTAAGAAATAAACTAATTATTTATTTCTCTTTACACCCTCATTTTTGCTATTGCTCCTCCTGAGCTTCTTTCTAACTCTGCTGCTGCTGATGTTTTTTCTCCTGATTGTGTTGTTCTGATATGTCCTCCATTGCAGCCTATTTATACTAAACTTGAGGAGACAATGCTTTCTCAAAATAAGGAACGAAGGCCCGGTTTAGCACGCCACCTTGGATTGCATTTGCTGGTTTTGATATAAAAAAAATGGTCCCATAGAAGAAAACAATTCCCACAAATTAGGGAATTAGGTAAATGTCATGGGTCATGGAAGAAAACGCCAATCTCAAATCCCAACAGTGGATTTTGTGAAATTTAAAATAAAATCTGATCAAACTATAGGCAGAGCCTAGGCAGTCCATTGATTATAAACACTATCAGGGTCTCATGAAAATGCTCCAAAATCTTGCGGCCGCATAGACACCCAGACGGTTCAACTAGTGTAAAACTCACTCAGGTCGTCAGGCGGAGTAGCCTAGGCATTTTTGGGCCATTCAAACATAAATCTTGACCATTGACTGAAACATTGTCTCCCAACTTAAAACCAAAAATAAAACGGAAGTGGACTTTATTTCTGAATACTAGAAAATCTTGAAAAAGGAGTGGAAGACGAGGGAAATAACATATGATCAATTATTCAATTGAAAGAAGCATTTCCATATTTACTATTCAATATAAAACATTAAAACCTGACAGATGATTTTAAAATAAAACCTTTAAGAAACATCATCTATCCGAAGCAAAAAGTGTATTATTTATGTTTGGGTGTTTAGAAATTCTGCTTTTATTTTCATAGAGAAATTAACCTCAGGATCATATTTCTTAAACATCAACCACAAAAGAAGTAAACGTACTTTTCCTAAAAAAATGTTGTATTAGAACCTAAACAAGGCTAGACGGGACAAAAATCGATCCCGGAAGGTATAAGGGTTAACACAGCACTCTAGGTTCCATTTGCTATTATGGCATCCAACTGGATCATGCACATATAGCTAGGATAAGCACACCAAGAAACTGATAGTAACAACAAAAATAAGTCTTTTATGGTCCTATATGTGTTCTATGATGATTTCTTAGAGGAAGTTAAATAATTTGGAGGCTCTTTAATCCTAGAGAAACAAATTTAGGCACCTTATACACTCCATATGCCACAATCAGACTAGTACAAATTATAGTCAACAGAAAAATATAAAGATGCAATAATTACCCTAATATTAAACCTCATAACCATAAACCAGAAATAATTGCCTAATATTAGGCCTTCAGGGACAAAATGGTCATTAAATAACAATATCATAAACTACCACTAAATAACAGTATTACGAGTACTTAATTAACACTTAAAATAAATGTTTTAAGAAAAGGTTCTAGAGAGAGATTAATTTACCCCAGTAACCTTGACGTATTGTCCATCAATGGCACCTCTAAGCTCAGCATCAGGATACCGCCTAAAAACCCCAAGCAAACCTCTTCTTCTCCATGCATAATTCCACAAAACCAGGAGTACGGCCGGAACAAGAACAGCCACAAGAATCACCGACTTTTTCACCGCCACCATCAAAAACGCCCCCACCACCAAACCCATTACCACCACCACCAAAAACACCCACATTGCCACCTTCGACACCTTAAACCCCAATTTCCCCTCACTCAAACTCGTCACAGCCGGACCATACACCGCCTTTCCGGCTGACTGCGTCGGTTCCAGCTGACCCGACCTCCGCCCTGCGCTCAACCCCAGCGGCCCTGACGTGATTAGCCCCGTGGGCTGCAGCTGAACCATCGGGCCAGACGATTTCAGAGGGATGAGGCCGGAGTTCGGGCCGGATCTGACGGATCCACTGGTTTGCTGAGAGGAAGAAGAGAGGCGCGTAGGCTTCAAAATTGGCGGTGGCAAGCCCCCGCAGAAATCCAGTACGGGGATATCGAACATTTTGCCAAGCTCCCCGGAATTCTTGACGTCACCTCCGGTATACGGCACGGCACGTGAACCCATTGTCGGTTGGCGCTCCTTGAGCTGCTCGAGTCGACCCGAGACATACAATCCACTGCTGAGTTGGTGTGACGGGATTCTAGTCGCCATTGATAGAAAAGAGAAAGAAAGAGGATTTTTTTTAAATAGTTTTTAAAGAAAAATGCAGCAGTAGACAGTAGTTCTGTAGTTGCATAGAGTGTAGGTGGTAAAGTGGAGAATGGTGTGGAGGGAGGAAGGAAGGATGGAATGAATGCGGAGTGGAATGGAATGGAATGGTTACGGTCATGCTAAGTTGATCGAATGGAATGGAACAAGGACGAAAATTGGAACGGCCTTTTGTGATAATGACGTGTGTGCCCTTGTCCCATTTATGGAAGTAGAGTCTTTGCTTTGTTGGGGATCTACAGTTTGTCACATTAGACTATTTTATTCATTTAAGTATTTGGTAAAAAAAATTATAAAGTTACTTGCTTCTTATTTTTTTCGATTATAATGGTATTTTCGGACTAATTTACGTGTCATTCAGATTTAAATTCAAATTTCAGATTTAGTTTACATGGTAAAATGCTGAATTTGGTCGGTCGGTGGTGGCATGCGACTCCAAAATTAATGTTGTGATTAGAATGAATGACAGAATGAAATAATTTTGATGTATTTTAAGTGTATGTTTGGTTGTTGGTGGTGTGTATAATAACACATTTATTCATTTCATTTGAATGAATTTTATTCCGCCTTCTTTACATGGAATAAAAAAAACAAAGAGATGTGATGAATTTTCATTCCGTTATAATAGTTTATCTTCTAAAATGATCATAAAATACACTATATTTATTTCATTCCCTCAATTCAAACGTAGTATAAAGATATCAGACAAGAAGAGATCGTGTAAGAATGCAAATAACTTTTGTACAAAAAATGAACCATAAAAAGTAAATACTTGCGGTTTATATATATTTATCTAATTCATTATCAAATGCTTTTAATAATATAAAATATAGTCTATAAATTAAATAACAGATTAATTATAGTAAAAAAAATAATTGGTAGTAATGAATACAAATGATCCTACCTCACCCAATGTAGCCTAAATTCATAGGATGATAATAGGGAATAGGGAATAATACATTTTGTGTCGGTTAGGCCTATTATTAATTTTGATAGATCTGTTTCAACAATAAAACACATCTAAGAATTTTATTTCCAAATCACAAAATTTGACCATTATTCGGTGGTTATAAAGCTAGGTTTTTCTCTTCTCAACTATATATGTAGATTGTAGGGTCTTCTTTTTGTTAGCCCAAAATACAACAATCCATAGGGTGGGCAGGAAACAATTTATAATCTAAATAAATGTTATTAGTATTAAAAGGTTTCTTAGTACTATGTAAACTAATCAAATGATTATATATATATATATATATATATAGAGAGAGAGAGAGAGGGGAATGATTAAAAACATTTTTCTTATGTAGCATTTCTCTTTAAATAACATTCTTTTATTAAAACTACATCGTTTTAGAGATTCGTAACTAACATATATATATATATATATATATATATATATACTAACTCTTTCCGGACAAAATTGTTTCAAGCACCGACAGAATCGGAAGCGGATCGACTATAAAAACGATTTTATTTGATGTTATAATATAGAAAATCGGTTACTTACACTATAGCGACGGATACAACTAATTTATTTTTAGTTCATTCTATAGTTTGCTAGAGAGACGGATATTATATACTCCCTCCATTCCTATATACCTTTGTTTTCAAACCCGATCCTGGATCACGGTTGAACAAAAAAAATCGGACCGGTTCACTCAACGATCCCGGTTTGGACCACTAAACCACTTTTGCTCAAAAACCGCTCGTAAGCGATGAACCGGCGGTTGAACCGGTTGACCCAGTAAACCAATGATCGGTTCACGGGTTTGACCAGTTTCTCTCCTTAAAGATTAAAAAAAATTATTACGGATTTTATTTTATTTTAGTAATTTAGTTGAGACTTTGTTTGGTATTTTACATATTTTTGCATTCATTTAATCAAACACTTGAACTTGTGGTTGAATTTGAATTTGAATGTATCTTAGAGATGTTTAGTTTTTTTTTTGTAGATAAATTGATTAATTTTACATATTTACTAAATATTATATACTGATATATAATAATAATTAATATAATTAATTATTTATTATTTATTACATATTAATGACGTCATTTTGGGTCAATAAATTGGTCCAGACCCTTTGGTTGGACGGTGACCCATCCACCCGATAACTTTTTCGGTTCGATGACCGGTCCGGTTTTAAAAACCTTGCCTATATGTAGGTTGTTTTAGACTTTTTTTTTTATTCCTAATTATTTGTCGTTTGTAGTTATCTAGGAGAATTGATTACTATTTTTTCCAAATTGCCCCTTATTACTCCACCTAATCTTTTGATTCATATTTATGAGATAAGTGAGGTGAAAGATATTATAGACAATTGATACTATAATTAATGTTTTTCAATCATTTCTTTAATTTTTGTGTGCATGTCTAAAACTACTTAATAACGGAGGGAGTAGTATATAATAATGCACCTAAAAGTGGAAATCTTTTGGAAGTAGTAAAGTATAATATAATTGTTCCAATTGTTTTAGGAATATTTTGTACAATACAAGCTAGGTGGGTCATATAAGCTAATTACTATATGTGATAATAATGATATCATTGTCACCTTCATGTCGGCGGGTGCATGCTATATTTATATTTTACTACTAACCAGAGTAAACTTTCGATTCAAGTATGAAATACTTATATTAGATATTATTATATTTATCTTAATAATTATTGTGACACTTTATTAATGAAGTATATAAATTTTAATTCTTTAAAAATGATGTGTAAAATTATAATTAATTAATGATCATACATGCATAATTCTAATAATTATAATCAACTACAAGCATATATTAATATAAATCACTAAGTATTCACTTTTAATATTCATTCTTTACTCATCAAAGTGTTTCTCAGTCGAGCTCATGAACTTTTCATAGACATTATAGATTAGTTGGGCTAAAATGAAAGGTACGAAAGTCCTATAAATTGGGCTCGAGCCTAATGTAGACCAGGGTTTATCTGCCCTAACAAATTTTTGGCCCAAACCATTATCTCTATTGCGATAGTACTTGATAAGACAAGGCAGCCCAACTTGGGGGGCGGGGGCATCAATTCCATGGACATGTAGGTAGAGACAACATAACTCTGCCTAGTAATGTCACGTTCAAATCCCAAGAGTTGATGAAATGATTAGATCTCCTCCACTTCAAAAGGTTGAGGTCCTTGTTGCTTCATAGCATATTTCCTATGGGTTTAGTGATAATATATATATATATATATATTGCTTTTTTTTAAAAAAACAACTAAAATAAATAAATAAAAATTATAAATTGAAATTTTTCATATCTGATGTTTTGGGTGTGATTTGAGTGCATTATATAAAAAGCATGTATATACGATCTGTCTCACAATTTTTTCAGATGTGATTTAAATATAGGTACACCCAAAACATTATATATTAAAAAAATTCATTCCATAAAATATAAAATATTTTTTTTAGTTGTTTTAAAAAAAAAAAAAAAAAAAAAATTGGTCCATTTTTTATCGGTCCTAAGTCGGACTGATCCATATATATATATATATATATATATATATATATATATATATATATATATATTATTTATAAAAAAAAGACTAAATTGTTATATCTACATAAAACTTTTAAGTCATGTTTGCTTGTAAAAATTATAATCCAACACTATTAATCTTAGGATTATAATTTTAAAATTATAATAGCTGATTAAATATAATATTAAATAATTCTTTATATTAAACTATTTTATAATCCCTCAACTAATAATCTTGCATTAAAATGTAGTTTAGTGGGATCAAAATGCCACTTGTACAACATAGCAGTTTTTGCAACTTGTAAAACGATTAAACAAGCAGCAGCAATGCTGCTATAATTCTTTACCATAAATTTGATTAAACATTTACTAGGATCCTCTCCATCTTCATATATTCTCCGTCATCATTTCTCTCTCATCATCACGATGTCGCATTTCAATATATTTTAAATCTGAACTATGAAATGAAGACTCTTCGTTTCAAATGAAAATGAGAGATCCTAATTCACTCGTTTTGAACCATTTGTAGTAACACTCTGGCTACTAAACATTGAATGATACTAAAGAAAAGAGGGGAGTTGAATTCCCTCTAAAATGTCCCTTGAACTCACGGGAGTCCCCTGAAAACTCTACTATGAATTCATCTTTCCTTCTGCCAAACAACCTACTTTTGTTAATGATATAGAAATGACCATGGAAATCTCACAAACTTTCTTTCTTTCTTTCTGAAAAAGTCTTCTGCATTTTGATCAATTTATTCTTCACTTCAAGTCCAATTTTTTTTCCCACCATAAAACCTCAATCATATTATGTAACAGGACTACTTCCTTTTCTTTATTTATCTCTTCTTAGTTTACCTTATTATTATTTATTTTCTGTCAATTTTTCCTTCCCAAGAAATAATGCTAAACTTTTCAAATGGGAAGCTTTCTCTGTTCATGTTTTTTCCGTCTAAATTTTGATGGGTTTTTTCATTCCTTGAATCATCAATTCATGAAAACCCATTTCTCTTTCATACTTGTATTCAGATCAATCCATGTTTGTGAACCAGTTCATGCACTTCTTGAAATCAATTCACACATTCAGAAGGAAAGCTCTGTTTTTTAATGGTGTATTTTGATCCCCTGTTTCACAATATTAGTGGCCAGCTAGTTCTCAGTCAATGACAGGAGGAGGGTCGTGTTTCAATCCATTTCGGCTCCGTAAATCGAAAAATAAACCACTATCATTCCTTTCTTCTTCTTCTTCAAAACTCCAGTTGAATAATAATGAGATGGAGAACATGGAAAGGAAGAGATTTGATAGTTTGGAGTCATGGTCAATGATTTTGGATTCTGAAAATGTTGAGACTTGGGAAGTTTCAAAGGAGGATCAAGAAGAATGGACGGCTGATCTTTCCCAGTTGTTTATTGGTAACAAGTTTGCTTCCGGTGCTCATAGTCGAATATACCGGGGGATTTACAAGCAGAGGGCAGTTGCAGTGAAAATGGTTAGGATTCCAACTCATAAGGAGGAGAAAAGAAGTTTGCTTGAACAGCAATTCAAGTCAGAAGTTGATTTGCTATCGCGCCTCTATCATCCGAATATAGTGCAGGTTAGTTGGTTAGTTATATTTTCCTATATGCCATGTGTTTGATATATTTTTATATATATATATATATATATATATATATATGCATGTCTGATCTGATCTGATCATGTATGTATATTTTCTTTCTGCATGTACTACGTACGTACGTACTACAGTTCATTGCAGCTTGTAAAAAGCCTCCGGTGTACTGTATAATTACAGAATACATGTCTCAAGGAACTCTTAGAATGTACCTCAACAAGAAAGAGCCCTACTCTCTTTCAACCGAAACTATTTTGAGGTTAGGGCTGGACATATCCCGAGGAATGGAGTATCTTCATACACAAGGGGTGATCCATAGAGACCTCAAGTCAAATAACTTGCTTCTAAATGACGAGATGCGCGTCAAAGTTGCAGATTTTGGTACCTCCTGTCTGGAAACACAATCCCAAGAGTCCAAAGGTAACATGGGAACTTATCGTTGGATGGCTCCAGAGATGATCAAAGAGAAGCCTTATACTCGCAAAGTTGATGTGTATAGCTTTGGTATTGTGCTATGGGAGCTGTCAACAGCTTTGCTTCCCTTTCAAGGAATGACCCCTGTGCAGGCTGCTTTTGCTGTGGCAGACAAGGTTAGCTCAGCTCAGCTCACCTTAGCTTTCAAACTTTTCTCACAAATTAATCTTGATGCTTAATTTCCTTTCATTTTATACTTACACTTGCAGAATGAGCGTCCGCCAATGCCAGCAAGCTGTCAGCCAGCGCTTGCACACCTTATAAAGCGCTGTTGGGCAGCAAATCCCGCTAAACGCCCAGATTTCAGCGAAATTGTATCTGCTTTGGAGAAATACGATGAGTGTGTCAAGGAGGGGCTCCCACTTACTCTCCACTCGAGTCTGGCTAGCCGAAACGCCATTCTTGAACGCTTGAAAGGCTGTGTATCCATGAGATCCTCGTCTTCATCAATACCTGTACATGCCTGACTCTACCCACAATTAAAGCATCACATACTAAATTTTTATTCAATTATCGGATTAGCCCATTTTCCAGTTGTATATATCAGTGTTCGTTTTTATTATCATTACTACGTGAATTTCCAAGAACATTTTCAAAGCCTGCGGATGGATGGTCGGTCTGAAAATGCACGGTGGATTGGTTCTTGCTTTTATGCTGCAACCAGGCCCCATCTTTAAGGTTTTTATGTTGCTAATCTGATGAATTATTCATTGTAGATTTCACTCACATTGCATAAAATATACAGTAAATGATGTTTTATATGAAGCATTTTCTGTTCAGTTTTGGTTGAAATGCTAATTATGAATTATGATGTGAAATTTAGCTTAGAGATGAACTCGGAAATTGAACTTCTTGTTGTTGGATCTGAGTCACTATAATGAAAATTATAAAAATGTTAACAGACCAGTGATATTGCCCATGCTATTAATATATTAGGTCTATTGGTTTGTATCTCAAAGAAAAATGTGATATATGATATATTAGTAAGTACACAAATCATGCGACCTCTTGGGGAGGAACCTAGTCAGGTCAATATAGCGATGAACCACTAGTCTCAATGGAGAACTCCAAGACTCGAGCCCCTGAACTCTAGGATGGTTCGAGCCGCTGTAGCCACCAGCTAACCATATCACTCACCACCTTCAATAACAGCTAATTAAGGCAATAAGCAATAATGGCGGATTGGGATTTTGATCACCATGTTAATGGATTATTTTAAGGCAATAAGCAATAATGATAGAGACAACAGAAGAAATCCCAGAAAAATAGTTGCCATTCTTCAAAAAGGAAGTAACTAAAGCATAGTGTCAAACCCATCTGATAAAGGAGTAAAAATCATAGTTTTAAGTTAAATACTGATAGCAATTCCAAAGTAACGATTAATGTTCTTGAATATTCAAAACCCATTGAACAAACAGATTTTCACTTTCGAACAGTTCAACTCCGGCAAATTGGCAGAAAAGATTAACCTGAAGATTACTGTAGCTTCAAAAATCTGCTTACGTAGTCTTACGGATTAAACTTTGCAACTCTAACCAGCTGCAGAGCTTGAGAAGGCAATAAATTCTAAAAATTACCTAAAGGCAGAGCGAGCAACTTCATGCTGCAGCATGATATTTATCTATTGTTTCTTTCATCCCATCCAACTGTGAAATGACATTCCAGTTTTTTGCAGCAGATCTCATTTGATACTCTTGCTATGTAATCACACTTTTCGAATGGACGGTACTCACACGCACTCTTGATTTCTTCTCGCAATGTCATTTGGATGTCCTGTTTTGAATAATTAAAGCAAAATGCCACCTTCAGTTTTGCAATATACCTTAGTATTGGGATAACTTTCTACACAGCCCAGAAAGATAATAATCAAATATCCACAAGTGGCCATATATAACAACTAAAAGTAAAAAAGAATCCAGTTTGATGCACAAGCATGCAAACAATTAATTATTCAATTTGCCTTATTTTTTATTTTTTTAAAAAATAGAAAAAACAATTAGTTGTATATTCCATTTATTATTATGTAAGCAAGCAAGCAAATAAATAAAGAAAAGGTTTTAAATTATATGCACAAACAAAGACGGGAATAGCTTCCAAGCCGTGAGCTATTACATCTAACACGGAACAATGCACATTACAACTATTTCGTGAATGTACAACAACTAGCATCAATCATGACATAAAGGCTGCAAACAATCTGCTCCAGTACTCTGGGCAACCCAAAGATCACCAAGGAACAATCAACTTTAATAGAAATAAGGATCATTACAGGCAAACCTAGAAAATGAATAAAAAAAAGGAATAAGAGAAGGACAAAGATCATCAGAAGACAATCTGCTTCTATGCAACAATAATATCACAACAACATTGCAAGAAAACTGAAACCGAATAACAAATTGTTTATATATATATATATATATATATATTTGTTTGTTTGTTCCTTTTTCTAGCTTAAATATGCGAGTATTTATAATAGCAACAGCAGTATACTTTATAGCATGATGTCAATCATAATATTAGCAGATTTTTCAACTATAACGGGCATTTCATGAAGCTAGTAATCATCCACCGGACTAAACAAAGAAAATGCGTAGTCACATTAATTAGAAGACTTCAGAAAGAATTTCAAATTCTCACAGATAACACAAATACTGCCCTAATTTATCCAAAATAACAGAAAATAGGAATTTGAGAACATATTTTCTAACATTTGAAATATTCTCCCACTAACTTAACAGTTAAAAACGTATAATTTGAATGAACGAAAGTATAGATGTTTTAACCAATTGCATTAATTAGATTCAAATGCTATTGCCAATTCCTTTCTGGGGCCTCTACCGTTGACCAATCACTCATCTAACCAGCTCCAAAACCCAAAAGATTCTAAGTGCTGCACCTTTACCCTCTCCTTGGATATTTATGATACTGATTACAATAGATAATTTACATGTAAATAAATCATTCAGCACAATGGCCAAAAGGTTAGGGAATATTGGTTAGGACTTGGGATGATTAGAGGAAGGAAAGGGAAGGACTTGGGGGACTGTTGTGGGTACTTTGTTGGGACTTAAAGATTATGTAGGCTGCTTTTGAGGATTCATGCTTGTTAGGTTTGAGTCCTTGATGCAGGGAAGGACCATGCTTAGTATAAAATAAGGTTTCTGTGGTGGTAAAATCAGTACTTGACAAGGCTGAGCACATGTATAACACTGCAGAAAAAAAAAAGAGGCTGAAAAATAAGAGAATTACATCTACCCACTGGAAGACATGATAATTAATTAGGCAAAAGCACAATAACACAATCTTTGATTCTATCATCTGATACTCTTATGCCGTTTGGATTGAGGAAATAGAATGGAGGAAGGAATGGAATAAAAAATAGTGTTTTGATGATCAGTTGGAGGATAAATCATTCCAATGGAATAAAAATTCATTCTATCTCCTTGTTTTTTATTCCATATGAGAGGTGGTGTAGTAAAATCTATTCAAATGGAATGGATATATGTGATAATTTTGCCATCATATTACACCACCCACCACCACCACCACCAAACTTACACTTGAAATACCTTAAAACCATTCCCTTCCTTCCTTCCTTCCTTCCTTCCTTCCTCCATTCCACTCCTTTAATCCAAACGCAACATTATAGTAGGTGGATTAGATAAGCAATTCTTTTATTAAATATTTAATCAATATTTCCTTAATGTAAAGCTTTTATCATGAGGTTAAGCATGCAGGTTAATAAGAGGAAAAAATAGAAGCATAGTTCCACGCAGAAAACTTAGGCAATGAGCAAGATCAAAGAAAGAAGAGCACCGGCAACACAGGCAGAACAGGGGGGTGATCAAGAATAATTCGGAAAGTAGAAACTGAAATCACCATAGACCGTGTGCACACATACTACAATCTGTTCTTATACTCTCAAAACAACACAGCAATCACCAAAAAGTTGTTCAACCGAAGAAAATAAAAGATTATCAGGAAAAACACACGTTTTACTTGTACGATTTAATGCTAGCCTACATGTTATGGAAAACTCTAGCCAAAAAACAGAAATCAACGAAATAAAAGACGAGGCACAATGATTTACGTTGAAAATTCAAATCGGAAAAAACCATGGACAAGAGGCAGACTAAAAACAAAATCTGAAGAATATAAATGTAGAAATCACTCAAACCCAAATACCAATACACCTAACCTCACAATCGCACAATTACAGCCAAAAGCTAGAATTATCACAAAACCATATGCTACGCGAATACACACACACACACACACACACGTATATATCATGTTCCGAAATCTGAACACCCAAGCCCTCCGCTTCCACCATTGAACCTCATCTTTCTTTTCTTACAGGTGACCAGAAATTTTTTTCCGTGTCAGGGCAGTAATCAACTCTGGGTCAAAAAATCGAGCTCAAAAGATCTAACAGTAAGAGCATCAAAATGTCATGAACATACAAGTCATCAAGCATCAGCAACAAAAACTCAGTAGCAGGACTAAGCACTCCAATATTAGACTTTTCAACTAAATCACTCTACAGAAACCAGATCATTCATAAATCAAATCCAGCTCAGGCGAAAGCAAAGTCTTGGAAATTCCTAAACATCATAAACTATCACATAACACGTACACTTTCCTATTTTCATCCCAAACCCCCCTACAACATATCTATCCCAAATAGTTGGGAAACGGGGAACAAATATTTTATTTCTTTAGAAAAGAATCAATTCCCCAAAAAAAAAAAAATAATAATAATAATAATTGAAAATCAACTCTAGATCTTTTTGAAATGCCTTTTATATATCAATGACAAAGTTATTTTATACACCATCAAACTAACAAAAGCCTACAAAACTTCCCATGTAATATCCAAAAAAAAAAAAATATTAAATTTATATTCTTAAAACATATTGTTTGGAACTTGTCATTTATTTGAATCAAATTAGTTATTTAAATTATGTGGGTTAATAAATATTAATAAGTGATAGATAATATTATGTGGTTAAAATTTGGGCCTTAATATTAATTTAACCCAAATAGAAGTTTATTAGGGCAACTTAATTAATAAATAGCTAAACCTAATATTACTTCATTATACAAACTGAATAAGAAGAGGTGGCTACTTTGGAGATAAAGGGAACAGCTACAAAGGGGGCTCAGGTGAAGAAAGACTAAAGATTTTGATCACTAGTGGAGAAATTTCATCAGTAATAAGTAAGTATATTATACATTATATAAAGTGGGGATAAATCACGTGGTTCCATATTAAATTATTAAATTTAGTATGTTATTTTTTTTCATCATGAGCGAGTATTTTTGTAATTCAAGAACTAAGAGCGATCTTTAAAGATGGGAGAGTTTATTTATTAATGTAATACTTATACGGATGTACTTATTATTATTATCACTTTATTCCATTTATATTGAACGGAGGGAGTAGTCTGTGATTGATTTTGGAGATCCTAAAATAATAAATTGATGATTTCTTTAAATAAAAATATATATATATAGCGGTAGTAATTAAAGTTAACGAAAACTTGCATAATTTGCAAGAGATGTTATACAAATAAATATGTAAGATTATATGGAATGAATTAAATCTTAATATTATAAGTAATTATATTTTATAGTCGTACCAAATAGAAGTGTTCATATTTTTATAAATGTACTTACATTTAGTATTATTAATTTGTGTAATTAGTTCGGACGGAAGGAACTTAAAGAGTTATATTTGGAATATAAATTTTGGAGTATTAATAATTGATATAAGGCGATGATTAAATGCATATTAAATAGATTATGAATTATTTTGGAATTATTGAATTGGATTATATTTAATTTGAGGTGAATATGTTTAGGTGATGAATAACGTTTCGTATTTGATATCGTTGACATTTGAGGGTAACATTTTGTGGAGTGTGCTATAGATGGTTTGGAAGTATCAGGTACGGATTCCGTACTCTTTCAGCGATAGTCTTGTTAAATTTGATTTGTTCGTTAATTTGTTTCCTTATTTCGAATTGTGTTATGATTTCACATAATTGTTTCATGTGAAATAAATATATTAGTTTCATTTTGGAGTTGATACACATGACTCGTATTTGTACTCTTTGAATTAGGATATCATGTTTAGTATTTATTTTTGATAATTGTAGAGCTAAGTACATATTCTACCTTCTTTTTGAGACCTTGTGACTATAATTTGATTTGGTTCAACATGTACATATATAACCCTTTTGTTGGTATTTTGTCGCATGTGTTGTGACATGATATTTTTGTTAGAATATACTGTAGGGTATACCTGAGCTATAACCACCTGTTGGGGTACCACAGGCATGTCGTCTTGGCACGAGAGACATGACACTTTCCGTGGCGGTGTGATTAGTCCACGGCGTCTCCGTTTTGAGCTCCAGAGGAAGTGGGTCATTTGGTGTTTTGTTGTGGGAGGCGTATGGGTTAACCCTAGTTTTCTGTTCTGCGGATTGGTGATGTTGTGTCAAACACACCTATCCGATTTGCATACATTTGGATTCGCGGTTTAATGTATGATTTGCCTGTGTGACATCATTTGATTTGCCTGTGTGGCATTAGTTTGACTTGCCTGTGTGACAATGTGTATTTCTGAGCTCACTCGGTATGAAATAACACCCAACCATTTGATTCAGCCTATTATTTCATTGTATTAGTTTTGTTTATCCATGTTCAATTCAGTTCATTGAGTTAGTTACTTCAGTTCGTTAATTCTTTATTCTTCTATTGGTTTCGTCAATTCTGTTGATTCAGATATATTCCATTTAGATCTTTAGAGATTATATTTTTTAAATACTGTATTTTTACTTGAGGCTTTGTTGATATTTTGTCTCGATTATTTTTTATATATCGATTGTATATCTTTTGTATATCTGTATCCGTCTTTGGGCAATTGGCTCATCTTTGTGTTTTTCTCTTCCCAGATTTGCGGGGGTGATTAAGGGCTAGTGTGTGAGAGTGTTGCCTTGACCATCTAGGTTGATTAAATATTTGGTTTTGATTATTTTGATTCTAGTTGGAGAATTATATTTAGTACTTCATTGATGAATATCATTATTAATATTTTAAAGTTATTAGTGCTCTGTTTACTTATTTTGAAGTTTGTTGTGTTTTTTTCGTTACCTGTCTTTCCTTTTCGGGAAGGGGGTGTTACATCCCAATATATTAATTCAAGTAGCAATAATACCCTAATGCTCATCCATTCTAAACAGGAAGAAAATAAAAATCCCCAACAAGAACAATCCAATAAACTGTGGCATACATTACCTTGATTAATTTCATGAACTCGCTGCAATAGTTATTGACCAAATCCTTCTTTGGACCACTAGGGTTCGCCAGTTCATCCATTACTCCTCCAGCTAGCTCCAATACCATAACTATTCTCTGTTTGATTTTCAATTCATCCAAAAATTTCTTTTAATTACTCCACTCATAATTTAGTAGATAAAAAACCCTAACACATATATACATATGTAGATATATAAAGATAGATACAGAGAGAGTAAGATTTACCTTCTCAACATTTTGGAGTCGTTGCAATGAAGTTTTTTGGCTAGGTGAATCCATAATTCTTTTGCTCGTACTGAAGACTTCAGTGCAAGAGAGAGAACGCTGAATAAAAAACTTCTTGTGGTCTGATATTTAGCTAACGACGTCATTCGGAAGCTGGAGCAACGCATAATAAAAATAAAAATAAAAATAAAAACATAAGAATATAGGAAAAAGGCTTAGAAAGAGATTTCATGGCGACTTCGAAGCTCCAGGCTTTATGGAACCATCCAGCAGGCCCTAAAACCAGTGAGTTCCACTTTTTCGCTTCCAGATTTATTATTCTTTTGTCATTGATTTTCCAATAATTTTTTTATGTATCCATTTATAATACTCATGATGTTCAACGAATGTGTGTATACAGTATCTGAACGTAAGAAAGATCAGATTTTGAACTGTTTGGAATGAATTTATTACATAATAATTATGATTTTCAGTCTATGAGTTGAGGTGTGTGGTGAAGTATATATTACTTGGAACAATAAGAAAGGGATGAAACGTGAGATATGGAATTGATTGCATCTGTGAAAAGTCAAAAGGAGGTTTTAGATTGAAGGCGTTAAGGATTTACCAAAATGCTTGTCTAATTGCCCCTCATTTGACAATTTTTGTGAAATGTATTGTAGGAGAAAGAATGGTTGGTATGGTCGTTCAAGGATTCGGTATAGAAAACTTGAGCAATTAAGGGTTTATGCAGTTCACCTTTAATATCAGATAGTTGTATATAAGAGTTCTTTCGCATGGTTAGTTGAGGTCTTTTACTAGTTTTGTAACATAAAGGCAATCGTTTATTGAAATCAAATTTTATCAGCACCCATATTGACATGAAATCAGATGCTGATTAGATGAGAAGTGACTTGAAAATTTTGCATTTTTTCAAGTGATTTGTTAATATTATATTCACAAATAAATTCATTGCTCTGTGTTGTAGTTCACTTTTGGGCACCAACCTTTAAGTGGGGGATCAGCATAGCTAATATTGCTGACTTTGCTAAACCGCCTGAGAAACTTTCATATCCCCAGCAAATAGGTATGTGCTATTTCATGCTTTTTCTATATGTACCCTTTTATTCATGAATTATTTTTCAATAATGTATGTATCTTGCTCCACTCTCTCCCTCTCTCCCTATCTCCCTATCTCCATAGTCCATACACACACATGCCTCCGCACTTCAACATATGTTTCGCAATGCAGGACCATTTTCTATATAGATGTTGATGTTTGGTATATTCAGAGTAAAATCCTCAGTTGTTAGTATTATCCAACATTAATCTAAAGTTACTTTATGTTTTCCTCCTATGTCATATTATATTACAGCGGTTACAGCCACTGGAGTTATCTGGTCACGCTACAGTACCGTAATTACTCCGGTAAGTTGATTGTTGACAGACTTCTCGATTTCGGAGTTTAACTAAAAAGTTATCTTGTGTCAATTATGTTGTTGGGGTTTGCAGGCTTTTCAGAAGCCTTGCACTTCTTTTTGCTAAAAACTTTGGCTTCCGTAACTTTTATGAATATTCCACTCCTCTGTCTCTCTCTCTCTCTCTCACTTTCAACTGAAAGTCTGAAACCAATTATTTTCTTTTTAATGTTTTTGGTAGTGTTTAAATTAGTGTCGGTGTAGAACCAGGTAATTAACTGTTTCATGTGAAACGCATGAAATGTAGTATTCCTATATGGCCACTGGAGCAGATTCAACTTGATCATACTACTGAATTGATGTTTTGCACACTGCAAAAGGATACATGATCTTCCTTTTCATGAAATCATAGGCTTCTTAGATAATTTTAAATCATGTTGGACGTGATAGCTAGATCCAGCTCTCCTTCACATGTTCATTTATGCTGGATTTGTTTTAAGGTTTAGCCTCAACTAGATTGCTCCATAGGTTTTGGATAGCTGAAATTCAAAGCTTTTTGTTGCCAATAGTAATTCATCATGAACTCTTCATTTATTGAATTTTTAGCTCCCTGGAACTGGTTGTACATTGATTTTACATACAATTTTAATCTGGAAGCCGTTTTTCACATACTCATTTCAGTCAGTTACAATCTTTAGTTTTTTAACCTCCGGTATTTGTCAATTTTTCATGCTTCCCTTCTCTTAATTTCTGTTAGAGCCTGAAGCACTTCTTTGATTTCCTCATTATTTTATCAGAAAGATCTTGACCAATGGTAGTTCATCCTACTCTTACCTTTTGGTGGTTGGAAGGGTTTTTTTTGGGTGGGGTGGGGTGGGGGCACTTAAACCTAGTTCCCTGTCTTGGTTTATGTATAGAGGTAGAGGAGTAAATGAACCGAACTGTTCCCGAACAATGCTCGGCTTGGCTCTAGTTTGCTTAGTGAGCCGAGCTTGAGGTGTACTAGTTTGGCTCAAGCTCATTTACAGCCCTTATAAGGCATTAAAACTCTGGCGGTTTTTAGGAATTGCTAGGTTGAAAAGTGTTGTTCCTTTCTGCACTACACACATACTATTTATTCTTATCAATATTTACTTCATTATCAAAGGTCTTTCTCAGTGCAAATGTGTTTATATTGCACGAAGTTGAATTAATAAAGACAGCTATTGGCATATTAGTGAAGGGTCTTTTAAGCATGAATTGAAGTCCAAGTAAATATGTTAGCAAAAATAAAAGATGTATAAAAAAAAGTTGTACTGCTGAATAAAAGTCGTTAGCACATTTCAGTTTAGAAACCCATTGAAAGTGTGCAAGTGGGACTTGGATTACTGCACCTCTGGTTGGCCAATCGAGTCGAGCACTGCATGCTTTCACTCTCTTTATTAATGTGGTAGAAGCCAGGTGTGTATGTTCTCTGTTGTCCATTTAAATCCTTTGGCCAAAAACATCCTCTTCTAATATACTCCTCCAAGACTGCGAAAGAGTGTACCTAGCTAATCGTCTGTATATCTATTTTTTCCTAGAAAAATCTCTTTTCTTTGTGACTTCTTGATTTTTGTTAAAATTCAAAATATCTGCTGAAGTTTTTTGTTGAATATCTTTGATTCTGGATTGCAGAAGAACTGGAACCTTTTTAGTGTAAATGTTGCAATGGCCGGGACAGGCATCTACCAACTTTCACGAAAAATACGGTAAGACATAAAACCCATGTGTTGATCTAGGAATAAAGCATAGTTTTCATCTTGTACAGTAGTGCAGATTCTGGTAGTTCTAAAGACAGAAAAGGAAAGAGGTTTATTGGGGGGGGGGAATACAATCATAACAGTGCTGATGACCATAAAAATGTTGTAAATAGTATACATTAAAGCTGTCATATGGTGGTTTATAGGGGATTGCGTTGCTTCGTGTAATGATTTCTACATGTTTAACTACATTCATTTCATTTTGACTTTGCCATGACATATTCTCATATCCATTTTGCACATATAAGAAGAACTCTTTCTTCATTTTCAGGCATGATTACTTTAACAAGGAAGAAGCTGCTGTTGCAAAAGAATGACGATGAAAATCTCCAATGTTGTCTTTGTGCACTATGGTAGTGGATTCATTTTGTCTTATGCTGTATTTTGATTCTGTTGGCATTTTCAATTGTGGATCTTGCTTGTCATTCAACTACAATATGAATCCTTTAGGTTATTCAATACTTCTTTCAATTTTCTTTTCAACTTTCAATCATGTTTAAAATTTCAAAGACGACAACATTTGAAAATGTTTATTTCGTCTAAGATGATTTATGCTACTCTGTGTACAAAAAAGCTCAATTACAAAGCTTACGAGGATCTGTCGAATTTGAAATAATGCTGGGGGAAAATCATCATAAAATAACTCTGAGAGATTGACATGATTAATTTAACCATCCATCACTCTAATGCACTTATCTCGTCGGTCCAAATTAAAAGTATCCATTAAAATGCAATATAACAAATTCAATTCATTCAATATAAAAAAGTATTGTTTGGGATGTATCGGTACTGAGAATTGGTACAAATTTCAATTGCCTCGTCGATGGAACATTAAAGTTGGACTAAAGTTACAAGAATAAGCCACTTAAATTTGCTTAGCCTAGAACAACTAGAGTCGCAGCATGAAGCCATGGAAAACTGCATTTTATAAAATTTAGCTCATGTCAATAGGCCTGTAAATTTTGTCCTCTTCCAATGAAAATTTGCAGAACTCAACTACTCATCTCCTAAGAGTACTTGAATTCACTCTTTCCAACTAGCCATCTTTGGTCTGATCTGTTCTCAAATCAGAATCATTCTCACCATCATGGGACTTCAAACCCAAGCTTAAATCCAACGTGCTTTCATTCAAATCTTGTCGTCCTAGTGGATTATTGTCTGTAGCCTGAAATAAGAACTCAGATTACAATCTACTATAGCCATATACATATTCAAATGTGTGTGTGCACATGTGTCACTCGAGTATAATTTTAAATTTATAGATCAGTTTATAGTAAGTAGACTTGTACTCTGATAAGATCGCCTTGAACCAAATAAAGAAAGCCAATTACTTTTCTTATTTTAAATGAGATCATCCTAGGACTAACTCAGAACTTAGCACAGGTTTAATGTTTCAAAGAAATAAATATATAAAAGAGGGAAAACTTAATATAGCACAAAGCTCTATAAAAGGCTGAAGAGAAAGCCTGTCCACCATAAGAAAATTGAGCACATATGTCATTGACTATATAGGTAGTCTTTCAAGTTTCAAACTAGTACATACTGGGTTTTTGCAGTTATAAGAAAAATGTTATCTAAATTTCGAAGAATTCGTGGGGGACTTGATTACTTGAATAAAGAAGAATGAAACATGGAGATGCAAATAACAAAGGGTAACACATCACCTGATTTTCTTCCATTGGCACATCATTAATGTCAGGTTTTTCATCAAAACCGCCTGTCTTGGAATTTGGCTCTGCTGCCTCTGGGTCAGTCTCACTTGGTCTAGGTTCATCCTCAACATCCACTTGCTCTGCAGCTTCATCTTTTAGCTCTTCCAGTACAGCAATCTGATGTCAATCATCCCAAAAAAAAGTATTTACTAACAGATAATACAAAAGTTCTTGCTAGACCACATTACAGAAGAACAGACCCAAATACAAAAAAAAAGGCCTTTAGTGGTCTTACTACAGTACCTCAAAGCACATTGGTGTGTCTTAAAAGCAAAATTTGGATATGGTGGCATTATTGAGTGTGCACTTTTTGTGCATTTAGAAGTTCCTATTTCTCTCCATTAAATTTGTCAAAAGATATAAATAAAAAGTCGGAAATCCCCAAGTGTTGTTTATTTTACTTGTAAGGTTCAAACGTCGAACATACTACGAAACACTACTTCCCTCCATTTGTAAGGTTGGGTGGATTCCCTTCAACCAGCGCATGATAAATGCTCCATTCTTAATACAAAAAAGTTTTGGAAAAGGTAGGGTAGGAGAGGAAAAAGGAATACCTGAAGAAAGGAAGCTCTATTTCCCTCCTTTTGTTAGTTTGAGTGGGAAGGAAAGGAAAGGCAAGCAAACAGCAATAACAAGGTTGTTTTTGGAAAGAACCAAAACTATCATAATGAGTAATGACCATAAACTCTGAAACACAATAAAGAATCCAATTCAACTGCAGTGAGTGCCTTGCAGCTGAGGATGTATTTAAAATTTAGAGTAAACCAGCGACCCTGTCCATGTTTCATGGATGCTTAAAAGACATTTAAAAGCTTGATATAGAGATATGCAACAGTAACATGATGCTTTTGGCAGGAACTACCCAAAATCTAGTGACACTATTTCAGTTCCAAGAAAACAATTCCAAATCTATAATGCAAAAATCAGTCATCAGTCATCATTGTCAGCAAGACTCACAAATTTGTTCATTTGAAAAATCAGGTACGTGGAAACTACTTCATAATGGAAACGGTAAAACCTGAGACTGAGCCTCCAAAGCATGCATGCACTTCGTGTTTAATATAAACAGTCTAAAAAGAAAGAGGTTTATCAAGCAACATTCCTACTCAGACATAAATTCACTTTCAAGCAGCAAATACAACCACTTCCACAGAAATGAAAAGACGCAATAACACTTCTGGCCAACAGCTGTTAGCTTAAAGTGTATCTTCTCCTGCTGGTTAAGAAGGGAGTTGCACAATTGATTTCCCAATTAAGACATAAATGTGTATCACTAGTCAAAGATTATAACCACAACAATACATATATATTGAATCTTCCAGGTAATGATGTAGCACAAGATTAAAGAGATGACAAAAGGCTAGGAAAGAATGACAGATGGAAGGAATTCTGGTTATAGAAAGTGTGGGCTGAGAATTCTTCCTTTGACAAAAACAAGATTTAATCCCAGAAAACTCAGCTGTCAAAGATGGAATAAATCATAGAAAAGGTCACAATCTGAACTCATTCATAACTCATAATAACTTTCTCCAAAGTATTACATGAGACCCTTTATACAGACCATACAACCTATTAGACTTGGAAAATAAATGTAAGACTTCGACTGACAACTGATTTTTTGACTCATTTGAAATACTAAAAAACTCTTGACCAGTCAAGCAACTCCAAACATTGATTTTAAGTAAATTAACAGTCTGAACATATAACCTTCCTAGAGCTCAAAAAATAAACTTCCCCGTATTTTAAAAAATAAAAATGTATTTCAAGAAACCTGTCACATTTGACCTCCTAAATCCATTATATAATAGTAATTTCGTAAAGGACGAATGAGGTCAAATGCCTAGTCTTTCTGACACTGAAAACAAACAAATTCATCATATTCCATAGTCTTTAATAAGCATTAAAATTCTTAAACATATATGAACTTCCAACATTTACAATTGAACTGAAATTGGACAAGTCTATAGACAAAGAATTACCGGAACATATTTGAATTTACGCTTCAGCGGCTCCTCCGCCGGTGTGGCTTCATTTTTGGCGGAACCACCATTGTTGTTGCTGTTGTTGTTATTTTGACTTTGAGTAATTGGAGTCCACTTATACAGCAAGAGATGAGAGCCGTTATTACCGTTAGCATTTCCGTTAGTAGTTGCAGAATTATGATGGTGGTGATGATGATTTGATGAGGCGCCATTGGGCGGCGTTACGTGGACCCATTTCTTCTTCCATTTCCTGACCGGACCGGTGAATACGGTGGCCGGACCGTACCGAGTCGAGGACCGGCCGAGTCGGGCCCCAACTCCTTCCATAATTGGCGGATTTATGAGGAGGGTGGCGGATCGGATCGGTGGCGACTCGGATCAAGAAGAGGAGCGGGGGATTTTCTCTCTTCCCCTTTCTTTCTCTCTGTGAGAAAGAATTCTACTACGGTTTCTTTCTAAGTTTGATAGGGATTAGGTAGTACCGTTGTCATACAAGATCTACTACTTCTGTGAATCAGGGCCGTTGGATGTGGACTCTTTCTTATTTTTCTGGAGTAAATTTTTTTAAAATAAAAAACAGCCCAAAAAGAATGAAATATATTAGACATGAAAATAATATTATAACCTGATAAAACTTCACAACAAAATGTAATACCAAAAGTAAAAGCCTCCGACTTTATAATATAAATTAATTAAAAATATAATAACGATAACAAAATAAGTAATACTCTTGATTATATAATTAATAGTTACATGTTTATAACTTTATATATATGATAATTAATATTAAAAAAATACATAATAAGTGTTATTGAGTTAAAATATTATTTAAAATATATATAATACACATTATAATTTTAATTTTTAATTTTATAAATTAATTAAGATTAAAATAAAATGAATATATTTTTAAATAATGAGACTATTATTTAACGGTCTAAAAAAAAATTCTCTACAAATTAATAAATAAATACTATAGAAAGGCAGGCAGGCAGGAATATATGACATCTCTAGAACCCCGAGGGTTTTAGTTTGCTTTTTCTCTCGCGTTTTGCCCAACAAAGTGAAGGCAAAATTCACTTGAATTCAGACAAATCCCCTCCTAATACGGATTTCTTTCATTCGATTATTGCGTTGAAACTGAAACTTGGAGTTCCAATCAAAGAAGAAGGCAGAAAGAAAAGAAAAAGAGGCCTTTAATGGAAGCTCAAAGCTTGCTTCTTGGGTTTTCTTCAATTCAGAACCCTAAAAATGCCAACATTTTGGCAATACCCACTTCTTTTTCCTCGTCATCGTCACCATATCAACCCCCAAATTTGGTTTCTTTCAAAACCCATAATCTTTCATTAATTCCCCAAATTGTTACCTCAAATAAGAGATTAAATTGTAAAAGTAGTAGCATTGTGAAAGCAGAGATTGGTGCTGATAAAGTTGAAGACTTGAAATTAGGGATTAGACGGAAAAATCTGGCAGTTTTTGTATCTGGTGGAGGTTCGAATTTTCGGTCCATTCACGAGGCAATTCTTAGAGGATCAATCCATGGAGAGATTGTTGTTTTGGTGGCTAGCAATCCTGGTAAGGTTTATACTATCTTGAATGCCGTTTATGTGCTTTTGGTGTTTGATGAATCAATACTTTCATCTAGTTGGAGTTATTTATATTTTCATTTAAGCATTCATGTTATAAATTTTATATCCATGCAACATACTATCCAGTTTAACTGTACTGGAAAGTTTATTTCAATTCATAGCAGATAACTTGTGATATGCTAAAATGGGTATCCGATTGTGTAACCATATGCTGCATTTTAAAATATTTTAGCATTTTCTAACAAGTGGCTGCATATGTCCGTATTGAAATGGGATAATGCTTAACTGGGTATCCAATTATGATCTGTGAACAAAGTGGCAGCATATATACAGAAGTTTATATATATGTGAGTAAATATGCAATTATGAAGATACAATGCATGTAGCTCTGTGCATACAAACCTGTGAGGATAAATGAATGTTACGGAACACACTAATCTAATCAAACTTGCAAGTCACAAGAATGATTACCCCCCTAAAAACTAAATGTTTATACTTGTGTGGCAACATTACCAATAAATACAAGAATGATTTATTGCATGATATGTACTTTGCTTGTCAGTCATTTCCTCTCAATTCAGTTGCTCTGTGTCCTGCAGGTTGTGGAGGTGCAGAGTATGCAAGAGACAAGGGTATACCTGTTATTTTATTCCCTGAAATGAAAGATAAATCGGGGGGTTTATCTCCAAATGATCTTTTAATTGCTCTGGGGTCAGGTTCTTCTTCGAAAACTATTGATTCAGTTAATCTTTCTGTTTCAGACGTGCATTTTCTGATGTGAACTATCTTCTACATCTGCATTTAATCCAGTAATTCACTACTTTCTCGACCAATCTTTTTGTGGGGAAATTTTTGTTACAGTACCTTGGTCTTGTATTATCATTTTATACCTTATGCTAGACAGCTAGAATAACTTAAATTTCGGGAAGGCGTCCTAGAGAAATTGCTACTTGTGAAAGCAATGCACATGAAGTCGATGCAAATAGTCGCAATACATTATTCCTTTCTTTTGATTGTGATTGTGATTGTTACATATTTTGAAATTACTTTTTCATTTTATGTGCTTTCTGAAGAGATAACTGAGTTGCTTTTAGGTAATTTGTTATCATTAGAATTTGAAAATGTTGGCAAAAGTAAATGAGGGAACATGAGACATAAAGGTTTTATTTTTTCCTTTTAGTAATGAATCTTTCGTGTTAAACAGGAAACATAAAGTTGATCATATCCTCTTAGCTGGATTTTTGAAGCTTATACCGGCTGAATTGATTCGTGCTTATCCAAGGTCCATCCTAAACATTCATCCTTCTCTACTTCCAGCTTTTGGAGGGAAAGGTTATTATGGTGTGAAGGTCCATAGAGCTGTCATTGCTTCTGGAGCAAGGTATGTGTACTTATGTTTTGTTAAATTCCATTAGTCGCTGACAACTCTCTCTCTACCCCCCCCCCCTCCCTCCCTCCCTCCCTCTCCTCTCACTTATGCTTGATGTGCAACATTACTCTTCTGCCCTCATAAGCTATATGTGGCTCACATCGTTGAAGTTAGTGATAGTATGCTAGATCTCATGGTCTTCTGCAACATTAGTTGTCAATTAATTATGATTCGGTTCATAAGTGATTGAAACTAGTTGGTTGGCATTGACATAAGATCCAAAAGGTTTTATGATTTACGGAAGGTTCAAATTTCTATTTACAGCCAATGTGAGGATTGGGCTTTACTGATTTTGTGAGATCAATACTTGGATTCTCACAGGCTGAGTTCACTTTGTTTCTTTCTCCATTATTTCTGCTTAGTTTCAATACTGTTTACTGAATTCAACTTTCATTAAACATTACTACTATTTTCATCCCCAATTCTCAAAATAGAGTTCAGAAACACAGTTGCTCATGTCAATTTTTCCGTCATTGTGTATGTGGACAGATATTCAGGCCCGACAATCCATTTTGTGGATGAACACTATGACACAGGGCGTATCCTTGCTCAAAGAGTCGTTCCTGTGCTTCCTACTGATTCCGCGGAGGAGCTGGCTTCAAGAGTTCTTCATGAGGTCTTGAAATTCCATGTGCACTTTTTGATCTTTGAAATCGATATATCATTGTAGTCCTTAAATCAAGTCAATATCTGGTTTAATTTGTCAGTACCCAATCCAATATGTTTCAAAATACCCGCCGCTCTAATACTATTACTTTTAAAACTATAAAAAATTTGAAATTATCATTGAAAAGCAATTAAATAACAAGTTCTGGCTCCTCACCTTTTTTCTTGCTATACATTTCGATAACAACCGGAGTTTCTTTATCAGGAACACAGAATATATGTGGAGGTAGCTGCTGCTTTATGTGAAGAACGAATAATTTGGAGGGAAGATGGTGTCCCTCTTATACAGAGCAAAGAAAACCCTGACAACTATATCTAGTGGAGTTTTTTCTTGTAGCATTGTCCACCATGTATACTATATATACCAAGAGATCAACAACTTCTTGGCCCATTTCTCCTTGTATCATAAGAGAAATGAATTTCCCTTGGGAAACTATTTTGTTACCTTTTTTATATAAAAAAATACATTTTAGTATATACTAAAATGTAATTTTTTATTATACTAAAAATTACATTTTAGTATACTCTGTAAGATTTTATTTTAGTGTCACAAGTTTTGGTAGTGTAAACTCTAACTTAAATTCAAATACCAATCTATCATTCATTGTGATTTTTTTTTCCCGCTATATTTTGTTGTCAAATTGTCATCCTAATTTATACTAGAATAATTAACATTTGTTTATTTGGATGATATAATAAAAAGTATATTTATAAAAATGCTATGGCTTAACAATCATATATCAATATATTACCTTTGCCAAAATTAAGTAGCACAAAGCGATTAAAAGCAAGAAAAAGAATTATAATTATGGAATTATAATTTATAAGATTATAATTTATGAGATTCCATAAACATTAACTAACAACAATTGTAATGAGAAACAAGTCTTCAAAAGCTCCAGTTTTAATGATGTAGGCATGAATCATTTGTCTTGGAAACAAAATTACTCTCTATGCAGACTTGGAAGAGCATAAGGCTCAAAAAATAATGATATTATTACATAAAAAAAGGTTGCATAATGCTCACATACATAAACATGCATATTGCGGATCTCACATATCAGGTAAGAGCCCACAATATGCAAGTTTGTGTATGTGAGAATTATGTGACTTTTTTTATATGATAATAGAACTGTTGAGGCTCAAAACTAGAACTCCCATCTTTTATTACTAAAAGGGCCTCTCAAAAATCCAAAATCTCTGGTACAAAAGCTTTTTCTAAATGGGTGGTGGTTGTATTATAATTCCTAATAAGAGGAAATAAAGAAAAAGGAAGGAATAAGCATAATTACAATGGGGGAAACACAGAAACGCACATACATATATACTATATATATGTGTGTGTGACCGAATTGAAGTGAATTGAGTAAAAAGTTGTTACCTTTTTTATTGAGATTGAATCAATCAAGCACAAGACCTGATTCAATCACGTGGAAAAGAGAGTGATCTAATACTAACATTCCAATCTGTATGCAAATCGAAAAAATAATTCTCCCTACAGTTACGCAAAGACGCTATGAGAGTGATCAACAATTGATAATAACGAACAATAGATGAAGAAGGGAGAGAAGATTTACCGGTGAAAGAAGAAGAGCAACAACGAAGAAGAAGAGTGGCAGCGAAGGCGCGAGAGATCGTAGGTGAAGAGATTATTTTTGTCCCAAAAAAATATTTCCTCACTCATACATGCCTATGGATGATATATAATTATTTTTTTGTCTAACCGATTAAGAGGAAAAAAAATTGTTAAACAAGATTTGCCTCTGACCGAATCAGAGACAAATCTATTAAGAGCTATTCAGAGCCAATCAAATAGAACATTACTCTACGTTTGGATTGGAGTAATAAAGGTAGGAATTTAATTACAATTCTTATGGAATGAAAATAATTGTGTTTGGTTGTGATTAGAATGATTCAATTCATTCTTATTTCGAATTTTATTTTTTGAAAGAGAGAGTATAAAATAACTCATTCCAATTAGAGTGAAATAAATAATTTTATTTATTCAATCCAAACGTAACATTAAAATTAATAATCTTATCTCATATATTAGTCGTATTGACTTAGTTCGATTTAACCTTATTCAGCTTTTGAGTTTGGTCAAGTTTTTTCAAATTGATTAACATTCCTAAATTTAACAATTAATTAGTTCAATTTAATTTTATCCAACAATCGGACTTGGCTAACTAAAAAATCAAGTTGATTAAAATGGCTACAATTAAGTTGACCAAACCGAGCCACTCACAACCCTAGTTTTGATTTTTATTTATTTATTAATGGAAGATTATACAATATTTTGTGCATGATTTCCCAACTTAATGTTCATGTGATGCCTACGTACATTGTGTAACTATTAATATTTGTATTTGTGAAAATATTAATTTTTTAAATTTATTTATAAAAAAAATTAAGGGTTTAATATTCAAAAAGGTGCCAAGGCTGTTAAATGTCCAAGTTACCCTCCTCAAGTAGGGCAATAACATTTGAGTCCCTACTTAGAAAAAAGAATTAAAAAGGGAAAGAAAGAGGACGGAGGGAGGGAGGGCTGGTCGGTCTCCTTCCGAAGTCTCGATAGTCGAAAAAGAGATTCCCTCGGTTCATTCCCCTACTGTCATCCCTCTCCTCCAATTCTTTTAGAGAGAGAAAAAGAGGAGAGAGATTCAAGCTAAGGTGATAATAGGTAATGTTTTATTTGTCGCTATCATAATCATAATATACATAAACTGTAATGGTGTGTATTGTAGTATTTAATTTCCTTTTTTCTTTTTCTTTTTCTTTTTTGTTTTCTGATAATTGTGGTTATATTTGCATTAGCTTAAAAGATGAGTATGTTGAATACTTGAATCTATATGTGACTTTGTTGTTTTAGTTTTGTAAAAATATAAATTAAAAAAGAAGAGAACTTTGTTGTTCTGGGAATTGTAGATTGCAGCATATCATGAAGTAAAAATGGCTTTGGTTCTATGTAAGCTTTTGAACATAGCTTGATGATGAATTCTGAATTAAGTATGTATTCTGCTGCAGTTAGTGTCTATTTATCATGGTTTGGAAAACAGCCCGAGGAATTTTAATTTTTTGTTCATCTGGTGCAGCAATTAGCAAACCTCATTTTTTACAGTTGAAATGGGACTTTTTTGGGTCAAGTTGGTTTCTCAGTGAATGTATGTATTGGCCATCGCATGGCTATGAAATTGTATTTAGGTGAAGAGGGTAACGAATTCCGTTTATCATAAATTTGGTAATTTTGTATTATATATATAGCAATAAATGTGTGGAAGAATATTAATTTTTCCACTTTGGGCTGTCGTAAATCTGAGTGTTAAGTCCATTACCTGTACTACTAAGTAGTAATTAAGAAAGGTAAGTTTGGAGAAGATGATATTGAGGAGATGTACTAGCTATATTAGAAATCTGTCTTCGAAAAAAGATGGCAGGGAAGACAGATGGGGAAATCAATAACAATTCATGAGTTGATATACGTTTGTAAGTTACAATATTATGCGTTGGAGCTTGTGTATAAGAATATGATATCTTCAAATACATATTCCCTAGCAATTAACATGCACTTGAAGCGTGTATTGTGGGCATGCCAGTTGAGCGGTTCCATTACTCTTGGGTGTATGTTTGGGTTCTTTTATATTATTCTTGTGGTGGAAGCATATATTATTGTTGACAAGGTGCATCTTTGCCTCAAGCTTGTTATTTTATACGCACTATCTTTGCACTTGTGGATGAATTTGATTTTAGTTAGGCTAAAGGAACCGAATACATGAGAGAGGGAAAGGAATCGAAAAGGAAGAGTAATAGCTATCGAGACTGATGAAGTCTCTTTCACCACTTTATGCTAAACAATTTTTGTTTCATGTATTGCTCATATTGAATTCAAAATCCATTTTTGCTTGTGGTAGTTTATTCTCGCATCCATTTTCAAATTCTTTCTTTCTTTTGTGCTTTTATATGGTGTATATTAATGTTTCTAAGTGGTCTGTAATTACTCTTTCAGACTTTATTGCTTTCTACCTCCTCGGCCTCTACCCCTGGACACTTCCTTACCTTCTTTCCTCTCTTTCTGGTTCTAGTCCGTATTTCTTTTAAAGTTTTACAAAACTTCTCTTGCAGTTCTTAAAGCTTCTTTGAAATGAGTCTTGATTTCTGGCAAATTATAACCCTCACACATGTTTTATTTTGTGTACTCTGCCGCTCATGCACTTCAACCAAATAATCGGGAGCAACTTGCTACCTCATAGAGTTCGGTCTGCATTGTTTCCACATTGTTTCCATGTTTCTTATGTGTCAACTTCTTTTGTGCTGCCAATGGCCCAATATTGCTTAGGAGACTAACATGTCAAAAGCAGTATTGCTTATGAGTGAATTTTAAAGTACAATTTTGTGCCTTAATTGGTACAATCAGCTTGAAAGGAGACCAATCTTTATTGTTTATTGAGGCACACATAAGGTAAAAATGAATGGTAAGAGCTCTGCTTGCTTTGGAATTTGGCCAGGAATTGGTGTTAATGTTAGTGATCTTCATAAAAAGTTAAAGTTTAGTAGGCCAATTAATGGAGTAGTCTTTTTTGTATACTTGTAATAGAAAATATGGAAATGAGTTTTGCAATCCCATGCCCTTTTCCTCTAATATCTGTCTATTTTTTTGTCACAGCATGCAGATTGAACTGAGGTACCTGTAATCATTCATGTGATTTCTTGTATGGAATAGTTTCATACATGTTTACTAGACAAACCATGTTTTTTAATTTTTCTATAAATGTGAGTAGATTAATAGTTTGGACCTTTGTGACAGAATTGTTCATTGCTTGGATTTCTCACCTTATTTCATATTATTGTTGGTTTAATTTGCTATCTAAAACTTTATTTCCTAGTGGGAGTGCAGTATTTAATATTTATTAGTATGTTGTATGACGTTCTTGCCTTTATTTATTTATTAATTTTATTACTTTTATTATTTAATATTTTTATTTATGCTTTTCTGCAGCCAATTTCCTGATGTGTGTGACATTCTAACGTAAGGAAGTACTGGAGTCTGCATAGAAGGGTAGATATACATATTTTTCTTAGGAGAATGGCAGATGGTAGATCTAGCTTCTGGGGTCCTGTCACATCCACCACTGAGTGGTGTGAGAAGAATTATGTCTACTCTTCCTATATTGCAGAATTTTACAACACCATATCCAATATTCCCTACATTCTTTTGGCACTTATTGGCCTTGTAAATTCATTACGACAACGATTTGAGAAGAGATTTAGTGTTCTTCACATGTCAAATATGGCACTTTCAATTGGGAGCATGTTATACCATGCCACTTTGCAGCACGTGTAAGAATCATTTTTCACTTCTGCATCTGTTCTCTTCCATATGTGTATCTGGATGTTACTTGATATTCCATTCGTTTCAAAATATATGATCAAGTTTGACTTTTCAAAATCAATTTGAGATATTTTTAAATTCAAAGTCGATATGATTCATTTAACTTTAGAAAACAATAAATTTGTAATTAGTAGTACTATTTAGATAGTTTACAATTTTTAGAATTGTATTGAGTAAAACTAAATAAATTTATATCAATTTTGAATTTGAAAATATCCTAAATTACTTCAAAAAGTCGATGTTGACCCTATATTGTTAAATGGACGGAGTATAAGTTATGCTATCTTCCACAACATTGTTCTTTCTTAGTTCCTAGTCATATCACCTTAAGTTTTCATTCCTCCTTTCGGTGTGGAAAGTAACTATAGTTTATCAGAAAACCTTTTTTAGGATAGGAAGGCAAGGACATTTTGACAGGGTTGACAAATTCATGTCAAACACTTGCTGAATACATACACTTCATGAACAATATCTGACATCTGTCTAACACTTCATTTCAAGTGTTTATAATTTAAATACAAAAAATTTAGAGTCAAGAACTTGTTTGATGCTCACTGGACACTTGTCTAAACATGTCCAACAGATATAATATATTATATTACTCTCAACATGCCAATAAAGTATAACAGGCACAGGAAAGGTAAGTGTAGTATTATAGTTACATGCTATAATGCACGAATACACCATTTTGGGCAGCATACTTTTGCTGAATAAGTATCCACCAAGGATATACAATAGATAATTACGGACATATATGCTCATCGTATCCATGAATTTAAGAAATAAATAGATTGGATACTCTCGGATATGTATCCTAGTGTATCTAAGTAAACATTTTTATTTATACGTTTTATCTCACTTTTTCAAGTGATGTGCCTATATATATATTTATATATAAATATATATATATATATATATATGTTAGCGTTGGACTGGTAGTATATTCTCAATTTTATAGTGCATATTTATGCATTTATTGTATGTCCTTTGTTATTTTACCTAACTTTTACTCTCTCTCTCTCTCTCTGAGGACAAATGTCCTCATTTGACTTTCATAATCAAATTGACTATTTGTAAAGATAATAATTGAAAAACATATTTATTTAGAGCAATCACAAATCGTGGAGAGTAGTAAATTCTATGTTGTTTATATGGTCACAATCTCCTATATTTAAAAAACCAAGTATAATTTATAGTTTCTAAAATGAACAATTTGACCATAAAAGTCAAATAGAAACATTTATCCTGGGATGGAAGGAGTATGTTTTTTCTTTCAAATTTTATTTGTTTTATTAAATGTTTATGATTTATAAAATTGGTAATTCCTTATTACTTTTTTAAAATGTTCGTTCTATCTTTAATGTGATATTGTTAAGTTTATAATTCTGTTAATATTATGTTCCTTGTTATTCTTATTCATTTTGTGTTAGTTTTATGTTTATTGCAAAAATAAGTACCATAGCTTTACTTATTTATTTTAAGTGATAAACTTGATATGAAGTATGTAAATGAAAATTAAATTTACATTTAATTAATAAATGTATCTCGCTGTATTCTTATCCAAGTTTTTTTAAGAATTTTGTATTTGTCCACCCTTGTCAGTGCTTCCTAGGGTACATAACTGTCTCATTGGGTTAATTATTAGTTACATATAAATATATCTAAATCTCACAAATAACAAGTATGGATATAGTCCTTGTAATGTATATTAGCTGTAATTGTTTATTAGCTATATATTTGATGTAGCCATGTAGGACAAGGATGGAGGTAAGAATAAATGGGAAAGTAGATAATTAGACTAAAAAGGCACAAGCATAAGGCTTAAAATTCAATAATATCAATCATTCAATATATAATAATGATTGATTATATCTCTTTATATTGCTCATGTAAAAAACCAGCTTTTCCAGTTTTGAATAACTGATTAGGGGGTCACTTATGTAATTTTCATCTTTTTAAACTATTTTAAAACTTACATAATGTTCATTCCTATAAATTTAAAGCAAACAGAATTAAAAGGGAGGCACATGCTCATGCTACTCTTTAGTTTTTATGCAAATGGAACTTAGATGCTGAGACAAAATTTGGTTATGAAATGGAGCTGGAGAGAATTACTAGAATCTCATTATTTGTTCTCAATTAATGGAACCGTGTGAGTTCACTGCACATTTGAAGTATTAATCACATCATGGGAGTGGTACTTGACGTTTGACCTAGAAGTTGTATACTTCCTATCTGATTACGTTATTCCTTTTTCTTTTCTGTTTTTTTGTCATTCGTCTAGAAAGCTTGAAAATGAATTGGTTGATTGAAAAATCTTCAAGTGCTCCATATTTCACGTTTTTTTTTCTTGTTTTGTTTCTGATTGTTAGTGATTTAGGTAGAAATTTTAATTATATGAGAGTCAACTTATTATCTTTCTCTTTTGGTTTATTGTTGTCGACGCAATGTACTTGTTCTCTCTTTATATGGTAGTTTTCTTTTGAGATACCATGCTTAAATTGATTTTTGAACTCACTTTCAGGCAACAACAAAGTGATGAAACTCCAATGGTATGGGAGATGCTCCTGTACATCTACATCCTGTACTCGCCAGATTGGCACTACCGCAGTACAATGCCTACTTTCCTTTTTCTCTATGGCGCTGTATTTGCGATTGCCCACTCACTGATTCGTTTCAGCATTGGCTTCAAGGTGCATTATGTGATTCTATGTCTGTTGTGCATTCCCCGGATGTACAAGTATTATATATACACACAAGATATTTATGCTAAAAGGCTCGCAAAGTTATATGCGGTTACCCTATTCCTTGGTAGTATTTGCTGGCTGTGTGATCGTGGTTTCTGCAATGAGATATCTGGTTGGCCCTTCAACCCACAAGGTCATGCCATGTGGCATGTCTTCATGGGTTTTAATTCTTACTTTGCAAACACCTTTTTAATGTTTTGCCGTGCTGAGCAACGGGGATGGGCCCCAAAGGTTGTGCTCTTCATGGGGTTTCTACCCTATGTGAGGATTGACAAACCAAAATCTCAGTAAAAGATGGATAATTATGCAATTACAGTATTTTTCCCTTGTTGTGGATGAATATGAGAAGTTTTGGAGGCTGCATAAAGCAGGCAATTGGTAGTTCTTTTCCTCTTTCAGATTGATCTAAAGGATAATTTGGAGTATTGATTGATTGCTTAGAATCTCATTCACCTTTTGGGAGTAAAAGTAGCACATCCTTACCGTGCACCATATTAAATGGTTATTGAGTGCAGTTCAGATGACATTTCTTGATAGTGAATTTTGTAGTATTTGATAATTGAGAAACTGGTAGAAAGCTTAAATGTTTGTGCTAATTTTTTTTGGAAGTTGTTGTCATTATTCCATAAGTTCTGATTTCTTTGATTTTGAGATGTTTTTGGATTAGAAATTTACACTTGTCTTCTTGGTTCATTTGTAACTATTTTATATGCCATTTCCATATCAAATGGCATTAAGTTTTGCTCCTGCTCTTTAGAGGGTTTTTAATTTTTAATGCATTAGTGCTTATTGTCTTGAATTTTCTTTGATTCTGTACCCGTTTTAACCATGCTTTGGGGATTGGAATTGAAATACTTTGAATCTTAACAAGAGAAGAGCATGCTTAGATATATACACTGGTTTTGAAATTAAACTTGTATTCTGGGACATCCTAAAACACAAATTTAAGTCTCAATTATAATAGGATGAAGGTAGCAGAGTACTATAAAACAAGTGACAGGAAGATGAAAATGATACAGATGTTTCACGGTCAACTGACATTTTCAAGTCAATGTCATCAAAAGCACAAGAAACTCAAGGATTTTATCGGACTCCCACAAACTTAAGTAAAGCCGAGGTCCATAAATCCTCCTTGAAATCATTTTAAGGAATTGGTTAATCGTAAGATGACTAGTAAAACGTATTCGATCCAAAGAAGAAAAGAGAGATGGTGTCGAATAAGGAAGCAAGCACTATACAAATATTTCAGCTGTATTTAGTATACAAATTCTCCAGCTAAACAAATGGAACATGCCGGAGCCCAAAATGCATACACACATGCACAAGTATGTTCCGTGGTTCAAACTGGCAATCCTGATCCTGAATGATGCTGGGGCGAGTTGTAAGAAATAAACACGTAATTTAACCACTCCGAGATTCTCTATCCTGGACAATGTCGGATTATCCATAAATTACAGGGGCAGATCAAGTAATTCATGCTCTTCCAAACCGGCTCTCCTGGATGATCTGCGCAAGCTTTGTGTACAGAGCTCGCTGCTCCTCGAAGCTAAGATTCATCAATATCTACATCATGGTTTAGCCAGCTCATTATCGAAATCCAATGATGCTATAAATGACCGTACAGAGAGAATGTAAGCCGATGGGGATGGATGCAATATTTCACAAATTTTACCTGGTCCAAAATCATCTCAACCGATACACTTTGAGGCGTAACAAACGACTGGTGATAGATGTATGCAAACACAGCCATCACCATCTGCAGAAATGTTGCATTAATCACAGTAACATGCATCGGACAAAACATTTGTTTTGATAATTGGATACATAATTACAAATGGAGGCTAGAGACCACAATGAGACAACGAATCATTTGAGTGGAGCTTTATCCTATCAAATTTGAGCTGAACTTGAAACATTGAGAGTCTCAGATATAGGCAACACACAAATCAAACAGGGAAGTCCATGACAAAGGTAGATACGCCAAGACAGGTGGCAATCTAAAAGTTATACACTGTGCATCATCTTGAAGTAAGATGAACTTAAATCCAAGTTGTGGAAATGCAACAGATCACTAGCACGCCCATGCTATTTACTCCCTCCGTTTCGCCATACATGTTTCTATTGACTTCTATAATCAATTACCTATTATTAAAATTAAAAATTAAGCATACCTATTTAGATTTTCCAAATATCAAACCTTGAGATTAGTACTAAATTATACTCTTTTCCAAAATATAAGATCATTGTCAACCTTTTGAAAATCGATTTGAAATATATTTTCAAATTCAAAATTGATACAACGCAAATAAAATTATAAAAATTATAATTAGTATTTTTTACATAGTTACAATATTCATCATTGATTCAATGTATTGAATAAACAATGATTGAATAAGATTAAATGCATATTTATTAATTTTGAATTAGAAAGTGCCTCAAATTGATTTTCAAAAAAGCCAATAACGATATTATATTTTCCCTATGGAGGGAATAAGTAGTTTATTATAGTCATACTCTGTATATATCTAAAAGAATAATAGGATTCATTAATTTAAAAAAAGGTCAATTAAATAATAAATGTCGATGGAGGACATTTATCTTGGGAACAGAGGGAGTATAAAACTAAAGGGGCATCACCACCATGAAACTCGCATCCCAAAGCTGTCATTGCACAAAAGCAAAAAAGTATCTAAACTATGAATACCAAGGGAAACGATATTTGCACCTATTGTTTTAAGATCAATAAGCATAAAAAATACATGCATTGCCTGATGATATCACCGCCACAATTGCCTGATGATATCTACTAGTTGATTAGACTAAGGCTACTCTTGCCTACACAGAGTTGCTGCTAAAGATAGATTAGACCTAATCTTTGACATTATTTTGGGTAGTGGCTGCCATTCAACTTAGATAACTCTCAAATTGAAATTTAATTTTCTATTTGTAGGACTTTTACAGTTTTTCAAAGCTTACCTGGCAATCCATTCTATCCGTCATTCCACCATGACCAGGAATACTATCACCAAAATCCTGCAGCAAACGTCCAGAAAATTTGAAGATCTTTTGCAAATATACATCCACAAAACTTAAACTGAAAAGTGAAAGGGAAAAACTGACAATATTGAACCTTTATCTTGAAAGCTCTTTTAAACCCACTAGCAAAAAAGCCTCCGAAAGGTGCAATTATGGATGCAAAAAGACCAAGCCATAATGCATGCCATTGTACTGGCAAAACTTGGATCTCTTTCCAAGGAAACTGCAGAAGAAAATGAAGAATGATGTAGACATATATCTTGATATATTTATAGACAGAAGATTGAAACATAATGCCTGCTGAAAAATGTGGCTCTGGTAGGTTAGGAATGCTGCAAAAATATTTTCCTACCACTGAAGTAATGAAAGAAACCATGCCGTATTAATTGATTGATTGATCTTTTAACATTCAATGGCATACATACAGATAAATTTTCAGTATTCTTTGGAAGCTAAGGATCCCTAAAAAGTGTATATCTCAGGTTTCACTGTATTAACGTGACTATCATCAATTATTCCTTTATTTTTACTTCAACCTCTAAGGGTTGACATGTCAGTGTAGTTAGAACTTATGATATAGACAAATAATTTTGTATACTTTGACAGTGATAGGGCACTGAACTCGGGAATTGATACAGCTACCACTACTCACAAGGCACAAACCAAATGATAATTTTTTAATATTTCAAGACAAGATAATGTAAATGCTGCAGCTAACGTTGAGTGGAAACCATATAATGGCTTGTGACGTGAGCATTTAGAATAGGAACTTACCGTTTGACAAAGAGAACTAATGTAGCTACAATCTTTGGACAGGAAAAATCAAGCTCATTGACACTTATGGTATTGACCCACTAATGTTAGTTAAGGACTGTGACCACTAGCCCAACTACACCACTAGTATTATTGCTTTTATTACGATGCTTTATTTTCCTATGGGAAGTGGTTAAGCTTCAAATCCTCGTACACATATCTCCAAAATCCTCAGGAATAAAACTCAACGGAACTCAACACTAAGCAAAGTAGCAAACCACAAACCTCAAGTGCCCGTGTACAAAAAATTATATTTTATACTTGGGAAATAATTCTATTAGACCTTCCAAAGGTTTGGTATCGGTTTACAAAGCATAGGTATATATATTCTACTCGTGCATCTGACGACTACTCAGTGAATATTTCTAAAACAAACTTTTTTGCCGTGAAATCAAAACATAACAATATAATGAACTTTTTTTGCCGAGAAATTGAAACATAACAATACAATGTACTTGTTTGTCATACAATCAAAACATAAATTACAAAGCAAAATACTAGTAAATTTGTTGCATTGGAATCTATTTGTAATTGAACATCCAATTACCCAATCAGGAAACCATCCAGGTAGAGTGAAATATTCTGGCTTGAACAAAGGACCAGAATCACAATGAAGCCAACCAGTTGATAAATCCTGCATGTGTTATTGTTTCTGGAAGTTAAGTTTCTTGAAAAACTGATAACTATGCCCTAATAAGCTACAAGACTTGAGTTTTGAAAAATATCACCTTCCTAGGACATGTGAGCCACTGGAAATTACCCAAGATATTAGCGAGCTGCATGATTGGATGAGCATAATTTCAGTATCACAGAATGAGAGCAAAAAAATTATAGTTACTCATCCTACCTACATTCTGTTTCATACATGTAAGGGCAGGGATTTTTCTGTAGTCAAATTAACTAATTCTACTATATTGTATTTTAGAAATGTCAATGAAAGGGATTTTTTTCCTTCTCTTTAGTAACTTAACGTTGGCTTCATAAACTCCAAAAATGAGAAGAAGACAAAAAGAGTACAGGACTGCATAGGCAGATCCAGAAAGAACTGGTGTTATCATACTCAACATGACAGATTTTTTTTCTTTTCTTTTAAAATACTTACATAGCCCGATGCACACAAAGTAAAAAAAAATTCTTCTAGTATTCCCTAAAACCAGACAATATCTTGTGCTAATATATTTTACCAACTAAAAACCAAACAAAACAACATGAGTAGTTTTTCCCAATATCTTTCAAAACTCTTAAATTCCAAAATGTCACTTTTAAAAATAGAGTTGGGTTATTCCCTTAACAAGAAAATATAGATAAATATAGAGTGAGCCTTATAGTCGGATCAATGTAGGGCACCTGAATAATAGAATCCATTGAGGAAAGATAATACAAAAAATTGATTAGTCAAGCAGCAGTCTGGACTAGGATTGGTCAGAAGGAAACTAAGGAAATATTTTTGCCTATAAATGTTTATTTTATAGTATTACTTAGTTAACAGGTGAATGTATTCCAGCATTCAATAAATATAGCAGCGACAAAGTTCATTGTCATTGTCGAAAATAATAAGAAGCTCACCACAAATGCAGAGATTATAGTTGTGACAGATGCTCCAATGAAACCTTCCCATGTCTTCTTTGGAGATAACTTGATCAAAGGAGTTTTTCCAAAGAAGAATCCAAAGAAATAAGCAGCAATATCATTGATTACAATAAGTGATGCAGGAAGAAGGAACCTGCATCATAGCTAAACCGTTTGAAGTTCTTTCCTCATCTTGTACTTGAATGTCAAAGTAGCATGCTCACAATTGTAGTAAGTACTTAATGTATAAAACTTTTAGCTACCAACTCAAGAAAAATATAAAATCAACGAGTTAAAATTCCAAATATACAGCAATAAGATTCCACAAAGATCCTAAACAAAGTCAACTTATAATTGAAATTACTCGTGGATGATGGAAGGAATAAGATTTGACAAATAATTCTTCACTTGTGAGTAAGGCTTTAAACGAGTCAAACAGTTCGAGCTCGATTAGGCTCGACCCGGAAAAATATAAAGTTGACTCGGATTCATTAATAATATGATCCAAATCCGAGCATAAAAAATAGTTCGAATAAAAATATGAGTAGAATCTGAACAATGTTATACTCGATTCGACTCGTTTAACATTCAAATCACTCGAATTATTAATTGTGATTCGATACATATTCGATTGATACAAATTCAATTAGATACTCGATACATTCTCTTATAATATATACCGAATTAAATCAAAACAAGATAATTAATTATTATTTTGTTTTGTTTTTAATTTTAATTGTGATTTTATATTTATAAAGTGTAGTCGTAAATATATTTTCTCATTTCTAAGTAAAATAACAAATTCAATTTATAATAAATCTAGTTATTATGTGGAGACTCGAATTCGAACTTGAATTTGAAGCTCGCGAGTAGTTTGAATATAATTCGATCCGAGTCGAATCGAGTAATAAATATTCGAGTCGAGTTGAATCTAAGTAGAAATTTTCAAATACAATTATGAATTTAATATTTCCCTTACTTGTGAGCCAAAAAAGGTTTGTGAAAAAATTTATTGCAATTACTTGTGGAAGAGTTTAGGAGAAAAACTTAAATATTAGTTTATATGATGCCAAAAGTTTTGAATAGGCAACAACTTAAGACCATTGACAGTTTTCCTCACTTGATTCTTAAAAGACTGGAGGAATTTTGAATGGTTTAACTTGAATGTGATGAATCTCTGGAAAGGGATATAATAACCTCATAGCCTCACCAAAATTCCATTTCCTTTTAACTGCTTAAACTGAAGAAAACAGAAGCACTCTTACAAAAATGGGGAAGGGGAACCACCATTTACAAAATGGTTTTTAATCGATGAAGAACATGATACAGGTAAAATATTACAGCAAATGAATAGCATTTAAAAGCTTACATGATGAAATTTTTATTACCAGAAAATTCCTTCAAAAATGTTTGCTACAGTGAAAGCTGACTGCGTAAACACCACAATAAGAATCATATGTGTCCATGCATATTGACCAAACTGATACTTGTACATCTTCTTCTTTAGTGTAAGAATGAACCACATAAAACCTGAGGGCAATCAAAAAAGATAAAAGACTCTGCCATTAGTTAGAATGTAGAATAAATGACGTCGAGCAATTAAACATAAATTTTACTAGGTTGACAGCAAGAGGCAAAACGCTAGCACATTGCAAACCACTTGCATTTAACATGAAATATTCTGTGACGAATATATAAGTATAGATATACAAACAACTGCTAACATGTAGTTCCTCAAAACAATTCCACACAAAATTTACAGAGAAGAGAGAACGAACCTGCGATGTACAAGAAATAACAAGTAACCATATGATACTTGATAATTCTGCCCACAAGTTGATATAAAAACTTGTCAGAAGTAACGGTATTAACAAGTCGTTGACTGAGAATGCGACCGTATACAAATAGCATTGCAGTGATGAAAAAATGCCTGCAAAAGGAAGTTATGAAGTAAAGAAACAAGATCATGCCATCATGATAAACAAATTTTTAGGACAGCTGCTGAAAACCCAAAAATGGGAGTGCAAGACGATTCAAAGATATGCAAACATGTGCCATGTAAAAAACTAAAAGAAGTTCGTTCTGTACGATTCTGATAGCTACGGAGATTTTGACCATATGGCCAAACCCACTCTAGAAATTTGGAAAAGCAGCACACTTTATTAACTGCTTGGGTAGCATAATACAAGAAACGTTATTCTAAAAACCAGAAGGGGAAAAAATCAAGTACACACCATGCATATCAATTTGCTTACCAATTTAATTGCCTAAATCCGGGAAGGTGACTATCTTCATGCGCTTTCCTTAGAAGACTGAACAGCTCTTTTACCATGAAGATTTGGATAATAACAACCATGGCCCAAATATAGAGATGGCCCATGTAGATTATGAAGACAAAGCCGCCAATCATCCATATAGACGAATATGCACGTATTAACATTGACTTGTATTTCTTACTATCATTAACCAGTAAGTGGCTTCCATTTGCTTTGCCAATGTCTGGAGGAACCTGGCATCCACAGTAAAAAAATAAGGCCAAAGAAAACGAAAATGAAGTTAATGAACCCTCAAAACTGTCCAAAGAGGTATGTACCTAGTTTTTACAATCCCTATTACCTACCTAGTGGTTAACAAAACTGCTTACAGAGTTTACCACCAAGATGATCTTGTTTACTAAGACAATGCTAATGGTTTCATGAGGCATTAAGTAAAAGAAGACAAGGAAGAACCATCAAGTACCAATTTCAAATTTTCCCCTTAATTTGGTTTGGACTATCACGTTTTTAGGTAACTACACTGTTAAACTTTAGCTTTCTTATAACGTCGATAATTTGAATTCGTTATATAGAAGAGAGCATGGTACACCATGTAATTTAATTTTTTGATATTTACGCCGTGTAATTTAATACATGGTATGCTGCAGGTAGATTTGTGCAGATTCAAAACAAAAATGTGTCGCTTGTGTTTCTACTTTCTACATATAAGTTTGTTTTCATTTAGAAAGTGAATGGTTGGAATATAAAGCCTCAATTGGTTTAGTTACTTCTTTAAGTTTTTTATGTTGAAAACTTGCATGCAAAAAATAGCAATAGTAGCGAATCATGTATGATGTTTAACCTGGTGATGGAGATGTGTGTTATTACTGTCCTTCATTCTTTATAAAGAGTTGCTCAGATAGTATCATACCCTCCCTTATATGAAAGTGGTTATGGGATCGAAAAGCCTCATTGGAGGCACTATTTGCTAGCCTAGTAGAGCCACTAAAAATAGCCTTATTTATAGCTTCAGTCGAGGCAATATCCTATAGCTGTTACGGCCTCCTTCAAAGGTAGAGTTTGAGGTTAGGTGTGACGTCCCATCTACTTGCTATGATAATTATACACAGTATAAAAATGCCCTTCATTCTTCACTTGGAAAGCTGTCTTATAGATGTTTATTCAATGGTTTTCATGTTTAATTCTATAACAATAAAAACTAAAGGATGTAGAAAAAAAATTATTGCCAAATTTTGTGTATGAAATGGAAACACCATGCTTTAGAAGACCATTTGTACCAAAATGCAATTCACTGCCGTTTTACCTTTTCATGACTCTAAGAGCAACCAATTTGGATAACCATAGTGATTAAAACATAACAATAGCTCGAGCAACAACTTACCTCATTTGAACCTCTACGGCGCCGTAGTCGTCCAGTGGGTGTTGCTGGGGTGCTGCTACTACTATCCTTATGCATGACTTTTCTATTAACTTTACTCTCACCTAAGAACAATTAAAGATCTACAGATATGTAGAATGCCTGGGACATAAAAAACAAAGTGAAAAATACTTAGGAAATGTGTTCATTCTCAATAACCTGGTACACCTAGGAGAAATCAGGTATCAAAAACGTATAGCATAATTATTCCACTAAACAATATTTTTCAGAAGCTATTAAGATGGGGAAACGAAAACCATGAATGGATCTGTGTTACAGAAGTCAAGTTAACAAAACAGAGAACTCATGGTAGCCAATTTCTAGCATCTTTGCAGAAAACTAAATATCTTCTACACATCAAAAAGTTTGTTTCAGCATCTAATAATTGAGTCACCGAACTCAGCAACAGAAAATACAATTATATGAAGCATATAAGACAAGATTTTACCATTTTTTAAAGGGCTAAATAGTGAAATAAAGTGATTAAGTGCAGCAAAGGCCAAAGAGAGAGAAAGAAAAACAAATAATACATGAGGTCGAAACAAAAAATAATTCAGCAAGTATTCAGACAAATAATACTGTGAGCCCAAGTATAAATTAGGGTTCACATGTGACCTAAAAGAATTAAATGACAAACGGAAAAGTCGGAAATAAATATGCGAGACCCGAGAGAAGCCTCCACGTGTCCCAAGGCAAAAGACTCATGGAGACGACTCATTTTGGGTTTTGATTGAGGGATTGGATTGGTGGCTAAAAGGACAGGACAATCTGGGCATTACTCTGGTGACCAAGGGTATTTCTGAAATTTCCCCAAAGTCACGTGCCTGAAGTGTGACCACTTTCCAAGAAATTCTATAAATACTCCTTCCATTTCATTGAGGAAGGGACTTTTGGAAAATTGAAGACTTGGAGATTCTCTCTCAATCCGAAGCACACCCTAGAAGGCTCCCTGGATCTTTGACACCTTAAGTAGGTTCTCAGATCCTAAAAGTTCTGCCACGTGTCAGTGAAGTAATTGCTCACATGTTCTTCTCTCCTCTTCAATTCATCAATCGATTCCGTACTTCGTAGATTTCTCTCCTCCTCAGCTAACACGAAACCCTAACCCTAGCAAGGTACGATTTCCTTGCTCACATTTAATTGGCGACTCTGCTGGGGAGGTGTAGAATTCGTGAAGGGTATACTCACAACTCGAAATGGAAGAACTATAGGAAAAGTTTCATCGACAACAACAGAAGGCCAACGAAGACTTCATCGGTGAATGCTACTAGTGCTAAAGAGGTCTTACCGACAAAAGTTATTGAAAACGAGAACTTTTAAAATAAGAAACCAAAAGTCCACTGATTAAAGCAACCAAGCCAAAAAAAAATTGAGGAAGTATTCCAAGAAGTTTTCTTTACTTTTAATTTCTCAAAGTAAAGAAAATTGGGGGCATAAAAACTCCATAATTCTAACTTTTCAAATCAAGGGAAGTACATTATACGATTTACTTGCCCAAAAATACCAACCATGTTTGTAACACAAAGTTTTATCTCCTATAATTTATTTATTTTCTTCATGTAGTTCAGTACCATACATTGCTTCAAACTCTATATTACCCTAGGAAATTAAAAATTCAAGCAGAACAAACATACTGAATGGTTCCAACTTCTTAATGTGTAGTAACGTCCTTGATTTGAGGTTAGACATATTACCAGTTAAATACATAGAAGAACTTATTACTAGTATTCATTTCCGAGTAAAATAGGAACCACCTGGAGAAAAGGAAAGAAATTCCTCACTGGTGCACTCATTTGTCTCATAAGGAACTGAACAGATGACAAAAGATGATAAAGTTTTATTATCGCATTAGAACCACCTCATTGTTACAAATAAGAAATTCACACATTTATTTCATCGCTAAAATGTTACTTTTTATTTACCAAAAAGAAAAAAAAAATCATAAGATGTCTATGAAAAAGAAGAGAATTTGCAAGGAATAATAACCCCTCTTCAATTGTTTGGTATCTGTGAAGGTCAACAGCAATATCTATGGCCTGCCATATGCCTTGGACCAATCACACATCAATATCTCTGCAGTTTCATCGTGAATTTTTCAAATGGGACATTGTGGTGCTTGTCTGCTCTTTCTAAAAAAGAAAAATGGTGACCAATAGCTATGGCCCCTTAGCAAAGCCTCCTGAAAAAATCTTTGAAGGTGGAGAGTAAGATGAAGAGCAGAAGAGGCCATTTTAGGAGCAGGATTAGGAAACCAGGAATATGAGAATTTGTAGGCAACTTTGGATCATAATGCAAAATAATAAGAATTTTATTAATAGCTTGTCTTTCCTGCTCAAATGGGACATTGTGGTGCTTGACTGCTCTTTCTAAAAAAGAAAAATGGTAACCAGTAGCTATGGCCCCTGACCAAAGCCTCCTGAAAAATCTTTGAAGGTGGACAGTAAGATGAATAGCAGAAGAGGCCATTTTAAGAGCAGGATTAGGAAATCATAAATATGAGAATTTGTAGGCAACTTTGGGATCATAATGCAAAATAATAGGAATTTTATTAATAGCTTGTCTTTCCTGCTCAATGAAGTACCATAGCGCTTGGATATGACCCATGATTTGTTTCTTTGGTCTATCACTCCGTTTACCTAATTAAGGCTCCTATTTGATGGCTTAGAAGATGAGAGCTTGGAAAAAATGGGTATAGAAGGAATACAAGCATCCTCCCAAATTCTTTCTTCCACTCAATTATCAAATGTACAATCATACAAGACTTGCTAGAATAGCTCTTCCTTCCACTAAACTAGATCATCCCCAAGAAGGAGACATGGTTCTTTTTGAATTCATGAACTCTGTTTTGGGGAGGGGAAATAAAGCTCTTTCAGCACCTTGACCAATAAATCAATCCCTGCTAGCTAATAAAGCCTATAAATCTATGTAAATTCCTGAATCCAAGCCATCAATACATTTTGGTTTTGAAAACATTTTTCCAGCTTTTTTACTAAATTGTATACCCATCCTTGGTATATCCCCGTCAGAGGTTTAATATGACACCGTTAATATATCTGCATAGAGTCCTTAAAATTTTAAAACATTATATAGGTAGGAATTACACCCACTTAATCAAGATTTCTCTACCAGAACCTGAATACTTTTTTTCTCTCTTGATGTATGTCTCTCACACCCATGAGACCCTTTTAAAAAGAAAATTGTTCCCCATTCAGTGGAGCTTCAAAAATCAGTATATACAGTTATACACCATAAGAACTTATTACTAGTACCCCAACAAGGGAGTATATCAGTATATTCAGTTATACACCAAAAACTGCATACCAAATGATATGAAATTTCAGTTAAGTTAATATACCCTGCCACTAATAGGTTTGCTAACAGTGCATTGAAGTCTAAATTACCTCACCTTAAGATTACTCGGGGTTTGGATATAAACAAACAAGAGTAAGAATGTGTTGAATTGATCCCAAAATTGACATGTAGGCTAAATTCAATACATAGAGCAGCAACTACAATCAAATCTGAACATAAAATCAAATATGTGAATACCATACAAAGTTAATTACACAGAGTTCTATTCATTTAAATTATATATACACACACACACATACACGAACACAACAAAATAAATATATGTGAAGAGAGAGAAAAACCTGCTTGAGTACCTGACGGAGAGAGGTACGATGAAGCTAAAGAAGGCTTCTTCTTCTTCTTCTTCTTCTTCGTTAGTGATTCTCTCGGGACAATTTAGAGGAGTTTTTTGTATTTCAAATCTCAATTATAAAGGAAAAGGAGTATTCTGAAAATTTTAATATATATCTGTAAAATTAAAAATGTCTGTTCAATTATCCTATAATAGGAAGATTTACTACACTCACCGCCGAGCACGAACGTTCAATGAACGCTATAAGTTTTTCTTTCTAATTTTTAGTGACTTATGACTAAATTGAAAAAATAAAAATAAACACTTTAAATACTAAAAAGAGTTTCCATGAGGGTGGGACTGGGGAGTATTATGTTAAAGGACCAAGGAGTATACATAATTTGTTTTTTAGGATCGTCTTTTAAAAATTGTAGTAGTAGAGATTTATAAAAGATAATTAATTTACTCAAAAGATGGATAAATATATAATTATTTTTTCCTCTAAATTCAGAATAAGATAAAATATATAAAGTGAAAGGTAATTATGTCTTTTAATAATAATAATAATAGTAATAATAATAATAATTACATCATCATGCTTGGACTTTCAAAATAATAATAGTAATAATAATGACCATAAAAGAACAGAAATAAAATTATTTATACCAATAAAACATAGATATCAATTAATTTTTTTATTAATATCGTGTAAATGGATTTTAATGGGAAAAAAATTGTTCTATTTTCTCTTGCTTTTCAAGGTTCATAGTATAAAAATGCCAAGCCTTAAGGTTGCTATTTTTCAATGTTAATTTTTGATGATGAGAGACAATAAAAACTTTATTTTTTATAGTCAATTGAGGCAACTGAGCGAGTGTAAATGATTTCTCCTTTTCTTATTATTTTATCATAAGTGGAGATTTTATTTAATTGAAATATATATGGTGTTTGTTTGTTATTCCTTTTAACCCCACCCATTTCAGACTGCTTCAAATATTTTATTTATTGGCTTCAACAACTTTGTTCAAATGTTTATTTTTAGGAGTTTTTTTTTCCTTTTGTCAGATTTTTTTGGATACATGAATTGTTGAAAATTGATTGTTTGATATTTAATATGGTCTTATCATGACGGCTTATTCCTCTCTAGATATTCGTATTCTATTGTTATTTTGAGAATACGATTATATTTTAGAAATTTATATTGTGTATACTAGCGATGTTGCTGCGATTAGGACTGTGTATCGGTAAATAATCGTATCGGATCGATCCAAACTGTATTGAACCAATTTTCAAAAGTGGTCAAAATTACGTATCGAAATGATACCAGTTCTTACATATATTTCATATTTGTATCGGTTACAAGATCATGCCATAATTTTGCAGGGGCAACTGCCTATGCTGCCCCCAATACAAATTCGTCACTAACCGATATATACCAGTTACTTATACCGATACCAAATCGGTTTCGTTTTGTCCCAAATCAATCGGGTTTGAATAGATTCAGTTTGTCAAAAAACTAAAAAAATCTTCACCCCTAGTTACGATTGCCCTATTTTTATGATTATCTGTTATTTTGTTTGAAAAAAATTAATATTTCAATTATTTTATTGTAATTCTTTTATTTTTTGTAATAAATTATAATTTTAATATATTTCAAAAAAATTGGATTGTTTTTAAAAGAAAAAATAAAATGGGTTGAAGGTTTGACCTACTCTAAATTCAATTATAACCTTGTGATTGTGACTTTTACCCAGCCTTAAATCAGCTAATGGTAAAAGTAAAACTAAATTGACTACTCCTATTTTATAAGCAAAAATAATTCAGCACGTGATAAAATGAAAAAGACTATTTTTTAAATTAATTATTCGTATGCTAACAAATAATAAGGTGGTTGGATAGACTTTTCAGTCACCATATTTATGTTAAATGTACTCATGCCCAAATTATATTGGCACGCATATTTAGATGATCCCAGATAAATAAATTAAATTATACTATCTTTTTTTTTTCAAAATTAAAGATATATTTTAATTTTTCAAAATTAAGTTATAAAATTTTAAAATATAAAATTATTTAATTTTAATATAAATAAATATAATAATTATAAACTAATTATAAAGTACAAGTAATTATCACATTTGTTGTTTTTAAAACTTAAACGAAATTATATTAATTTTGTATTTTAAAATTTCCTAAAATAACTTTATATAATAAAATATAGATTAGTAGTACAAGTTTCTGGAACATTCTCCAGTATGGGCGTTTAAATTAAATTTGCTTTATGTCTGTACTGCATTTATTGGTAGTACTTTGCTAAATTTGTACTCATAGAATACCCAAAAGCAGATACCAACAGAATTAAGGGCCAACCAGTGAATAGTTATTACTAGATACATATCTGCGCGTTGCATCGAAATTATTTAATTTTTTAATAATAAATATGTACATACAATTAATAAATTAAAATATAATAAAAATATAGTACATTATTATTCAGATTAATCAATATGTCCTCAGCAAACCACAAAAGAATGACACACAAATCAGATTTCCATAAATTTGCAAACAATCAACAATAATAAATAATCATATGGCCTTTTTGTAAGTTTAGTAGTATAATATTTCTGCTAAATTTGGATTACAAAAGGTCTCCATATATTAAAACCAGAGTGAGGAAAGGAAAATCCCTCTTATCCTGATTTCAGGGAAAAGGAAATTAATAATCGGGCAAAGGTGCAAAAAAGTCCCTGATGATTACACGGATGTCACACTTCCACCTTAAACTAATTTTTTTTTTCCAAAAGTACCCTTAACGTTACAAAATTCAGCCCAATTATGCCCCTTCCGTTAACAGACTTGTCACCGAGGCAAACGGAGCAGATACGTGGACAAAATTTGATGACAGAGCAAAAATAAATAAAAAAATCTTCTCTTTATTCTCTCTCTTTCCTCTCCCTTTCTTCTCCCTTTTTTTCTCTCTCTCCTTTCTTCTTCCTCTGTTCTAAAATAACAAAACTGAAATGTAAGACCCCAAATTATTAATAAATGAAATTTATTTTCCTCTATTTATTATTTTGAAATAGTAAGGGTTGATTTGATTAATGTGGATAGTTATGGGTAAAATAAGCAAATATTTCGAATAAGCAAGTGGTTATAAAATATTCATTATTGTCGGGGAATATTCGTTTGGTCGTGGAATATTAAATCTTTGTAAGGAGAATATTAAATGCTGACTGTAGCTTGACCGTGTGTGGCCCCATAACGGAAAGCGATTGGATGAAGAAAGCGACAAATATAAGTTGGTTAAAAATAACTTGGCGTAGTTATTACTCAATTAAGATTGTTGGAATACCGGTGGTTAAAATCTGATGTCTGGCGTGGTTGCTTAAAGAGCACACGGTATTGCAAAGTATTATTGAATTATTGATCCTTACGTGAAAGGCTTTACTCAATAATTTTTTCACGGTAATTCTTATTCGATATTTTATTTTATTGATTCGATAATTCTTTGCGTTGATATTTTATATTATTGTTGTTCGATAATTGTCAACGCACATTATCTCCATTATCGGATCAATAATTCATATTATTTAAATAATATTATTAGATAGCATTATTGGCAATGTCTAGAAAGTTACGTCGGGGAGAGGTTTGGTCACCTAATTGCGGCAGAAGAAGGAGAAATCCTTATTGGAAAGCCCCTCTTTCTGAGGAGCTACGGTTGTCATAATTGTGATTCGTAATATTATTTGTGAATAATTAATTATTGATTTATATGATAAGAAAATATTTATTTGATGTGGATATAAATGATGGATTTATTTATTTTATGTGGTTATAATTGAATGATTTAATGTTGAGGTGTTTTATCGGTAATTTTGTTCGGAATGGAGGAATTAAAAAATCAAATCGGTATTTTTTACGATATATTGCGTGAGTTATAATTTTTAATCAAATAGTTGGATCGTTGTAATTTTGGATATGTTATACATACATAAGTTGAGTATATGTCCACAAATTTTGAACCGTTAAAATGAGCGAATGATTTGTTATGAATTTTAAGAGGTGATGATTAGGAAATTAGGTTTATAATTGATTTTGGTGGAAAATTCTAGAATTAAGTGGGCCCCACTTGTGGTTGGTGAAGAAATGTGCTGAATTTTATTTCAAATGTGGTGGGTGGGAATAGTAGCGGAGTAAAGCCATCGGAGGTTGCGAGTTAAGTGCGCTTGGCGTCTTTAACAATTTCCTATAAATAGAGGGCTAAGTTAGAATTGAAAATCACACCGAAACAAGTTTTCTTTCTCTCTAGATTATTGGCGTATTTTTGTGAGTATTTTGATATTTTGAGAGTTGCTATTATTCGATCTAAGTTTCATCAAGACTATATCCAGAATTTGATCGGAAATACGGTTATTTTGAGGTAAGGGATGTTATTTTCTTTCAAATGATATTATTTCTTCAATATCATTATCTTTGAAATATTAGTTGGAACTTTTTATCAAATTTGGAACTTTTTCATGTGAGATTACTTATTCATGAGTTCTTATTCACGAGTTCTTATTCACAGTACTTATTAATGAAGCGTGAAGATGTTTTTTTGTGGAATTTCTATCTTTTGGTGTGAGAGTTACTATTCACGATATCTGACTTTATTCACGATATCTGACTTTATTCACGTATACAAGACTATTATTCACGAATCTGACCTTATTCATAGAAAAATGAAAATTTTTCTTTTAAATGCAAAATATCTATTACGGATACTAGCTTTGATTGTATCCATGTTTTGATCATTCTTGAATTTTACACCACTATGATTATTTTTGAGGTATTTTGGACGTGGATAAAACCAAGTACTGAATCCTTAATCCTTGTCATTTTGTTTCATTGGATTCGTTTCTTTAAAATATTTTCATCATCCTCGGTCTTAAATGATGATATTATTGAATATCTTTGGCCCAGTAGTGCAAAAGATGAATGATTTCTGAAGAATATCTTTGGCACAGTAGTGCAAAGATGAGCAGTGTTTAAATGAACACGACCGATCGATGAATATCTTTGGCTTCGTAGCAAAGATGAGCAGTGTTTAAATGAACATAACCGGTGATGAATATCTTTGGCCTTTAGTGCAAAGATGAGCAGTGTTTAAATGAACACGACCGATCGATGATGAATATCTTTGGCCTTTAGTGCAAAGATGAGCAGTGTTGAGATGAACATGACCCGATGATGAATATCTTTGGCACGTAGTGCAAAGATGAATATTTGATTTGAGATGAATATTGATTGATGTTACGAGGATAAAATATTGATGATGGTATTAAATTCATAGATTATAGTAGATTTCATTCTCTACGTAACTCTTCTATGAATTATTATTTTACCATGCGAATATTGATCCGAAACTTGTTATACATTGTATTCTATCAGATTTTTCCTCGTTGAAGACTAACGATAATTTGTTCTATATTATCTTAGTCATAACATTCTTCTTGGGCTAGTTGAGCTCACCCTTTTCCTTTTGTTCCATTTTTCTTCTCGGGAGGCGAGAATGTAGCGAGTATTAGTGGGGGTATGGAATGAAGGTTCTAGAGAGAGTTGTTTAGTAGTCCTCACCATTTTATAAAATAATGTATCAATAATTATGATGGGAATTTATTTGCGTGTGGATATTATGCAGATGACAATATACGTATTTAAACTCACAGTTTCTATGTTGTAATAATAAAGTTGTAGTTATTTTTATACCATGTATTTGGCGACTCGAGAATGGGTTGGATGGAATGGACCTATTTTGGAAGGCGTCACGGTTGGTATCGAGCTTAGGATATGATCTCTGGCGGAGATCGGGGAATAGAACTAGGATGGGAGAGCGAGTAAATCCTTCGCTAGTGTGTCCTACCTAAGCTTATTTGTTAGTTGGTCAATTATATAGGGATATTATGTGATATATTTCCTTAATTAACCCTTATTTTTTTATGATGATTTGAGAATGTCATTGAGAATATTAATGATGGAGTAAATGAGACCGTGGAGATGCCTCAGTCTTTACCAGCGAGGAGAAGCGTGCAACCTTGGTGACAATGTTCTCCCGTGAACAACACCATTGAAGAGATGATGAACGAGGGGATGTTTAGAAGTTTTTTGCAGTTCATGCAAAATCGCACGACGAGGAGACTTCGTGTTCAAAATCTGAGGAGAAATGATAGCGATTCACGGGTTGTCACGACCAAGCAGTTCAAAGAGTTGGGACCACGAGAATTTAAAGGAAAGCGGATCCGATCATGGCGGAAACATGGGTCAAGCAAATTGCAAGATATTCGATGTCTTGGGATGCACGGAGAACGAAGGTTCCATTCGCTACTTTTATGTTAAGTGGCGAGGCGATTCTCGGTGGGGATGCGTGAAGCGTACCCATCCACCGTTTTCGGTATGTCGTGGGAGCGTTTGAGAAGCAGTTCAATGACAAGTACTTCCCGAAAGTATTCATCGTCGTATGAAGGAGGTGGAGTTTATTAGACCGGAGCGAGAATAACATGGCGGTGGTCCCAAGTCTGGAGGCGAAGTTCAGCGGAGTTATCCGAGTTTGCACCTCATTTGGTGGAGAATGAGGCGTATATGACGCGGATGTTTCGAGAGGTTTGAAACCCGACATACGTCGATATCTCATTTCTCATAAATTTTCTCTCTATTCAGATGTTGTCAGCGTGGGCTCGGTTGTTAGAAGCGAGATAACGAGTACGTTCAACCGAGGGACCATAACCGAGGATCATCCAAGATAAGAAGATAGCGATCAACAAAATAACGATAACCCGGCGGAGAAAGAAGAATACGGACAAAGCGGTAACCACTCGGTGGTAATCATGGCCATGAAAATAGAAAAGCGAGTCGGGAGGAGATTTTAAAAAGAGGAGATTCAACAGCGACCGTGTGAAGGCGTCGGCGCCTTGATGTGCAACTAGTTCTAAGGAGGAGAAGCGACCACCGGTCGTATGTTATAAATGCGAGAAAGAGGGACATATCACCCAAACCGTCCCACAACAGTTTAAGGTATGCTATAATTGTGGAAAAGAAGGACATATCGCTTCGAGATTATACGATATCGAAAACCGATCCAATGGAAATGGTGACTAAAAGGATGTCCCCGGAAAAGTCAAAGTCAGCGGTTCTGGAAGAAGCGTTTGTCGTGGCCGGTCAAAATGCGAGAACACGAGCGAAGTTAGCACGGGTTAGTTAATTATAAATTCTTACGAAGTTTATACCTTACTAGAATCTGGGTTCTACCCATTCTTTTATCTCTCTTATTTCATTTCAGCGTTTGAACTTTTTTGCGGAGAAATTAGACTTTGACCTATTTATGGAGACTCAGTTGGAGAAACTTTCATTACATCCGTTGTTTAGAAATCTTGCTTGATTCAAGTTGGCACTATCACATTACTGTTAACCTTATTTCTATAGAGATATTTGTTTTGATGTGATTTTAAGGTTAACTACTCATCACGCCGAAATTGATTACTTTCGTAAGGTTGTTAGTTTTCATATTCTTAAGCAAACTGTTATTTGAATTCAAGCAATCAAACCATTGTAGTCAAACATTTTCATATCAAGCCATGAAGTCATTCGTTTATTACGGATGTCAAGTTTTCTTAGTCCATGTTATGGATTTGAATAAAGACACGTCAGATTTGAATAATATTCCTGTTGTTATTGATTTTTCCGACGTATTTCTGAAGAATTTCTTGGTTTACTCCCAAAGATCGATATTAAATTTTGTATCGACTACGAACCCGATCTACAAAACTCATTTCGAAATCGATATCGAATGGCTCTATTGAACTTGAGGAGTTAAAAATTCAACTATAAATTTGGTACACGAGCCTTTATCTGGTGACTTCCTTTGTGGAATGCAGAAAAGAGACTCTCCGTAGGGGACACCATATTCGTCTTTATAGTAAAGCGATAGGTGTCATTGTAGCGTGTTATCAAGGTTGGGATATGAGTCACGATTGAGAACAACCTAAAGTTGTAATCGAAATACGTAGCTTTACAAGCTTAGTTGGTTATTATCGAAGATTCGTTGAAGGATATTCTCGAATCGCTATTCCATTAACGTGGTGACTCGTAGAGATACAAAATTCAAATGGAGCAAGGAATGTGGTAAGAGCTTGAAGAACTCAAGAGGAGACTCATTTCAAAGATATGTTACGACCATGCCATCCCGGAAAAGCGAACGTGGTAGGCGGCGTGTTGAGTAGAAGATCGTATACAAGTCTGAGTAACGATATTATCAAAGACTCATTTCAGTATAATATACAAATAATAGAGATGGAGATGAAAACTCTAGGTACCCATGTGATGATATACTGATGCGATGATGATATCTGAGTATAATCGACTTTAATCGATAAAGTTAAAGTACATTCAAGCTACACACCGGAGTGATGAATTTGAAGAAGGAGGTGCAAGAAGTTGTTATTTCAAAAGCGAGAGAATCGGTGAGGTGAGGAAAGCTCAAACCTTCGATTTATTTGAAATCCTCGATCGAGTAGGAAGCGTGGCCTATAAACTCGCTTAACGCCAAGTATGACGCGTGTTTAACGCGTTTTCACGTATCGATGTTACGAAAAAATATGGACGACCGAACCACGTCATTGAGTTAGAACCGGACGAGATAATAGAAGACTTAACGTCTGAGGAGGTACTGTCAAGATCTTGGATAGGAAAAAACATGTCCTATGTCTTCGAGGTTATACCACAAGTTAAAGTTTTGTAGAGAAATCATGCTTTATTGAGGAAATGACACGGGAGTTGGAAAGCGGAGATGAAAGCGAGGTATTCTCATCTTTTGAAACACACCAGTCGCACGTCAATTTCGAGGACGAAATTTCATAAGGAGGGAGGTTGTAAGACCCCAAATTATTAATAAATGAAATTTATTTTCCTCTATTTATTATTTTGAAATAGTAAGGGTTGATTTGATTAATGTGGATAGTTATGGGTAAAATAAGCAAATATTTGAATAAGCAAGTGGTTATAAAATATTCATTATTGTCGGGGAATATTCGTTTGGTCGTGGAATATTCGTCTTTGTCGGGGAATATTAAATGCGACGGTAGTGACCATGTGTGGGCCCCATAACGGAAAGCGATTGGATGAAGAAAAGCGACAAATATAAGTTGGTTAAAAATAATTGGCGTAGTTATTACAATTAAGATTGTTGGAATACCCGGTGGTTAAAATACGATGTCTGGCGTGGTTTGAGCGATAGCACGGTATTGCCTGATATTATTGAATTATTGATCCTTACGTAGAAGGCCTTTACTCAATAATTTTCACGATGAATTCTTTATTGATATTTTATTTTATTGATTCAATAATTCTTTGCGTTGATATTTTATATTATTGTTGTTCAATAATTGTCACTTTTTGCATTATCTCCATTATCGGATCAATAATTCATATTATTTAAATAATATTATTAGATAGCATTATTGGCAATGTCTAGAAAGTTACATCGGGAGAGGTTTGGTCACCTAATTGCTTGCAGAGTGAGGAGAAATCCTTATTGGAAAGCCCCTGCTCTGAGGAGCGGCACAGTTGTCATAATTGTGATTACGTAATATTATTTGTGAATAATTAATTATTGATTTATATGATAAGAAAATATTTATTTGATGTGGATATAAATGATGGATTTATTTATTTTATGTGGTTATAATTGAATGATTTAATGTTGAGGTGTTTTATCGGTAATTTTGTCGGAATGGAGGAATTAAAAATCAAATCGGTATTTTTTTTACGATATATTGCGTGAGTTATAATTTTTAATCCAAACCGTTGGATCGTTGTAATTTTTGGATATGTTATACATACATAAGTTGAGTATATGTCCACAAATTTTGAAGCAGAATTAAAAATGAGCGAATGATTTGTTATGAATTTTAAGAGGTGGTGATTAGGAAATTGGGTTTATAATTGATTTTGGTGGAAAATTCTAGAATTAAGTGGGCCCCACTTGTGGTTGGTGAAGAAATGTGCTGAATTTTATTTCAAATGTGGTGGGTGGGAATAGTAGCGAGGTAAAGCCATCGGGTTGCGGAGTTAAGTGCTTTGGCGTCTTAACAATTTCCTATAAATAGAGAGGCTAAGTTAGAATTGAAAATCACACGAAACAAGTTTTCTTTCTCTCTAGATTATTGAGCGTATTTTTGTGAGTATTTTGATATTTTGAGAGTTCTTTATTCCGGTGCAAGTTTTACATCGACTATATCAAAATTCAAATCGAAATGCGGTTATTTTGAGGTAAGGGATGTTATTTTCTTTTCAAATGATATTATTTCTTCAATATCATTATCTTTGAAATATTGGTTGGAACTTTTATCAAATTTGGAACTTTTTCATGTCAGAGTTCTTATTCATGAGTTTCTTATTCACGAGTTACTATTCACGAAAGTACTATTAATTGAAGCGTGAAGATGTTTTTTGTGGAATTTCTATCTTTTGGTGTGGAGTTACTATTCACGATATCACGGCCTTTATTCACGATATCTGACCTTTATTCACGATATCGGCACTATTCACGAATATGACGCACTATTCACCGAAAAATGAAAATTTTTCTTTTAAATCTAAAATATCTATACGGATACTAGCTTTGATTGTATCCATGTTTTGATCATTCTTGAATTTTACACCACTATGATTATTTTTGAGGTATTTTTGGGCGTGGATAAAACCAAATACGAATCCTTAATCCTTGTCATTTTGTTTCTTTGGATTCGTTTCTTTAAAAATATTTTTCATCATCCTCGGTCTTAAATGATGATATTATTGAATATCTTTGGCTGTAGTGCAAAAGATGAATGATTTCTGAAGAATATCTTTGGCACGTAGTGCAAAGATGAGCAGTGTTTAAATGAACATGACTGAGTGATGAATATCTTTGGCTGTAGTGCAAAGATGAGCAGTGTTTAAATGAACATGACCGGTCGATGAATATCTTTGGCCTTTAGTGCAAAGATGAAGCAGTGTTTAAATGAACATGACCGATCGATGAATATCTTTGGCCTTTAGTGCAAAGATGAGCAGTGTTGAGATGAACATGATTGATGATGAATATCTTTGGCACTGTAGTGCAAAGATGAATATTTGATTTGAGATGAATATTGATTGATGTTTGACGGGGATAAAATATTGATGATGGGTATTAAATTCATAGATTATAGTAGATTTCATTCTCTCACGTAACTCTTACATGAATTATTATTTCCAGCTGCGAATATTGATCCGAAACTTGTTGTCTATTGTATTCTATCAGATTTTTCCTGTTGAAGACTAACGATAATTTGTTTATATTATCTTAGTCATAACATTCTTCTTTGGGCTAGTTGAGCTCACCCTTTTCCTTTTTGTTCCATTTTTCTTCTCGGGGAGGCGAGAATGTAGCGAGTATTAGTCGGGGTATGGAATGAAGGTTCTAGAGAGAGTTGTTTAGTAGTCCTCACCATTTTTATAAAATAATGTATCAATAATTATGATGGGAATTTATTTGCGTGTGGATATTATCTAGATGACAATATCGTATTTAAACTCACAGTTTACATGTTGTAATAATAAAGTTGTAGTTATTTTTTTTATACCATGTATTTGGCGACTCGAGAATGGGTTGGATGGAATGGACCTATTTTGGGGGCGTCACGGTTGGTATCGAGCTTAGGATATGATCTCTGGCGGAGATCGGGGAATAGAACTAGGATGGGAGGCGAGTAAATCCTTATTTAGTGTGTCCTACCTAAGCTTATTTGTTAGTTGGTCGATATATAGGGATATTATGTGATATATTTCCTTAATTAACCCTTATTTTATGACAAGTATTTGAGAATGTCGATTGAGAATATTATGATTGGAGTAAATGAGGACCGTGGAGATACTGTATTTTACCAGCGAGGAGAGCGTGCAACAGTGACAATGTTCCTCCCGTGAACAACACCATTGAAGCGAGATGATGAGCGAGGGATGTTTAGAAGTTTTTGCGATTCATGCAAAATCGACGAGGAGACTCGTGTTCAAAATCTGAGGAGGAAATGATAGCAATTCACGGGTTGTCACGACCAAGCAGTTCAAAGAGTTGGGACCACCGAATTTAAGGGAAAGCGGATCCGATCATGGCGGAAACATGGGTCAAGCAAATTACCAAGATATTCGATGTCTTGGGATGCACGGAGGAAACGAAGGTTCCATTCGCTACTTTATGTTCCGTGGCGAGGCGGACTCTTGGTGGAGAATCGTGAAGCGTACCCATCCGGCCGCACTCGGTATGTCGTGGGAGACGTTTGAGAAGCGATTCAATGACAAGTACTTCCTCGAAAGTATTAAATCGTATGAAGGAGGTGGAGTTTATTAGGCTGGAGCGAGAATAACATGGCGGTGTCCCAAGACGAGGCGAAGTTCGCGGAGTTATCGAGTTTGCACCTCATTTGGTGGAGAATGAGGAGCGTATGACGCGGATGTTTCGAGAGGTTTGAAACCCGACATACGTCGATATCTCATTCTCATAAATTTTCTCTCTATTCGGATGTTGTCAGTGAGGCTCGGTTGTTAGAGCGAGATAACGAAACGCGTTCAACCGAGGGACCATAACCGAGGATCATCAAGAAGATAGCGATCAACAAAATAACGATAACCCGGCGGAGAAAGAAGAATACGGACAAAGGCGGTAACCACTACGGTGGTAATCATGGCCATGAAAATAGAAGAAGCGAGTCGGGAGGAGATTTTAAAAGAGGAGATTCAACAACGACCGTATGAAGACGTCGGCCTTGATAGCAACTAGTTCTAAGGGAGAGAAGCGACCACCTAATCATATGTTATAAATCGAGAAAGAGGACATATCGGTCAAACCATCCACAACAGTTTAAGGTATGCTATAATTGTGGAAAAGAAGGACATATCGCTCGAGATTATACGATATCGAAACCCGATCCAATGAAATGGTGACTCAAAAGGATGTCGAGAAAAGTCAAAGTCAAGCGGTTCTCGGAAGAGCGTTTGTCGTGGCCGGTCAAAATGCGAGGAACACGAGCGAAGTTAGCACACGGGTTAGTTAATTATAAATTTTACGAAGTTTATACCTTACTAGATCTGGGTTCTACCCATTCTTTTATATCTCTCTTATTTGCGCTCGGCGTTTGAACTTTCTTTGCGGAGAAATTAGACTTTGACCTATTTATGGAGACTCAGATTGGGAAAACTTTCATTACATCCGTTGTTTAGAAATCTTGCTTGATTCAAGTTGGCACTTTATCACATTACACATTAACCTTATTTCTATAGAGATATTTGTTTTGATGTGATTTTAAGGTTAACTACTCATCATGCAAGAAATTGATTACTTTCGTAAGGTTGTTAGTTTTCATATTCTTAAGCAACCTGTTATTTGAATTCAAGCAATCAAACCATTGTAGTCAAACATTTTCATATCAAGCCATGAAGTCATTCGTTTATTACGGATGTCAAGTTTTCTTAGTCCATGTTATGGATTTGAATAAAGACACGTCAGATTTGAATAATATTCCTGTTGTTATTGATTTTTCCTGACGTATTTCCTGAAGAATTTCTTGGTTTACTCCAAAGAGTGATATTAAATTTTGTATCGACTACGAACCCAGACAAAACTCATTTCGAAATCGATATCGAATGGCTCTATTGAACTTCGTGGAGTTAAAAATTCAACTATAGAATTTGGTACGAGCCTTTATCTGGTGACTTCCTTTGTGGAATGCAGACCAAGACTCTCGTAGGGGACACCATATTCGTCTTTATAGTAAACCGATAGGTGTCATTGTAACGTGTTATCAAGGTTGGGATATGAGTCACAGTTGAGAACAACCTAAGTCGGTAATCGAAATACGTAGCTTTCAGAAGCTTAGTTGGTTATTATCGAAGATTCGTTGAAGGATATTCTCGAATCGCTATTCCATTAACGTAAATGACTCGTAGAGATACAAAATTCAAATGGAGCAAGGAATGTGGTAAGAGCGAAGAACTCAAGAGGAGACTCATTTCAAAGATATGTTACGACCATGCCATCTCGGAAAAGCGAACGTGGTAGGTGGCGTGTTGAGTAGAAGATCGTATACAAATCTGAGTACGATATTGTCAAAGACTCATTTAAGTATAATATACAAATAATAGAGATGGAGATGAAAACTCTAGGTACCCATGTGATGATATATCTGATGCGTGATGATATCTGAGTATAATCGACTTTAATCGATAAAGTTAAAATTTATTCAAGCTACACACCGGGTGATGAATTTGAAGAAGGAGGTGCAAGAAGTTGTTATTTCAAAAGCGAGAGAATCGGTGAGGTGAGGAAAGCTCAAACCTTCGATTTATTTGAAATCCTCGATCGAGTAGGGCGTGGCCTATAACTCATACTTAACGCCAAGTATGGCGCGGCGTGTTCATAACGCGTTTTCAACGTGTCGATGTTACGAAAATATGTGGACGACCGAACCACGTCATTGAGTTAGAACCAGGACGAGATAGTAGAAGACTTAACGTCACGAGGAGGTACTGTCAAGATCTTGGATAGGAAAAAACATGTCCTATGTCACAGGAGGTTATACCACAAGTTAAAGTTTTGTAGAGAAATCATGCTTTATTGAGGAAATGACACGGGAGTTGGAAAGCGGAGATGAAAGCGAGGTATTCTCATCTTTTGAAACACACTGTACGCACGTCGATTTCGAGGACGAAATTTCATAAGGAGGGAGGTTGTAAGACCCCAAATTATTAATAAATGAAATTTATTTTCCTCTATTTATTATTTTGAAATAGTAAGGGTTGATTTGATTAATGTGGATAGTTATGGGTAAAATAAGCAAATATTTGAATAAGCAAGTGGTTATAAAATATTCATTATTGTTTGGGAATATTCGTTTGGTCGTGGAATATTAAATCTTTGTTTGGGAATATTAAATGCACGACGACCTTTGACCATGTGTGGGCCCCATAACTGAAAGCGATTGGATGAAGAAAACGACAAATATAAGTTGGTTAAAAATAACGGCGTAGTTATTTACAGTTAAGACTGTTGGAATACCCGTTGGTTAAAATACGATGTCTGCGTGGTCGTTAAAGAAGACACCAGTATTGCAAGATTATTGAATTATTGATCCTTACGTAGAAAGGCTTTACTCAATAATTTTCACAGTAATTCTTATTCAATATTTTATTTTATTGATTCAATAATTGCTGCGTTGATATTTTATATTATTGTTGTTCAATAATTGTCACGCACATTATCTCCATTATCGGATCAATAATTCATATTATTTAAATAATATTATTAGATAGCATTATTGGCAATGTCTAGAAAGTTACATCGGGGAGAGGTTTGGTCACCTAATCAATTGCTTTAGTAAGGAGAAATCCTTATTGGAAAGCCCCCTCTTTCTGAGGCGGCTACTGGTCATTATAATTGTGATTCGTAATATTATTTGTGAATAATTAATTATTGATTTATATGATAAGAAAATATTTATTTGATGTGGATATAAATGATGGATTTATTTATTTTATGTGGTTATAATTGAATGATTTAATGTTGAGGTGTTTTATCGGTAATTTTTTATCCGGAATGGAGGAATTAAAAATCAAATCGATTATTTTTACGATATATTGCGTGAGTTATAATTTTTAATCCAAACCGTTGGATCGTTGTAATTTTTGGATATGTTATACATACATAAGTTGAGTATATGTCCACAAATTTTGAACCGAATTAAAAATGAACGAATGATTTGTTATGAATTTTAAGAGGTGGTGATTAGGAAATTAGGTTTATAATTGATTTTGGTGGAAAATTCTAGAATTAAGTGGGCCCCACTTGTGGTTGGTGAAGAAATGTGCTGAATTTTATTTCAAATGTGGTGGGTGGGAATAGTAGCGAGGTAAAGCCATCGGAGGTTGCGAGGTTAAGTCTGCTTTGGCGTCTTAACAATTTCCTATAAATAGAAAGGCTAAGTTAGAATTGAAAATCACACCGTAAACAAGTTTTTTTCTCTCTAGATTATTGAGCGTATTTTTGTGAGTATTTTGATATTTTGAGAGTTGCTTATTCGGTGCAAGTTTCACAAGACTATATCCCAAATTCAAATGTAAGAAATACGGTTATTTTGAGGTAAAGGATGTTATTTTCTTTTCAAATGATATTATTTCTTCAATATCATTATCTTTGAAATATTGGTTGGAACTTTTATCAAATTTGGAACTTTTTCATGTGAAGAGTTACTATTTCATGAGTTCTTATTCACGAGTTACTATTCACGAAGTACTATTCATGTAAGCGTGAAGAGATTTTTTGTGGAATTTCTATCTTTTGGTGTTTGGAGTTACTATTCACGTATATCGGTATTTATTCACGATATCTAAGACTTTATTCACGTATCTGGCACTATTCACGAATCTGGCACTATTCATAGAAAAATGAAAATTTTTCTTTTAAATCTAAAATATCTATTCGGATACTAGCTTTGATTGTATCCATGTTTTGATCATTCTTGAATTTTACACCACTATGATTATTTTTGAGGTATTTTGGACGTGGATAAAACCAAGTACGAATCCTTAATCCTTGTCATTTTGTTTCCTTTGGATTCGTTTCTTTAAAAATATTTTCATCATCCTCGGTCTTAAATGATGATATTATTGAATATCTTTGGCCGTAGTGCAAAGATGAATGATTTCTGAAGAATATCTTTGGCTTTGTAGTGCGAAGATGAGCAGTGTTTAAATGAACATACGACCGATCGATGAATATCTTTGGCACTGTAGTGCAAAGATGAGCAGTGTTTAAATGAACATGGATGGTGATGAATATCTTTGGCCTTTAGTGCAAAGATGAGCAGTGTTTAAATGAACACGAATGGATGATGAATATCTTTGGCCTTTAGTGCAAAGATGAGCAGTGTTGAGATGAACATGATGGTGATGAATATCTTTGGCTCAGTAGTGCAAAGATGAATATTTGATTTGAGATGAATATTGATTGATGTTTAGGGGATAAAATATTGATGATGGACTATTAAATTCATAGATTATAGTAGATTTCATTCTCTACGTAACTTTCTTATGAATTATTATTTCACTGCGTAATATTGATCCGAAACTTGTTTTATTCTATTGTATTCTATCAGATTTTTTCCTCGTGAAGACTAACGATAATTTGTTCTATATTATCTTAGTCATAACATTCTTTACTGGGCTAGTTGAGCTCACCCTTTTCCTTTTTGTTCCATTTTTCTTCTCAGGAGGCGAGAATGTAGCGAGTATTAGTCGGGGTATGGAATGAAGGTTCTAGAGAGAGTTGTTTAGTAGTCCTCACCATTTTTATAAAATAATGTATCAATAATTATGATGGGAATTTATTTGCGTGTGGATATTGTCTAGATGACAATATCTGTATTTAAACTCACAGTTTCTATGTTGTAATAATAAAGTTGTAGTTATTTTTATACCATGTATTTGGCGACTCAGAATGGGTTGGATGGAATGGACCTATTTTGGGGGCGTCACATGAAATCTCCAATTGAAATCACCAATCTCCAGTCAATTGAAATCACCAATCTCCAGTTGTGAAAATGTGCAACAACTATCAAGCTTGAGGTTTGTTTCAAAACTTCAACAATAAGATTTGGGTTTTTGTGCCACCAAAAATTCTATGTTTCAGAATTGTTTCTTTCACCTTGGTAATATACTCGAGCCAATCAAACTTACCACCGCAACAAATTTCACAATCATCACAAAACAAACTTTTTTTTATAAACCCTAAATGTTGAATTCATTGTCATCTTCAACAAAACTCAAAACCCCAATTCTAAAACACGAAAAAATATATTCACACATATAGTAGAAAAAGATGGCGTTGAATTGGATTTTGGGAAAAAGCAAATTCAGATCTACTACTTCAAAGCTAATTGAACAAAATCTAACGAGATAATAAGATCGAATCTAACAGATTAAAAGATCGGGAGGTGTAAGTGTAGGCATCATGGCGAGCCAAGAGCCGAGTGAAGCAGAGCAATGGCTTTCGAGATGCCCCGATTTTGTTTAATGTTGGATCCTCCATATAATAATATCTATATATCCATCCAAAATTGGATCGAGATACACGTAAACAAGACAAAGATTCCCGGAAGACGAGAGTATTAGTGACCATTAAGGCGGCGGAGGTGGAATGGATGAGCGGCCAGTGCAAGTGTTTAGACATTCGAAAAATGGCGACTTGATGAAGACGATGTCCGGTTTGCGTATGAGTGATGAAAGTCCGTCTGGATCTGATATTAGTGATTCACCTCGGTCAGTCGCCAGTAATGAAGATTTTGTAGCCACCAGGAAATCCTCTAAACCGGTGTTGGAGATTGGTTAACTCAATTCCTGTTTGGGTTTTGTTATTTTAGAACGGAGGAAGAAGAATGGAGAGAGAGAGAAAAAAGGGAGAAGAAAGGAAGAGGAAAGAGAGAGAAGAAAGAGAAAAAAAAAATTATTTTTGCTCCGTCAGCAAATTTTGTCTACGTGTCTGCTCCGTTTGCCTCGGTGGCAAGTCTGTTAACGGAAGGGGCATAATTGGGCTGAATTTTGTAACGTTAAGGGTACTTTTGGAAAAAAAAAAATAGTTTAAGGTGGAAGTGGGACATTCGTGTAAACATCAGGGGCTTTTTTGCACCTTTGCCCATTAGTAATCAAATCCTTAAATCCAACGGAAACTTGGCAGTTGAAGTATGGTGCACTTGCCCAATAAAATGTTCTTGTAATTCGATGTCCAAAAAGGTTTCTATATAATTTTCACCTGTTAAAGAGCAGATTTCTTTTTGACAAAGATCATTGAGAAACATTATGTATGGCCTTTAAATTTAAAACTACAGCTCAAGCTCAGGATTCACAACAGTGTTTCACTTGTTAATTTAATTTAAAGAAGCATACTAAATATATAAAACTATAAACTAAAACTCGTAAGCACAATTTTTTCCATCAAACATCTGCATTATCTAAGATAACAAAACAAGAATGTTCATTGAAATCCTCTTTGAATTCCTAAATATACTACTGCCTATACACCAAATTTCATAAACAACCCACAATTATGAACTGTACATGAAACCTTGCGTGTTATCTGGACCACGATTCCAAGAAGTTGCAAATTAGTCAAGTTTTTTGTTTAGACGTAGAAAAAAGTTGCATTAGTACAGCAAAAACTGCATTGAAAAAGTAGCACTTAAAATTACTGCAACTATTTGTATACGGATCATAATCTCGTGGTTAACAGATAACACATGCATTTGGGTTTTCTTCTGCACTGTGGGCAACATATTGGCGCATGATATAAGGATTGTAACTCTGGTAGGCATTCATAAGATCTTGAATCTGTTGATTTTGTTCTTTCTTCTTATTTCCATCTTCTTTGCATTTGTCTTTCTTTTCATCCTTTTCTTTTCGGGTTCTTTTCTTTGGTCCAACTGTTAATAGTTACGTGTGCATATACTTTTCTCAATTTGTTCACCAGAGCAATCGGATCAACGTCGCCAATTACTGTTAACTTTTTATCTTTCATATCAATAGCTATAGATTCAATTCCTACATACAAATATAATATTAAAACCAGCAAAATTAATTAGGACTTTTATAAATATATAACTAACACTTCCCCACTTCCAAAATTAGATATCTGAGTTTTAAAGATAACTTTATTTTTTCCAAATATAGTCAGATAGTAATCGATCAATAGAGAATAAAAGTAATGGTATGTTAGGAACTTTATAGAACCCAGGGAATACATAGCGGTAGAACAAATTGAGAACTTGATGTGACCAACACGATAAATAGATCCAAGTCATAAATACAACATATAAGCCAATGAAAGAGAATAAATAAAATTAAACCATTTCTAACCCTTTTCGGTTCGCCATTTTTGCCACCTATTGTTGTAGAAATGATGTGAAGCGATAACGATCATTCCCTCAATAAATGAACGGTGACATCTCCTACAATATAAGCGGATCAAAGGATCAATTTAATCACAAACATCATCCACATGAAACATAATAACAAAATACCATAGTTTAGGTAGCTTCAAAAATCCTATGTAACTACACAATTTGAATACCACACATGAAGAATGACCGATAACCCTTATACAATGTCGAGGTAACAGGAAGGCATAATGTTAAAAATCTTAAAAGATAAGCATTAGAAAATATAATAATGACATAACCATAAATGTCAAGCAAGTATCACATCTTAGGAAGTCTTTCATTTAAAGTAATAAACTATTAGAGAATCAAATGTCATTAAGCTGCAAAAGCAAACCAAAGCAGTTGAAGCACAATCAACCTAATTAGAAAGAAAAGGGGCTAAAAAGGTTTGAGCAGGGACTTAGGTATACGAAATCCCAAAACATAAGATAGCTTAAAAGAAAATACATTAGGGCACAACAATATTTGAATCTTTGGTTTATGCAAACTCCAATTGAAAAGGTTAGTACCAAATTGTAAGAGGTTGGATTAAAATGGCAAGTCAAATTACTTCTCTAATAACAGACACATTTCAAAAGTGGGTAAACATGATGTGTGATTGAGTGAGTGAGAATGAGTATGTGAGAGAGATGATACACACTTCACACGGAAAAATGTGAAAATGTTCAAGAAAAGATAAAAAGCAGAGAGAAAAATGTTAAATAAGATTTTTCCAAGTTCTTCTCTCGAAATCTTAACGATAAATGTTGAAAGTATAAAGATCTCGTTATCGCACTATCGACAAAGACCGAGGAAGACATCGATTCGTTTACTCTCCAAAGCAGCATGTACTGGATTTCAAGCCTATCATCAAAGAGGCCAAATACTCAACATCGGTCTTTAACTAATTATGTCTTGTATTTGCCTTTTGATTCTAATTAAACACGAGTAACTCTTGAAACTTATAATAGCCAACTCAAAAGGTAATTTAATACAACTCAAAATTTTCGATAAAACTCTGAATGCAGAACTCATACCCCTTCCTTAAGGAGAAACTTTACTTTACATTTAACATGGGATAAATTTACGCATGTCTAATATTATTAGTCTACTAATGTAGTAATGTTGCCCAAAATGTGAGAAAAACCACAATCAGATAGCAAGACTTACATTTGGACCGAATAACGAACTGAACTTACTTGCATCAGTATAGCAATACTCAAAGTATACTCAAAATACTCACAAGAATACGCTCAAAATATCGAGAGAGAAATAGAGAGAAACTTCAGTTTACGGTGTGATTTTCAATTCTAACCCAAGCACCTATTTATAGGAAATTGCTTAGAACACCAAAAGTAGAAAATTGAATATAATATTAATATAATTATACAAATTTTCCTTAGCCCACCTTTTTGTCAAAAACACCAGCCACACATGTTAATGATGTCCAAAAAATACAAAAAATGTTTTTCTAACAAAAATAATTTAAACTCCAAAATCAATTCACACCGATATACCAAAACTTCAATAATTCACAATAAATAGCTCTTTTATCAGAAAATTCGAATCTCGCGACTTTTTATAGGAAATTCAATTCTCTACAACTTTGCAGAAGAAAGTTTTCCAAATTCCAAACGAAATTAACCGAAATCCACAAACCAAGCGATTTTACGTTATAATCAAATTTCTATTAATAATTGTGTCCACCAACACACAAAACATGTGTTAAACATTTAATGCCACAAAATACTTTTCCTCCTCATATACTTATATATTCCACATTCATTGTAAAAATATCACCATTAATATATTATTAAAATAATATATTTAAATGAATTATTTTATCAGAAAAAGATAAAATATTAATTTTCAACAATTGTCATTTTAAAAATTTTCTCCATCTATATCCACATAAAATCAATATTTTTCTCATCATAAAAATCAATAATTAATTATTCCCAAATAATATTACATAATCACAATATTAACAACCAGGCAGTTCCCAGGAAAGAGGGGGCTTTCCAATAAGGATTTATCCTTACTGGCGCGCAATTAGGTGACCAAACCTCTCCTTAGACAGAACTTTCTAGACATTGCCAATAATGTTATCTAATAATATTATTCAGATAATATGAATTATTGCTTCGATAATAAAAAATCTTCGTGTAATGACAATTATTGAAACAACAAGAATATAAAATATCAACGCAACAATTATTGAATCAATAAAATAAAATCTTGAATAAAGTAATTATCGTAACAATTATTGAGTAGTGCTTCTTCTTAAAAAAAAAAATTATCATGCTTCATGAATAGTACTTTCGTGAATAGTAACTTCGTGAATAGTAACTCATGAATAGTAACTCATGAATAGTAACTTCGTGAATAGTAACTCGTGAACGAGAACTTCATGAATAGTAATTAAAAAATTGAATACTTTTATTTCATAAAATTCGGGGTCTTACAATCTCCTCTCCTTTTGAAATTTCGTCCCCGAAATTTATGTCGTGATACTTAATGAATACACGATTATCTTTGGTAGTAGTGTATGGATAATTTGTGGTCGTGATCTTAATGAATACACAATTATCTTTGGTAGTAGTGCATGGATAATTTGTGGTCGTGATCTTAATGAATACACGATTATCTTTGGTAGTAGTGCATGGATAATTTGTGGTCGTGATACTTAATGAATACACGATTATCTTTGGTAGTAGTGCATGGATAATTTGTGGTCGTGATCTTAATGAATACACGATTATCTTTGGTAGTAGTGCATGGATAATTCGTGGTCGTGATCTTAATGAATATCCTCGGCACGTAGTGCGGGGATGATTCGATGATATGGATTAATTATTGAATCGAGTCTCGTGAATGAAATATTAATTCATGGATGTGGTAAAAGTCATCTTTGGCCGTAGTGCATTGATAGACTTGGTATGATTATGACCACGGATTATTCGGTATAATCATGACCGTAATTGAAAACACAAATATCCTTAGCCAGTAGTGCATGGATAAATGTAATGAGGACTCCTTGAGTATGGATATTGTCTAAATGACAATATTCCTATTAGAACTCTCAGTTTATGTATTGTCGTATATTACACGACAGATGTATAATTAAGTTTGTATTTGAATTTATGTACCATGTAAGTGGCGACCCAAGATGGGTGGCGTATACCTAATTTTGGGGGCGTCACGGTTGGTATCGAGCTTAGGGATATGATCCACGGCTAAGAGGTGAGAATAAGTACTAGGAGGGAGAGGCGGGGAATACCTTCGCTAGAATGACCTACCTAAGTTTATGTCTTTATTTTATTGGCTCATTCGAATATAGGATAATTTGTTACATGTCAATTAACCCTTGTTTTGTGATGTTGTTTGAGAATGGCATCCGAAAATCTTTGAGATAAGCAATGAAACACATGAGAGTGTTGATTCAAATTTCAAACAAAAGGTAATGACCAACAACACGATAATAATCATCTTTGGTGGCAACAATTTATCGTAACAATGATAACCATCGTGGGGAAATTATCATGCTAAGAATGGTAACCACTTCGGTGGTAATCATGGCAAAGATAATAGAAGTGGAAATTTCAAGAAAGAAGGTCATTTAGCTCGATTTTGTCGTATAGTGAAGTCAAGTCCATTTGGGATAGTGGCACCAAAGGAGGATCTGGACAAAACAAAGTCGATTGGTTTCGGGAAGAAGCGTTTTTCGTGACTTCTCAAAAAGTGGGTAACTTGACGAAGTTAAGTTAGCAGGTTAGTTAATTATAAATTCTTTGAAGTCTATACCTTATTAGATACTGGGTTCTACCCATTCTTTTATCTCTCTTGCTTGCGTTCAACGTTTAAATTTGACTCAGGAGAAATTAGACTTTGATTTATCTATTGAAACTTCGTTGGGAGAAACCTTCGTTACCTCCAATCATTTATTAATCTTGTTGTTTCAAATAAACACTTTCACATTACTTGTCGATCTTATCTCTTTGAAAATACTTGCCTTTGAGGTAATTTTTGAAAACGATTGATTAACTACTCATTATTCTTTGTAAGGTTGTTAGCTCTCATATTCTAACCAACTTTGTTATCTAATTCAAAGTAACCAAATCCTAAAGTTAATCAACTTTGTTATATCAAGCCATAAGTAAAAGTCCGATCCTTTCGTTGTTGACTTCCTTGTATGGAATGCACGAAGCCGGACTTTACGTAGGCGACGTCATGAATGAAGATGGCAAGTTGATAGGTATCATTGTGAGGTCTTATCCAGGTTAAGGGATAGAAGTCACAGTTGGTATTAATGTGACGTCTATCCAAGTCTTGGACGAGAATGTGATTTTGAATGATATTTCTATCATTAATAAATTTCTTGGCGTATTCTTGAAGACTTCTAGCCTACCCTAGAGCGTGAAATCGAATTTTGTATTGACCCAAAGATAAAACCCATTTCTTAAACCCTCAAATATTTCATCAACTAAAATGAACAGTTTACGTGGTTTATGATGAAGGTCATAATAAAAGCATTGGACTAATGAAAATTATGGGTATTCGTGGTATTAGTAAGTGTTATGATGAGTTATGTTGGTTAGTATGTGAAAACATGAAAGTTTCTTAGAAATCACAAAGAGTTGAAAATCAGATTTTGGTGAAAAACGTAACATGAAATTCAATTGACCAAATCTCTTATTATATTTTGAATTTTTGAGTGTGGTCAAGTCCTAGAGTTAGATCTATGAGTTACCTAACTAATCCAAGTGAAATTACTGGAAAAGGTGTTGTAGATTTTTGTGTGGACTGATTTTAGCAAAGGAGTGCAAAGCTGCAAAAAAAGAAAAAAGTTCGCCGCCATGATTTTAGAGGGGCTGTTTTGGCCACTTAAATTATGAGAAAATTTCTGGCCTTTTGGGACATGAAGGTATATGGTATAAAGTACCTCCTGTCCAAAAATGAGCTCATTCTCGACTTAAAATGAGCAAGTTATGACTATTTCAATATTTAAGTTTTTTAAATGAAAACGCTATAACTTGAAAGTTCTATAACTCAGGATGACCATGAAATTTAAACTGGAGGCTCACATTAACATGTTTAAGGTCCTGCCAAGATTTGGAAATTTTGGAGTTAAAATTGAGGTAGCAAATTTCTTAAGGAATTAATTAGAAATTGATTTTTGAAAAATAGTAAATGAATTTTAAAATTAGAGAAAAATATATTTTCATTATGGGACTATATTATGCTAAATCCCAGAAAAGAAATATTTTTGGGACTGATTTGGTATTATTTATGAAAATAGTTTAATTCTGAACATATGAGTTAAATATGTTATGTGAAATAACAAAGTTGAAAATAGGATTTTTTATGGTAGAGAATCCTATATAGAGTATATGCATTTTTTTTTATGAGGGATTTGATAATTGGTGATGATATTTTATGAGTATGGCATTTTTGAATGATTAAATGCATTATATGGTAAAGCGTAAACAATTGAGATAAATTATTTATAAATTTAAGAAGTGATTAAAATATTGTTATAATATTAATGATATTAGATTATGAGATTATTAAGTGATTGATAACATGGGGATATTCTTAAATCTCGGATAAATTATATTATAAATGTTTAATATTTATCCTTTATCTCATTTGATTGATTCTTTATATCATTATCCTAAATACGCTTATATTATGTTGAAAGTCATCGATGGCCGTAGTAGTGCATTGATGGATGAGTTGTTGTTAACATGATCATGACCATTAATGAATACACAACTATTCTTGGCCCGTAGTGCGGGAATAATTGTGGTCGTGATCTTAATGAATACACAATTATCTTTGGTAGTAGTGCATGGATAATTTGTGGTCGCGATATCTTAATGAATACACAATTATCTTTCGTAGTAGTGCATGGATAATTTGTGGTCGTGATATCTTAATGAATACACAATTATTTTTTGGTAGTAGTGCATTGGATAATTTGTGGTCATTGATACTAATGAATACACGATTATCTTTGGTAGTAGTGCATGGATAATTTGTGGTCGTGATACTTAATGAATACACGATTATCTTTGGTAGTAGTGCATGGATAATTTGTGGTCGTGATCTTAATGAATACACGATTATCTTTGGTAGTAGTGCATGGATAATTCGTGGTCGTGATACTCCTTGGCACGTAGTGCGTGGATGATTCGATGATATGGATTAATTATTGAAGTGAGTCTCGTGAATGAAATATTAATTCATGGATGTGGTAAAAGTCATCTTTGGTAGTAGTGCATTGATAGACTTGGTATGATTATGACCACGGATTATTCATTATAATCATGGCCAGTAATTGAAAACACGAATATCCTTAGCCAGTAGTGCATGGATAATTCATGGTTGTGATACTATTAAGCTGAGTCTCAGTATTATTGGTTTTACAGTTATATATCTTTGGCCTGTAGTGCAAAGATGAATTGTTAATAAATATCTTTGGCTCAGTAGTGCAAAAGATGAATTGATATCTTTAGTAGGATTGAAGATGAACTTAATATTTTCAACGATAAAGGTATTCAAGGTATCCTCACCTCTTTATCATATCGTGCACGTACCCTAATTTCGAGGGCGAAATTCCATAAGGAGGGGAGATTGTGAGACCCCAGATTTTATCAATAAAGATTTAAATTTTGTCAAAATAATTTTTTTATATTATGGTGTGAATTTGAGATAATATTATAGTTGTGGGTAGTATTTATAAATTTTGCAAAGTATCAAAGTGGTTATATTATATTCGATTGGTGGGGAATATTCGGTTAGCAGGGGAATATTAGTATAACTACTCAATCATTGGTGGACTTAATAATGAAATTATTGTCGGATTGAGAAAGCGACAAAAATATTTTATTGAAATAACGGCGGAAGTTTTACTAGTAGTTCTTGTTGAACTACTTTCGGTAGTAAAAGTACGATAATAAGTGTGGTTGCATAAGAAAGCGGTACCTGGTATTGATTATTGATGCTTATGTGAGAAGTCACTCGGTTTGATTCCATTATTATGCCGATTAATAATATGAATTATTATAGCGATAATGACGTTTTGTTTTATTAGTATTATTAACGTAATAAAGCGAAACATCTTTTATATAAAATAGAATACTTTATTAAAGTTATTACATAAATAGAATATATTATATTTTATTATGCATAGTGTTGCATAGTATTTTGCATAAGTGTTTGCATAGTAAAATGTTTTTATATAAATAGAATATATTATATTTTATTTAAAAGATTTTTCTTTAAATATGAATAGTCGATTAAAGTAAATCAATCTGGAATAGTTCATGGATTAATTCTTATGCATTCCATTTTCCTATAAATAAGCTCATTCCTTCATTATTTTCTTACGATTTCATTGAAACTCTAGAGAGAGAAATTATAGAGAAGTTTATAGAGAAAGTTATAGAAAGAAGAAGAGTATTCTCGCTACTTCACTACTTCTATATTCAGGTTCTTTTTACGGTAAAGGGTGTTATTCTTTCTTCTTGAAGAGAACTTCATTATTCCATTCATTATTATTCATTGGAATAACTCGTAAAAGTTCAGATACCTATACATAACCTTGTGTATCTACAGATACCCTATACTTGGTGAAATCCTTATGTTATTCCATTGCTTATTATTCATTGGAATAACTTTGTATCATGATTTACCCTATACTTGGTGACATTCTTCTATTATTACATTTGGAACATCACATGCGTGTGTTTTACAGGACACAGTTCCGCTTTTTTATTATTCTGTTGGAACATCACATGCGTGTGTTTTACAGGACTGGTTTAAATCTTTATCATTACTGTTGGAATATTCTATTTGTGTGTTTTACACCGGATTTGGTTCCATCTTTATTATTACATTGGAACATCACATGTCGGTGTGAATTTCACTGACACGGTTCCGTTATTATTATTACATTGGAATAACTTTTGTCATGTCTGCAATCGCATGCATGGTGATTTCTTTTGTTATTCCATTCTTTATTATACCCGGTTGGTTAAAACTTTGACTTTATACTCCATGAAATTAGTAGAATATCCTTGATATTTCGTTGTTTCATCCGATATCTTTCATGAAAATATTCTTACGATCATTCTTGAATTTTTTACTCTACAAAACAAGATATCTTGTTGACAATTTGGGCGTTCTTAATTCTGGATAAAATAATTCTTGAACTTGTTTTATTGAATTATTATGTCATTATCATCATCCTCATGTTATATTATGTTATCTTTGGCTTACGTGCGTAGATGAACTTAGTATGATTATGACCGAGGATCATTCGGTATAATCATGACTTGATATAAATGATGTGACAAAAGTCCTCGGTGGCACTGTAATGCGATGATGGATAGTTTTTGGTATGATTATGACCGGGGTGATTCGGTATAGTCATGACCATTGATAATTTGATGAAAATCCTTGACAGTAGTATGGGGATGATTAGATGTGGTGGTTTATTTATTAAAGTCGAGTCTCGTGATAAAAATTGATGAAAACCTTTTAAAACCTAAAAGATAGTAGACTTTATTCTCTACTTGACTCTTTTAATGGGTTGTTTATTCAACCGCAGATTAAACCTGGTTTGTCTATTGTATTTTATCGTTTACTTATTTTGTTGAAGGCTAATGATAATTTATTACGCATTATCTTAGTCATAATATTTCTTCTTGGGCTAGTTGAGCTCACCCTTTCTTTTTTCTTTATTCTCTTGAGTGAAATGAGAACATACCGGGACGAGTCTGGGAACGAAGTAATGGTCCGGAGGATAGCATTAGTAGTCCTCACTATTACGTGAAATAGTGTGATAAATAATTGTAATGAGGACTCCTTTTGAGTTTGTATAATATCTAGTAGACAAAATTTGTATTCAAACTCACGGTTTATGTCGTATTGTATACTACGCTTATATTAGTAAGTTGTATTTGAATTTATGTACCATGTAAGTGGCGACCCAAGATGGGTGACGTATATACCTAATTTTGGGGGTGTCGCGGTTGGTATCGAGCCATAAGTGTGAAGAGCCCCGAGCCTCTCATTTGGTGACTTCTGTTGATGGGGAATGCTGGCAAAGCAGACTCTCCACTCAAGAGGGACACCGTCTTTCGGTGATGCAAGTGACAGTACCAATGTGAGGTCTTGACATAAGTTGATGTCGAGAGTCACGGTTGGTATCGAGCCATAAGTGTGAAGAGCCCCGAGCCTCTCATTTGGTGACTTCTCATTGATGGGGAATCTTGAAGCCGGACTCTCCGTAGGGGCCGTCTTTTCTTTGGTGAAAGTGGTGATAAAGTACCAATGTGAGGTCTTGACATAAGTTGGTGTCAGAGTCACGGTTGGTATCGGAGCTTAGGATATGATCCCTGGTAAGAAGGTGAGAATAATCTTAGGGGGCGGGCGGGGAATACAATTTAGAATGACCTACCTAAGTTTATGTGCTATTTTATTGGTGGAATTACGGAATATAGGGATAATTTGTTTACGTCAATTAACCCTTGTTTTGTGATGTGTGTGAGAATGGCATCCGAAAATCTTTGAGATAAGCAATGAAACACATGAGAGTGTTGATTCAAATTTCAAAAAAAAGGTAATGACCAACAACACGATAATAATCATATTGGTGGTGGCGGAATTTATCGAACAATGATAACCATCGGGAAATTATCATGCTAAGAATGGTAACCACTTGATTGGTAATCATGGCAAAATAATAGAAGTGGAAATTTCAAGAAGAGAAGGTCATTTAGCTCGATTTTGTCGATATAGTGAAGTCAAGTCCATTTGGGATAGTGGCACCAAAGGCGGATCTGGACAAAAACAAAGTCGGTGGTTTTTCGGAAGAGCGTTTTTCGTGAATTCTCAAAAGTGGGTAACCCGAACGACGAAGTTAGCACGCAGGTTAGTTAATTATAAATTCTTTGAAGTCTATACCTTATTAGATACCCTGGGTTCTACCCATTCTTTTATCTCTCTTGCTTTGCGTTCAACGTTTAAATTTGACTCAGGAGAAATTAGACTTTGATTTATCTATTGAAACTTCATTGGGAGAAACCTTCGTTACCTCCATCATTTATTAATCTTGTTGTTTCAAATAAACACTTTCACTTTACTGTCGATCTTATCTCTTTGAAAATACTTGCCTTTGAGGTAATTTTTGAAAACGATTGATTAACTACTCATTATTCTTTTTGTAAGGTTGTTAGCTTTTCATATTCCTAACCAACTTTGTTATCACAATTCAAAGTAACCAAATCCTAAAGTTAATCCTTTGTTATATCAAGCCATAAGAAAAAGAGCCCGATCCTTTCGTTGTTGACTTCCTTGTATGGAATGCACGAAGCCGGACTTTCTGTGGCGACGTCATGAATGAAGATGGCAAGTTGATAGGTATCATTGTGAGGTCTTATCTGTGTTAAGGATAGAAAGTCACGATTGGTATTAATGTGACGTCTTATCCAAGTCTTGGACGAGAATGTGATTTTGAATGATATTTCTATCATTAATAAATTTCTTGGCGTATTCTTGAAGACTTCTAGCCTACCCTAGGCGTGAAATCGAATTTTGTATTGACCCCAGTACAAAACCCATTTCTTAAACCCTCAAATATTTCATCAACTAAAATGAACAGTTTACGTGGTTTATGATGAAGGTCATAATAAAAGCATTGGACTAATGAAAATCATGGGTATTCGTGGTATTAGTAAGTGTTATGATGAGTTATGTTGGTTAGTATGTGAAAACATGAAAGTTTCTTAGAAATCTGAAAAGAGTTGAAAATCGATTTTGGTGAAAAGCGTAACATGAAATTCAATTGACCAAATCTCTTATTATATTTTGAATTTTTGAGTGTGGTCAAGTCCTAGAGTTAGATCTATGAGTTACCTAACTAATCCAAGTGAAATTACTGGAAAAGGTGTTGTAGATTTTTTGTGTGGACTGATTTTAGCAAAGGAGTGCAAAGCTGCAAAAAACCAGAAAAAGCTGCTGCCATGATTTTAGAGGGCTGTTTCGGCCACTTAAATTATGAGAAAATTTCTGGCCTTTTGGGACATGAAGGTATATGGTATAAAGTACCTCCTGTCCAAAAATGAGCTCATTCGACTTAAAATGAGCAAGTTATGACTATTTCAATATTTAAGTTTTTCCGATGAAAAACGCTATAATAAGGAGTTCTATAACTCAGATGACCATGAAATTTAAACTGAGGCTCACATTAACATGTTTAAGGTCCTGCCAAGATTTGGAAAATTTTGGAGTTAAAATTGAGGTAGCAAATTTCTTAAGGAATTAATTAGAAATTGATTTTTGAAAAATAGTAAATGAATTTTAAAATTAGAGAAAAATATATTTTCATTATGGGACTATATTATGCTAAATCCCAGAAAAGAAATATTTTTGGGACTGATTTGGTATTATTTATGAAAATAGTTTAATTCTGAACATATGAGTTAAATATGTTATGTGAAGTAACAAAAGTTGAAAATAGGATTTTATGGCTAGAGAATCCTATATAGAGTATATGCATATTTTTTTTATGAGGATTTGATAATTGGTGATGATATTTTATGAGTATGGCATTTTGAATGATTAAATGCATTATATGGTAAAGCGTAAACAATTGAGATAAATTATTTATAAATTTAAGAAGTGATTAAAATATTGTTATAATATTAATGATATTAGATTATGAGATTATTAAGTGATTGATAACATGGGGATATTCTTAAATCTGGATAAATTATATTATAAATGTTTAATATTTATCCTTTATCTCATTTGATTGATTCTTTATATCATTATCCCTCACGCTTATATTATGTTGAAAGTCATCGTGGTGGTAGTAGTGCATTGATGGATGATTATTAGCATGATCATGACCATTAATGAATACACAACTATTCTTGGCCCGTAGTGCGAGAATAATTGTGGTCGTGATCTTAATGAATACACAATTATCTTTGGTAGTAGTGCATGGATAATTTGTGGTCGTGATCTTAATGAATACACAATTATCTTTGGTAGTAGTGCATGGATAATTTGTGGTGGATATCTTAATGAATACACAATTATTTTTGGTAGTAGTGCATGGATAATTTGTGGTGCATTGATCTTAATGAATACACGATTATCTTTGGGTAGTAGTGCATGGATAATTTGTGGTCGTGATCTTAATGAATACACGATTATCTTTGGTAGTAGTGCATGGATAATTTGTGGTCGGTGATCTTAATGAATACACGATTATCTTTGGTAGTAGTAGTCATGGATAATTCGTGGTCGTGATACTCCTTGGCCTGTAGTGCGGGGATGATTCGATGATATGGATTAATTATTGGTGAGTCTCGTGAATGAAATATTAATTCATGGATGTGGTAAAAGTCATCTTCTCAGTAGTAGTGCATTGATAGACTTGGTATGATTATGACCACGGATTATTCGGTATAATCATGATAGTAATTGAAAAACACGAATATCCTTAGCCAAGAAGTGCATGGATAATTCATGGTTGTGATATCTTATTGTTTGAGTCTCAGATTATTGGTTTCTGAGTTATATATCTTTGGCTGTAGTGCAAAAAGATGAATTGTTAATAAATATCTTTGGCCTGTAGTGCAAAAGATGAATTGATATCTTCGTAGGATTGCAAAGATGAACTTAATATTTTCAACGATAAAGGTATTCAAGGTATCCTCACCTCTTTATCATATCGTATCGCACGTTCTAATTTGAGGCAAAATTCCATAAGGAGGGGAGATTGTGAGACCCCAGATTTTATCAATAAAGATTTAAATTTTGTCAAAATAATTTTTTATATTATGGTGTGAATTTGAGATAATATTATAGTTGTGGGTAGTATTTATAAATTTTGCAAAGTATGCAAGTGGTTATATTATATTCGATTGGTGGGGAATATTCGGTTTAGCGAGGGAATATTAGTATAACTACTCAATCATTGGTGGACCCCTAATGTAATTATTGTCGGATTGAGAAAGCGACAAAAATATTTTATTGAAATAACGGCGGAAGTTTTACTGTAGTTCTTTGTTGAACTACTCGGTAGTAAAAATACGATAATAAGTGTGGTTGCATAAGTAGTATTACCGGTATTGATTATTGATGCTTATGTGAGAAGTCACTCGGTTTGATTCCATTATTGTCGATTAATAATATGAATTATTATAGCGATAATGACGTTTTGTTTTATTCAGTATTATTAACGTAATAAAAGCGAAACATCTTTTATATAAAATAGAATACTTTATTAAAGTTATTCTATAAATAGAATATATTATATTTTATTATGCATAGTGTTGCATAGTATTTTGCATAGTGTTTGCATAGTAAAATGTTTTTATATAAATAGAATATATTATATTTTATTTAAAAGATTTTTCTTTAAATATGGACCGTCAGATTAAAGTAAATCAATCTGGGACCGTTCATGGATTAATTCTTATGCATTCCATTTTCCTATAAATAGAAGCTCATTCCTTCATTATTTTCTTACGATTTCATTGAAACTCTAGAGAGAGAAATTATGAGAGAAGTTTATAGAGAGAAAGTTATAGAAAGAAGAAGAGTATTCTCGCTACTTCACTACTTCTATATTCAGGTTCTTTTTACGGTAAGTGGTGTTATTCTTTCTTCTTGAAGAGAACTTCGTTATTCCATTCATTATTATTACATTGGAATAACCGTAAAAGTTGATACCCTATACATAACCTTTGTATCTGTGGCATACCCTATACTTGGTGAAATCCTTATGTTATTCCATTGCTTATTATTACATTGGAATAACTTTTGTATACGTGATTTACCCTATACTTGGTGACATTCTTCTATTATTACATTGGAAACATCCACATCGTGTGTTTTACACCGGACCTGGTTCCGCTTTTTATTATTCTACATTGGAACATCCGCCTCATGTGTTTTACAGGACTGGTTTAAATCTTTATCATTCTTGGAATATTCTATTTGTGTTTTTTACACCGGATTTGGTTCCATCTTTATTATTCTCGTTGGAACATCCATCGCTTGTGAATTTCACACGACACGGTTCCGTTATTATTATTACTGTTGGAATAACTCACATACATCAAGCAATCTGCATGCATGGTGATTTCTTTTGTTATTCCATTCTTTATTATACCCGGTTGGTTAAAACTTTGACTTTATACTCCATGAAATTAGTAGAATATCCTTGATATTTCGTTTCATCAAAGATATCTTTTCATGAAAATATTCTTCCGATCATTCTTGAATTTTTACTCTACAAAACAAAGATATCTTGTTGACAATTTGGGACGTTATTAATTCTGGATAAAATAATTCTTGAACTTGTTTTATTGAATTATTATGTCATTGTCATCATCCTCATGTTATATTATGTTATCTTTTGGCTTACGCAGCATGTAGATGAACTTAGTATGATTATGACCGAGGATCATTCGGTATAATCATGACTTGATATAAATGATGTGACAAAAGTCCTCGATGGCTCTGTAATGCAAATGATGGATAGTTTTTGGTATGATTATGACCGGGGTGATTCGGTATAGTCATGACCATTGATAATTTGATGAAAATCCTTGGCCAGGGTATACGTGGATGATTAGATGTGGTGGTTTATTTATTGTCGAGTCTCAAATGATAAAAATTGATGAAAACCTTTTAAAACCTAAAAGATAGTAGACTTTATTCTCTACTTGACTCTTTTAATGGGTTGTTTATTCACCGCAGATTAAACTGGTTGTCTATTGTATTTTATCGGTTTAACATCTTTGTTGAAGGCTAATGATAATTTATTCGCATTATCTTAGTCATAATATTTCTTCTTGGGCTAGTTGAGCTCACCCTTTCTTTCACCGTTTCTTGTGAAATGAGAACATATTTGGGACGAAGTCTGGGAACGTAAGTAATGGTCCAGAGGATAGCATTAGTAGTCCTCACTATTTCGTGAAATAGTGTGATAATAGTTGTAATGAGGACTCCTTTTGAGTTTGTATAATATCTAGTAGACAAAATTTGTATTCAAACTCACGGTTTATGTCAGTATTGCATACCTACGCTTATATTAGTAAGTTGTATTTGAATTTATGTACCATGTAAGTGGCGACCCAAGATGGGTGACGTATACCTAATTTTTGGGGTGTCACGGTTGGTATCGTGAGAAAAGTAAGTGTGAAGAGCCCCGAGCCTCTCATTTGGTGACTTCTGTTGATGGGGAATGCACCAAGCCGGATCTCCGTAGGGGACACCGTCTTTCGGTGTGGTGATAAGTACCAATGTGAGGTGTCGACATAAGTTGATGTCCGAGTCACGGTTGGTATCGAGCCATAAGTGTGAAGAGCCCCGAGCCTCCATTTGGTGACTTCTGTTGATGGGGAATCTGCGACTTGACCGCCGACTCTCCGTAGGGGGCCGCAAAATTTTCGGTGGTGGTGATACAGTACCAATGTGAGGTGTGACATAAGTTGGTGTCCGAGTCACGGTTAGTATCGAGAGCAGGGATATGATCCCTGGCTAAGAGGTGAGAATAATACTAGGAGGGGCGAGACGGGGAATACTTCGCTAGAATGACCTACCTAAGTTTATGTGTGCTATTTTATTGGTGAATCACGTAATATAGGGATAATTTGTTACATGTCAATTAACCCTTGTTTTGTGACAAGTGTTTGAGAATGGCATCCGAAAATCTTTGAGATAAGCAATGAAACACATGAGAGTGTTGATTCAAATTTCAAACAAAAGGTAATGACCAACAACACGATAATAATCATATCGGTGGCAACCATTATCGTAACAATGATAACCATCGGGGAAATTATCATGCTAAGAATGGTAACCACTTTGATTGGTAATCATGGCAAAGATAATAAGTGGAAATTTCAAGAAGAGAAGGTCATTTAGCTCGATTTTGTCAGTATAAGTGAAGTCAAGTCCATTTGGGATAGTGGCACCAAAGGCGGATACTGACAAAACAAAGTCGGTGGTTTCAGGAAAGCGTTTTTCGTGAATTCTCAAAAAGTGGGTAACCCGAACGGGTTAGTACGGGTTAGTTAATTATAAATTCTTGTAAGTCTATACCTTATTAATCACGGTTCTACCCATTCTTTTATCTCTCTTGCTTTGCGTTCAACGTTTAAATTTGACTCAGGAGAAATTAGACTTTGATTTATCTATTGAAACTTCATTGGGAGAAACCTTCGTTACCTCCAATCATTTATTAATCTTGTTGTTTCAAATAAACACTTTCACTTTACTGTCGATCTTATCTCTTTGAAAATACTTGCCTTTGAGGTAATTTTTAAAAAACGATTGATTAACTACTCATTATTCTTTTTTGTAAGGTTGTTAGCTTTCATATTCCTAACCAACCTCGTTATACTTAATTCAAAGTAACCAAATCCTAAAGTTAATCACCGTTATATCAAGCCATAAGTAAAGAGCCCGATCCTTTCGTTGTTGACTTCCTTGTATGGAATGCACCGAAGCCAGACTTTCTGTAGGCGACGTCATGAATGAAGATGGCAAGTTGATAGGTATCATTGTGAGGTGTTATCTGTGTTAAGGGATAGAAGTCACAGATTGGTATTAATGTGACGTATTATCCAAGTCTTGGACGAGAATAATGATTTTGAATGATATTTCTATCATTAATAAATTTCTTGGCGTATTCTTGAAGACTTCTAGCCTACCCTAGAGCGTGAAATCGAATTTTGTATTGACCCCAAAGACAAAACCCATTTCTTAAACCTCAAATATTTCATCAACTAAAATGAACAGATTTACGTGGTTTATGATGAAGGTCATAATAAAAGCATTGGACTAATGAAAATCATGGGGTATTCGTGGTATTAGTAAGTGTTATGATGAGTTATGTTGGTTAGTATGTGAAAAAACATGAAAGTTTCTTAGAAATCACAAAGAGTTGAAAATCGATTTTGGTGAAAAACGTAACATGAAATTCAATTGACCAAATCTCTTATTATATTTTGAATTTTGAGTGTGGTCAAGTCCTAGAGTTAGATCTATGAGTTACCTAACTAATCCAAGTGAAATTACTGGAAAAGGTGTTGTAGATTTTGTGTGGACTGATTTTAGCAAAGGAGTGCAAAGCTGCAAAAACCAAAAAAACTGCTTGCCATGATTTTAGAGGGGCTGTTTCGGCCACTTAAATTATGAGAAAATTTCTGGCCTTTTGGGACATGAAGGTATATGGTATAAAGTACCTCCTGTCCAAAAATGAGCTCATTCGACTTAAAATGAGCAAGTTATGACTATTTCAATATTTAAGTTTTTCCGATTTTAAAAACGCTATAACCTGAGTTCTATAACTCGATGACCATGAAATTTAAACTGAGGCTCACATTAACATGTTTAAGGTCCTGCCAAGATTTGGAAATTTTGGAGTTAAAATTGAGGTAGCAAATTTCTTAAGGAATTAATTAGAATTGATTTTTGAAAAATAGTAAATGAATTTTAAAATTAGAGAAAAATATATTTTCATTATGGGACTATATTATGCTAAATCCCAGAAAAGAAATATTTTGGGACTGATTTGGTATTATTTATGAAAATAGTTTAGTTACGAACATATGAGTTAAATATGTTATGTGAAGTAACAAAGTTGAAAATAGATTTTTATGGCTAGAGAATCCTATATAGTAGTATATGCATATTTTTTTTTATGAGGATTTGATAATTGGTGATGATATTTTATGAGTATGGCATTTTTGAATGATTAAATGCATTATATGGTAAAAGCGTAAACAATTGAGATAAATTATTTATAAATTTTAAGAAGTGATTAAAATATTGTTATAATATTAATGATATTAGATTATGAGATTATTAAGTGATTGATAACATGGGGATATTCTTAAATCCTCGGATAAATTATATTATAAATGTTTAATATTTATCCTTTATCTCATTTGATTGATTCTTTATATCATTATCCTCACGCTTATATTATGTTGAAAGTCAAATACGAGTAGTAGTAGCATTGATGGACGGTTGTTAGCATGATCATGACCATTAATGAATATACAACTATTATCTTTCGCCCGTAGTGCGGTGAATAATTGTGGTCGTGATCTTAATGAATACACAATTATCTTTAGTAGTAGTGCATGGATAATTTGTGGTCGTGATCTTAATGAATACACAATTATCTTTCGTAGTAGTGCATGGATAATTTGTGGTCGTGATACTAATGAATACACAATTATCTTCGCCGTAGTAGTGCATGGATAATTTGTGGTCGTGATATCTTAATGAATACACAATTATCTTTCGTAGTAAGCATGGATAATTTGTGGTCGTGATACTAATGAATACACGATTATCTTTGGTAGTAGCTAATGGATAATTTGTGGTCATTGATACTTAATGAATACACGATTATCTTTGGCCGTAGTGCATGGATAATTTGTGGTCGTGATACTAATGAATACACACGATTATCTTTGGCCGTAGTGCATGGATAATTTGTGGTCGTGATCTTAATGAATACACGATTATCTTTGGTAGTAGTGCATGGATAATTCGTGGTCGTGATACTCCTCGCCCGTAGTAGATGTGGATGATTCGATGATATGGATTAATTATTGAAATGAGTCTCAAAGAATGAAATATTAATTCATGGATGTGGTAAAAGTCATCTTTGGTCAGTAGTGTATTGATAGACTTGGTATGATTATGACCACGGATTATTCTAAGTATAATCATGATCAGTAATGAAAAAACACGAATATCCTTAGCCAAGATGGTGCATGGATAATTCATGGTTGTGATACTATTGTCGAGTCTCAAAGATTATTGGTTTTACAGTTATATATCTTTGGCCTGTAGTGCAAAGATGAATTGTTAATAAATATCTTTGGCCTGTAGTGCAAAGATGAATTGATATCTTTGGCCGGATTGCAAAGATGAACTTAATATTTTCAACGATAAAGGTATTCAAGGTATCCTCACCTCTTTATCATATCAGGAACGTACCCTAATTTCGAGGGCAAAATTCCATAAGGAGGGGAGATTGTGAGACCCCAGATTTTATCAATAAAGATTTAAATTTTGTCAAAATAATTTTTTTATATTATGGTGTGAATTTGAGATAATATTATAGTTGTGGGTAGTATTTATAAATTTTGCAAAGTATGCAGTGGTTATATTATATTCGATTGGCCTGGGAATATTCTTTTTTAGCAGGGAATATTCAGATAACGGCTCAATCATTGGTGGACCCCTAATGTAATTATTGTCGGATTGAGAAAACGACAAAAATATTTTATTGAAATAACGGCGGAAGTTTTACCGTAGTTCTTGTTGAACTACTAAGTAGTAAAAGTACGAAGAATAAGTGTGGTTGCATAGTAAATACACCGGTATTGATTATTGATGCTTATGTGAGAAGTCACTCGGTTTGATTCCATTATCACCGATTAATAATATGAATTATTATAGCGATAATGACGCTTTTATTTTATTCGTATTATTAACGTAATAAAATGCGAAACATCTTTTATATAAAATAGAATACTTTATTAAAGTTATTCTATAAATAGAATATATTATATTTTATTATGCATATGTATATTATTTTGTATGCATAGTATTTTGCATAGTGTTTGCATAGTAAAATGTTTTTATATAAATAGAATATATTATATTTTATTTAAAAGATTTTTCTTTAAATATGGACCGTCGATTAAAGTAAATCAACTGGACCGTTTCATGGATTAATTACTTATGCATTCCATTTTCCTATAAATAAGCTCATTCCTTCATTATTTTCTTACGATTTCATTGAAACTCTCAGAGAGAAATTATAGAGAGAAGCTATAGAGAGAAAGTTATAGAAAGAAGAAGAGTATTCTCGCTACTTCACTACTTCTATATTAGGTTCTTTTTACTGAAAGGGTGTTATTCTTTTCTTCTTGAAGAGAACTTCTGTTATTCCATTCATTATTATTCGCTGGAATAACTTTGTAAAAGTTGCATACCCTATACATAACCTCGATAATACGCTGGATACCCTATACTTGGTGAAATCCTTATGTTATTCCATCGCTTATTATTCTCATTGGAATAACTCAGATACTGTGATTTACCCTATACTTGGTGACATTCTTCTATTATTCATTTGGAACATCCTGCATGCATGTGTTTTTAATCTGGACCGGTTCGCTTTTTTATTATTCTGTTGGAACATCCTCGTGTGTTTTACACCGGACTGGTTTAAATCTTTATCATTTCATTGAATATTCTATCGTGTGTTTTACACCGGATCCGGTTCCATCTTTTTATTATTCTGTTGGAACATCGCTTGATTGTGAATTTCACCGACTGGTTCCATTATTATTATTCTGTTGGAATAACTTTGTCATCTGGCACCGCATGCATGGTGATTTCTTTTGTTATTCCATTCTTTATTATACCCGGTTGGTTAAAACTTTGACTTCTATACTCCATGAAATTAGTAGAATATCCTTGATATTTGCGTTTCATCAAATATCTTTCATGAAAATATTCTTACGATCATTCTTGAATTTTACTCTACAAAACAAAGATATCTTGTTGACAATTTGGACGTTACTAATTCTCGGATAAAATAATTCTTGAACTTGTTTTATTGAATTATTATGTCATTGTCATCATCCTCATGTTATATTATGTTATCTTTCGCTTACGATGCATAGATGAACTTAGTATGATTATGACCGAGAATCATTTAAGTATAATCATGACTTGATATAAATGATGTGACAAAAGTCCTCGCATGGCTCGTAATGCAGTTGATGGATAGTTTTTGGTATGATTATGACCAGGGTGATTCGGTATAGTCATGACCATTGATAATTTGATGAAAATCCTCGACCGTGGTGCGAGGATGATTAGATGTGGTGGTTTATTTATTAATTTGAGTCTCAATGATAAAATTGATGAAAACCTTTTAAAACCTAAAAGATAGTAGACTTTATTCTCTACTTGACTCTTTTAATGGGTTGCTTATTCCACCGCAGATTAAACCGGTTGTCTATTGTATTTTATCGCTTAACATCATGTTGAAGGCTAATGATAATTTATTCGCATTATCTTAGTCATAATATTTCTCTTTGGGCTAGTTGAGCTCACCTTTTCTTTCACCGTTTATTCTTCGTGAAATGAGAACATATTTGAGATTTAGTCTGGGAACGAAGTAATGGTCGAGAGGATAGCATTAGTAGTCCTCACTATTCGTGAAATAGTGTGATAATAAATATGTAATGAGGACTCCTTTTGAGTTTGTATAATATCTAGTAGACAAAATTTGTATTCAAACTCACGGTTTATGTCGATTGTATATACACGCTTATATTAGTAAGTTGTATTTGAATTTATGTACCATGTAAGTGGCGACCCAAGATGGGTGACGTATACCTAATTTTGGGAGTGTCATGGCGTAGTTATTACCAATTAATCATAATTGTTAAAATACTCGGTGGTTAAAACACAAGAAGACACCAGTATTGCACCAATTATTGATTCTTACGTGAAGAAGGCACTACTCAATAATGGTTTACAGTAATTATCGCTCAAAGATATTTTATCGAGTTAATAATTGCTGCGTTGATATTTTTATATTCTTTGTTGTTTCAATAATTGTCATTACACAATATTTTTCATTATCAAGCAATAATTCATATTATCTCGAATAATATTATTAGATAACATTATTGGCAATGTCTAGAAAGTTACATCTAAGGAGAGGTTTGGTCACCTAATTGCTTGCGCTAGAGAAGGAGAAATTTTATCGAAAAGCCCTCTTCCTTGAACCCGGTTGGTCAATAATATTGTGATTACGTAATATTATTTGTGAATCATTAATTATTGATTCATATGATGAGGAAAATATTAATTTTATGTGAATATAGATGGAGAAAATTTTAATGTGACAATTGTTGAAAATTGAAATTTTATCTTTTTACGATAAAATAATTCATTTAAATATATTATTATATTTTAATAATATAATAATGGTGATATTTTTACAACGAATGTGGGATATATGAGTATACGAGGAGGAAGAGTATTTTTGTTGCAATAAATGTTTAAAACATGTTAAACATGTCATTGGACCCCATTTATCGATCGAAATTTGATTATTATTTGCAAAATTGTCCGTTTGTGGATTTCGGTCAATTTACATTTGGAATCAGAAAAACTTTCTTACGCAAAGTTGTAGAGAATTGAATTTCCTATAAAAACTAGCGAGATTTGAATTTTCCGATAAAAGGGCTATTTATTGTGAATTATTGAAGTTCAAAACTCAAATAATTGATTTTGGAAGTTTTAATTATTATTTTAAAGAAAAACGTTTTTTTGCATTTAAGTGGGCTAACATGTGATATTAATTGCTGAAATTAGATCTTCAAAGATGGGCTAAGGAAATTTATAATATATATTAATATTTTATTAAATTTTCTGCTTTGGTGTTCTAAAGATTTTCCTATAAATAGGGTGCTTAGGTTAGAATTGAAAATCACACCAGAATCGAAGTTTTTCTCTCTATATTATCGAGAGTATTCTTGTGAGTATTTTGAGTATACTTTGAGTATTGTTAGACAGTGCAAGTTTCTCGCAAAGACTATAATCTTAGATTCCAGCCTAGAAGTACTTAATCTTTCGAGGTAAGGGATGTTATTTTCTTCTCAAATGATATTATTTCTTCAATATCATTATCTTTGAAATATTGGTTGGAACTTTTTATCAAATTTGAAACTTTTTCATGTCTGGGGTTACTATTCACGAGTTCTTATTCACGAGTTCTTATTCACGAGTACTATTCATGAAGTACGCATGAAGATGTTTTTTTTGTGGAATTTCTATCTTTTGGTGTCTGAGTTACTTATTCACGATACCAAGACTATTCACGATATCTGACTATTCACCAAAAAATAAAATTTCTTCTTTTTGTCAAAATATCTATTCGGATACTAGTTTTGATTGTATCCATGTTTTGATCATTCTTGAATTTTACACCACTATGATTATTTTTGAGGTATTTTTGAACATGGATAAAATAAAGTACTTAATCCTTAATCCTTAATCCTTGTCATTTTGTTTCACCTTTGGGATTCGCTTTTAAAAAAATATTTTTCATCATCCTCATTCTTAAATGATGATATTATGGAATATCTTTGGCTTTGTGGTGCAAAGATGAATGATTTCGAAGAATATCTTTGGCCCGTAGTGCAAAAGATGAACATGTGTTTAGATGAACATGACTAATCTGATGAATATCTTTGGCACTGTAGTGCAAAGATGAATATTTGATTCAGATATATATTGGTTGATGTTACGAGGATAAAAGATGAGCGATGAACTTTTAAATTCATACATGAAGATAGTAGTTTGCATTCTCTACTTAACTCTTCTAATGAATTATTATTTCATCATGAATATTGATTTAAAATTTGTTATCTATTGTATTCTATTAGATTTTTTCCTGTTGAAGACTAACGGTAATTTGTTGTATATTATCTTAGTCATAATATTCTTTTAATGGGCTAGTTGAGCTCACCCTTTTCCTTTTTGTTCCATTTTTCTTCTCGTGAGGCGAGAATATAAATGTAGAAATGCAGCCTGGGTATGGAATGAAAGGTTTTAGAAAGGATTGTTTAGTAGTCCTCACCATTTTTGTAAAATAATGTATCAATAAATGTGATGAGGATTTATTTGAGTATAGATATTATGCAGAAGATAATATTTGTATTTAAACTCGCTCATTTTCTTGTTGTAATAATAAAGTTGTAGTTGTTTTTGCATTCATGTATTGATAAACTCGAGAATAGGTGATGTATACCTATTTTGGGGGCGCCACAATTGGTATCGAGCTTAGGATATGATCTCTGGCGGAGATCGGGGAATAGAACTAGGAGGGAGAGACGAGTAAATCCTTCGCTAAAGTGTGTCCTACCTAAGCTTATTTTTTAGTTGGTCAATATATAGGGATATTATGTGATATATTGATTTCCTTAATTAACCCTTGTTTTATGACAAGATTTGAGAATGTCGTGAGAATATTAACAATGGAAATGAGACTAGGAGAGACGCTCAGATTTCACCAACGAGGAGAACGTGCAACAGTGGCAATGTTCCTCCCTGTGAACAACACCAATTAATCGAAAGCGAGATGATGAACGAGGGATGTTTAGAAGCTTTTTGCGGTTCATGCAAAATCGAGACGAGGAGACTCGTGTTCAAAATCTGAGGAGGAAATGATAGCAATTCACGGGTTGTCACACACAAGTTAGCTCAAAGAGTTGGGACCACGAATTTAAGGGAAAGCCAGATCCGATCATGGCGGAAACATGGGTCAAACAAATTACCAAGATATTCGATGTCTTGGGATGCACAGAAGAACAGAAGGTTCCATTCGCCACCTTTATGTTCCATGGCGAAAGGCAGACTCTTGGTGGGAGTCTCATGAAGCGCACTCCATCCAACCGCGACTCAAGATGTCTTCGGGAAAAGTTTCAGAAACTATTTAATGACAAATACTTTCCGAAAGTGTTCGGCTATATGAAGGAAGTGGAGTTCATCGATTAGAGCAAAACAACACGATGGCAGTGTCTCAAAGACGAGGCAAAGTTTGCAGAGAGTTATCCGTGTTTGCACCTCATTTGGTGGAGAATGAGGAACGTATGACGCGGATGTTTCTTAGAGGTTTGAAACCCTAAGATACGTCAAGATCTCATTTCATAAACTTTATCTCTATTCAGGATGTTGTAAATGAGGCTCAATTATTAGAAAGCAAGATAACGAGTACGGTCAACCTGAGGACCACAACCGTGGATCGTAGACGAGATAGCGATCAATGTAATAATGATAACCGGCGGAGAAAGAAATAGAGACGGACAAAATGGTAACCACTCTGGTGGTAATCATGGCCATGAAAAGCAGAAGAAGCGAAATGAGAGGAGATTTTAAAAGAGGAGATTTAACAACTAATTATATTAAGACGACAAAGGTCTTCAAGAAGAATCGGTTCTAAGGAAGAGAACGACCTCCCATCATATGCTATAAATGCGGAAAGAGGACATATCGGTCAAACTGTCCACAACAGTTCAAGGTATGCTATAATTGTGGAAAGGAAGGACATATCGCCGAGATCAGATTATGCAGTAAGCGAAACCTAGTTCAATGGGGACGGTGACTCAAAAGATCGTCCCAGAAAAGTCAAAGTCAACGATTCCGGAAGAGCGTTTGTTGTGACTAGTCAAAATGCGAGAAACCAAACGAGGTGATCACGGGTAAGCTATTTATAAATTCTTGCGAAGTTTATACCTTACTTGATACCACGGTGCTACCCATTCATTTATCTCTCCGCGTGTGCTCAACGTTTAAACTTGACTCGGAGAAATTAGACTTTGACCTATCTGTGGAAACTCCGTTAGAGAAACTTTCATCACATCCATCGCTTATAAATCTTGTTTGATTCAAGTTGGCACCATCACCTTACCGTTGACCTTATCTCTTTAAAGATACTTGATTTTGATGTGATTTTAGGGATTGATTGGTTAACTACTCATCATGCCAAAATTGATTGTTTTCGTAAGGTTGTTAGTTTTCATATTCCTAACCAACCGTTGTTACTAATTCAAGCAACTAAACCATTAAAATCAATCACCGTCATATCTAATCATAAAGCTATTCGTTTATTGAAAACGGATGTCAAGCTTTCTTAGCCCATGTTATGGATTTGAATAAAGACACGTCAAATTTGAATAATATTCCCTGTTGTTATCGACTTTCCGACGATTTCAGAAGAACTTCCCTTGCCTACCCCTTAACGTGAAGTTGAATTCTTTATGTATCTTGAACCCGTACAAAGCCCATTTCTAAAACCCCATATCGAATGGCTCCTATTGAACTTCAGGAGTTAAAGGTCCAACTACAGGAATTGTTGGACATCGGCTTCATCATTAAATCTAAGTACATCTCCTCGGGGCTCTCCTGTTTTTATTTGTAAAGAAGAAAGACGGGAGTATGCGATTTGTATCGATTATCTGGAATTGAACCATGTCACCATCAAGAATAGGTATCCTCTACCTCGTATTGATGACTTGTTTGACCGATTGTAAGGGCACAATTCTTTTCAAAATCGATCTTCGTTCTAGATATCATCATGAAGATTAGAATCGAGGATATTCCAAAGACCGCCTTCGTAACTTCCCAGATGGGCATTATGAATTCTTAGTCATGTCTTTCGGACTAACTAATGCTCCTCGCTGGCTTTCATGGATATGATGAACCGAGTATTCAAGGAATATTTGGATCGATTCGTTGTTGTCTTTATTGATGACATCCTTATATATTCCAAAAGTCGTGAAGATCATGAGCACCATTTTGAAATTTGGTACTCCAAAGGCTTCGTGAAAACAAACTATATGCCAAATTGAAGAAATGCGAGTTCGCTTGAGGAAGTAGCATTCCTTGGGCACGTGGTGTCGAAACATGGAGTATCTGTTGATCCCGTGAAGATTGAAGCAATACAAAGTTGGGAGCAACCAAGTCGGTGGATCAAGACGTAGCTTTTTGGGCTTATTTGGTTATTATCGGAGATTCGTGGAAGGGTTTTCTCGAATCGCTACTCCATTAACTCAAATTAACTCCTAAGGATACAAAATTCGTTTGGAGTGAAGAATGCGAGAAGAGTTTCCAAGAACTTAAGAGGAGACTTATTTCTAAGACTGCTCTAACAATACCATCCGGTTCGGATGGATTTGTATATCACAAATGATGCTTCGTGCAAAAGGGTTAGGATGTGTTCTCATGCAACGGGAAAGTCATAGCCTATGCCTCGCGACAACTTAAAGAGTATGAGAGGAATTATCCTACTCATGATCTAGAGTCAAGCGTGAATAAGTTGCTTAAAAAAATATGGAGGCACTATCTATATGGGGAGAAAGTGGAGATATATTCGCACCATAATAGCCTTAAATATTTCTTCACTCAAAAAGAACTCAACATGCGGCAATGACGTTGGCTCGAGCTATTGAAAGACTAACGACCACACTATTCAATACCATCCCGGAAAGGCGAACGTGGTGCCGACGCGCTTGAGTAGAAGATCATATACGGAACGCAGAGTGCGATGATGTCAAGTATACGACAGAGCCAACTTTAATAGAAAAAGTTAAGGTTGCTTCAAGCCACCCAATCTTGGAAATGACGCGTATGAAGAAGAAAAACTGAAGGAGCTATTCCTAAGCGAGAATTGATGAAGAAGGAATACTTTGAGTCCACTCTAGACTTTGTGTTCCTAACGACTCGATTTGAAGTACAAGATTACGACGGAGGCAACACAATACACCATTTGCAATCCATCCCGGAAGTACTAAAATGTATCGTGATCTTGACATTCATTTTGGTGGAACAATATGAAGAGAGAGATTGCAAAGTTTATCTCAATGTGTTTAACTTGTCAACGTGTAAAGGCGGAGCATCCGGTACCTAAGGGTCCGTTGCAACCACTTGAGATTCGAAATGGAAGTGGGAACACATTACCATGGATTTCGTTTCTGAGTCTTCCTACGGTTTCTCAAGGCATCAATGCTATTTGGGTTATTATTGATAGATTAACCAAGTTCGCTTCATTTTTGCCGACACGGAGACTTATTCCTTGAACGTCTTGCTAGTATGTGACGTGAATGAGATTGTGAGGTTGCATGGCATGCCGGTATCCATAGTTTCGGATCGTGACCCAAGATTCACTTCAAGATTTTGGGTTAGCTTGCAAAAAAGCTATGGGCACGGATTTGAGATTTAGTTCGCATACCATCCCCAAACGGATGGACAATCGAGAGGACTATTCAAACTCTTGAAGATCTATTAAGACTCTGTGTCCCAGACTTCAAGGGCGGTTGGGATAAGTATTTACCATTGGTGAAATTCTCCTACAACAACAGCTTATCAGCAAGTATAGGTGTGGCTCCATTTGAAGCATTATATGGACGAAAATGTCGTTTCTCCAATATGTTGGGATGAGGTGGGTGAAACAACATTGTTGGGACCCGAAAGTTAAGACGATGTGACTACCGAAAAGATTCAAATGATTCGACAACGTATACAAAGCAAGCACAAGATCGACAAAAGAGTTATGCGGATCTTCATCGAAAGAACGTGGAATTTAGTGTAGGGGATCATGTATTGTTCCGAGTTGCTCCATGGAAGGGAGTTACAAGATTTGGGAAGAGAGGAAAGCTCAATCCACGATTTATTGGTCCATTTCAAATTCTTGACCGAGTAGGAAATGTAGCCTATAGACTTGCGTTACCTCCAAGTATGTCTCTAATTGGGTATTATACTCCAAACAAACACCAAGATTATATAGGTAGTGCTTGTAAATATACTCAGCAAGTGGATGAGCACAACCATGTCTTATGATAACACGAGTTTGTATGTCATTAGACATCTTGTATGATAGTGACAAAACACCCTTCCAAAGTTGGGTTTACTTTCACCCTATTTAATTCATCAAAATAACTATTAAATGATGTATAAAATACAACACACTAAAGTCCTCAATAAAATTATTTCCATACTCTTTTAGGAGAACCTCAACAACTATAGACCACCGATTCTATTCCTTGTTATCCCCTTTCAACCCAAAATACACTTTTATTACACGAAAGGAATTGTGAAACAAAAGGGTGAGCACAACTAGCTCAAGAAAGAATATTATAACTAAAGATACATAAATTATCAATAGTCTTCATCAATAATAAATCGGAGAGTTAGAACATATGGTAGATGATAAAACATTTCAACCATAGTTGCGTGAACGAGCAATCCATTAAAAGAGTCAAATAGACTATAAAGTCTATTGTCTTCCACGTTAAAAGTCCACCAACAATGTTTTATCCTCGTAACATCAATCAGCAGGTTCCTTTCCACAATTATATGAATAATTCATAATCATAATTGTGATTCTAAATTCTCTTCTCATCCAGACGAAGATAATTTTCATCACTGTCCTTTTTACGAAACATCAAATATCATGGTTATACCAAATCACGGTTCTGCTCATAATCATACTAATAAATTCATCTTTGCACCACAGGCCAAAGATATTCATCAACGATTCATCTTTACACTACAAAGCTAAAGATATTCAACAACAAAGTCATCTTTGCATTATGAGCCAAAGATATTCATCAATAATTCATCTTTGCACTACAAATTTAAAGATATTCAACAACAACAGTCATCTTTGCATTCTGAGAAAGCAAAAAGATATTCATCAATAATTCATCTTCAGACTATAAAAGTTAAATGTAAGACCCCAACTTATTATTAATGAAATTTAATTTTTCTATTTATTATTTTGAAATAGTAAGGGTTGATGCGATTAATGTGGATAGTTAGGGTTAAAATACGCAAATATTTCAAAATAAGCAAGTGGTTATAAAATATTCATTGTTGTCGGGGAATATTCGTTTGGTCGTGGAATATTAAATGACTTGTGGGAATATTAGACGACGCGGCAGACCATGTGTGGGCCCCATAGCGAAAGCGATTGGATGAAGAAAACGATAAATATAAGTTGGTTAAAAATAACAAACAGTAGTTGTTCACAATTATCTTGTTAAAATACTCAAATTGGTTAAAACACAAGAATATTACCCAGATTGCACCAATTATTGATTGAACTACGTAAGAAGGCACTACTCAATAATGGTTACGTAATTAATCGCTCGAAGATTTTATTGAGTTAATAATTCTTTTGCGTTGATATTTTATATTCTTTGTTGTTTCAATAATTGTCATTACACAATATTTTTCATTATCGAAGCAATAATTCATATTATCTGAATAATATTATTAGATAACATTATTGGCAATGTCTAGAAAGTTCGCCTAAAGAGAGGTTTGGTCACCTAATTGCGCGCCAAGAAGGAGAAATTCTTATTGGAAAGCCCTCTTTCAGGAACCGCCCGGTTGTCAATATTGTGATTCTGTAATATTATTTGTGAATAATTAATTATTATTGATTCATGATGATGAGAAAATATTAATTTTATGTGAATATAGATGGAGAAAATTTTAATGTGACAATTGTTGAAAATTGAAATTTTATCTTTTCTCGATAAAATAATTCATTTAAATATATTATTATATTTTAATAATATAATAATGGTGATATTTTTACAACGAATGTGGGATATATGAGTATACGAGGAGGAAGAGTATTTTTGTTGCAATAAATGTTTAAAACATGTTAAACATGCTCGGTGGACCCCATTTATCGAATGAAATTTGATTATACTTTGTAAAATTGTCCGTTTGTGGATTTGGTCAATTTCTTTTGGAATTCAGAAAAACTTTCTTACGCAAAGTTGTAGAGAATTGAATTTCCTATAAAAACTAGCGAGATTTGAATTTTTTCGATAAAAGGGCTATTTATTGTGAATTATTGAAGTTCAAGTCTCAAAATAATTGATTTTTGGAAGTTTTAATTATTATTTTAAAGAAAAACGTTTTTTGCATTTAAGTGGGCTAACATGTGATATTAATTGCTGAAATCAGATCTTCAAAGATGGGCTAAGGAAATTTATAATATATATTAATATTTTATTAAATTTTTCTGCTTTGGTGTTCTAAGCATTTTCCTATAAATAAGGTGCTTAGGTTAGAATTGAAAATCACACTAAATGAAGTTTTTCTCTCTATATTATCGAGCGTATTCTTGTGAGTATTTTGAGTATACTTTGAGTATTGTTAGAGTGCAAGTAAGTTCCTCGCAAAGACTATATCTTAGATTCCAAATTTAGAAGTACTTAATCTTTCGAGGTAAGGGATGTTATTTTCTTCTCAAATGATATTATTTCTTCAATATCATTATGCTAAAATATTGGTTTGAACTTTTATCAAATTTGAAACTTTTTCATGTCGGGTTCTTTATTCATGAGTTATTATTCACGAGTATTATTCATGAAGCGTGAAGATGTTTTTTGTGGAATTTCTATCTTTTGGTGTTTGAGTTCTTATTCACGATATCTAAGACTATTCAATTAGAAAAATAAAATTTTTATTTTTGTCCAAAATATCTATTCTCGATACTAGTTTTGATTGTATCCATGTTTTGATCATTCTTGAATTTTACACCACTATGATTATTTTTGAGGTATTTTTTGAACATGGATAAAATAAAGTACTAATCCTTAATCCTTAATCCTTGTCATTTTGTTTTCTTTGGATTCGTTTCTTTAAAAAATATTTTTCATCATCCTCGATCTTAAATGATGATATTATGGAATATCTTTGGCTGTAGTGCAAAGATGAATGATTTCTGAAGAATATCTTTGGCCGTAGAAGCAAAAGATGAACATGTGTTTAGATGAACATGACTAATTGATGAATATCTTTGGCCTCAGTAGTGCAAAGATGAATATTTGATTCCAGATATATATTGGTTGATGTTACAGGATAAAAGATGAGCGATGAACTTTTAAATTCATACATGAAGATAGTAGTTTGCATTCTCTACTTAACTCTTCTAATGAATTATTATTTTAGATTATGAATATTGATTTAAAATTTGTTGTCTATTGTATTCTATTAGATTTTTCCTCGTTGAAGACTAATGGTAATTTGTTGATATTATCTTAGTCATAATATTCTTTCTTTGGGCTAGTTGAGCTCACCCTTTTCCTTTTTTTGTTCCATTTTTCTTCTCGGGAGGCGAGAATATAGCGAGTACGAAGTAAGGGTATGGAATGAAGGTTTTAGAAAGGATTGTTTAGTAGTCCTCACCATTTTTGTAAAATAATGTATCAATAAATGTGATGAGGATTTATTTGAGTATAGATATTGTCTATAAGATAATATTTGTATTCAAACTCACGGTTTTACTATTGTAATAATAAAGTTGTAGTTGTTTCTATACCATGTATTGACAACCGAGAATAGGTGATGATATACCTATTTTGGGCGTCAAAGATAATGCGTCATGTATAAGAATCCCTCGATACACGAAAAGATAAAGTTTCATAATAAAATTCATATCAATATTTATAACACCTTAATCCAAATGTTATAAAATCACTTAATAATATCAAAATCTTAATATTCTCAATATTACAACAATATTTAATCATTTCTAAAACTTATAAATAATTTAATTAAATTGTTTACACTTTACTAATTAATGCATTTAATCATCATAAAATGCCAAACTCATAAGATTTCATCACCAATAACCAAAACCCTCATAAAAAATCTGCATATACCTCATATATGATTCTCAAGCCATAAAATCATATTTTCTAATTTTCTTACTTCACATAACATATTTAATTTATTTACTCATAACTAGAATATTTTCATGAAAAATACCAAATCAGTTCCAAAAATATTTCTTTTCTGGGATTTAGCATAACATAGTCCCATATTGAACATATATTTTTCTCAAAATTTTAAAAATTCATTTACTATTTTTCATATGGCCAAAACCACCGAATATTTAAACATTTATCATATATTATACTTTTATCCAAAAATTCTGAAATTTACACGGTATACTGATATTATATAGATGTACTCCCAATAAAAATTTTATCAATTTTGGAGTTAATCACAAGGAGTTATAAGCGGTTACTTTTAAAATAGTCTTTTCTCATAAAATTCATAACTCTCAATCTATACATCCAAAAATCGCCATTTTGGACACAATATATAAAACTCATCAAATTATCATTTCAAATTTTTCCAGAATTTTGAAGGTTCAGAAAAATTTCGAAACTAAAAACATAATAACCCTTAAAATCCCTTACTATCCCTTTACCTCAAAAAAGCGAAGATTGACGATTGGAATAAATTTGAAACGAACTTGCACCGTATAGCAATACTCAAAGTATACTCAAAATACTCACAAGAATACGCTCAAAATATCGAGAGACAAATAGAGAAAACTTCGGTTTCGGTGTGATTTTCAATTCTAACCCAAGACCCTATTTATAGGAAATTGCTTAGAACACCAAAGCGTAAAATTGAATATAATATTAATATAATTATACAAAATTTCCTTAGCCCACCTTTTGGTCAAAAACACCAGCCACACATGTTAATGATGTCAAAAAAAATACAAAAACGTTTTTCTAACAAAAATAATTTAAACTCCAAAAATCAATTCACACCCGATATACCGAAACTTCAATAATTCACAATAAATAGTTTTTTTATCAGAAAATTAGAATCTCGCGACTTTTTATAGGAAATTTAATTCTCTACAACTTTACAGAAGAAAGTTTTTCCAAATTCCAAACAGAAATTAACCGAAATCCACAAACGGACGATTTTACAGGCTATAATCAAATTTCGGTTAATAATTGTGTCCACCAACACACAAAACACGTGTTAAACATTTAATACCACAAAAATACTCTTCCTCCTCATATACTTATATATTCCACATTCATTGTAAAAATATCACCATTAATATATTATTAAAATAATATATTTAAATAAATTATTTTATCGGAAAAAAATAAAATATTAATTTTCAACAATTGTCATTTTAAAATTTTCTCCATCTATATCAACATAAAATCAATATTTTCCTCATCATAAAAATCAATAATTAATTATTCACAAATAATATTACATAATCACAATATTAACAACCTGGTAGTTCCTCAGGAAAGAGGGCTTTCCAATAAGGATTTATCTCACTTGGCAGTAAGCAATTAGGTGACCAAACCTCTCCTTGCATGTAACTTTCTAGACATTGCCAATAATGTTATCTAATAATATTATTCAGATAATATGAATTATTGCTTCGATAATAAAAATACCGTGTAATGACAATTATTGAAACAACAACAATATAAAATATCAACTTAACAATTATTGAATCAATAAAATAAAATCTTCAATAAAGAATTATTGTAATAATTATCGAGTAGTGCTTCTTACTAAAAAAAAAAATTATCATGCTTCATGAATAGTACTCGTGAATAGTAACTCATGAATAGTAACTTCGTGAATAGTAACTCATGAATAGTAACTCGTGAATAGTAACTCGTGAATAAGAACTTCATGAATAGTAATTAAAAAAAATTGAATACATTTATTTCATAAAATTGAGGTCTTACATATATTAATTTAAAATCAATGTTCATACAAATTTCTTCTCTACCTCGGTCCCAATCGTTTCTCACTTCACTAAAACAAAACAAAACCTAAGAAACCATGAAATCAAAGAAAATAAAAAATGGAATCCAATTACTTTATTTGTTTATTTATTTATTTAGAGTATCCAAAATTGAGGGAAAATGGGAATTATACGAACTAACTTTTTTTTTTTTGCTAATCTAGTCGCCACATGATTTGTTGATATTGATCATGAGACTCACGATTTGAGAGTAATTCGGAAGTTCGTCAAAACCCTAACTATTGAGAGTGAGTATGAAATGTTTTGTGCGATTCAAAAGAGAAAGAAGGATGAATAGGGAGTTTGATCCGACGATCATAGATATCGCTTTACATCGAGTTAATATGTAGACTCATTGCCTCTACGTAATTTATCGCAAGAATCGATGCGTGGAGAGAGAGAGAGAGAGTAGATGTCATATTTGGGGATAGCAATCTAGAGGATGTTTGAGTTTGAAATAATTTGAATGAATATGGAATTAAATTAGTTGCCATTTTTGAATTTTGAAAATATAATCCCAGATTTAGTGGATTTGAGAATCAAATTTAGGTTTTTTTACTGTATCCTACGTATTTTTTATAAGATAAACAGGAGCATTAATTAGGGTGGACAGGTGTTGAGTTTTTAGAATGACAGATGTCAAAATAATGTGTCATAGACTGTGTTTTAGTATATATAGATTATTATTACTACTCACATAGTTATAGACTGATTTCTTTTGGCACATAGTTTAAGAAAATTAGTTGAGTGGCAATTTTTAACATAAATTTTCCACATATACCCCTTAATTTGAAATTAATGAATAAGTTAATTACTCATTACTTATCACACTGGAATCTCAACTTCATTGATTGACGTGTACTGACCATTAAAATCCATAACCATGCATAGAACTTTAACCAAATAGAATACAACAACATTAAATGTGGTGATAAAAATAATGACATTAAATGTTGTTTTTGTAAAAAAAGAGTAATGGTTGAATATTTATTATAAGGGCATAAAGGTAAAACAATGAACAAACAAAATTTTATAAATAGTAAGTAGCCTATATATTGGGACATCTCAAAATGAAAAATCAGTTTATAACTATGGGACGAGAGAGTATTATTCTGCAATCGTAAAAAAATTATATTATCAATGTTCTAAATTACAATATTAATATTGACTTTTAAAAATTAATTTTAAACATTTTAAATTTAAAACTAACATAAATTCATATACTTTATGTTAACACTTTTATGAATATCATAAAATATCTAAAACGTACTATAAATTATAAAATTTATTGTTTTTAAAATTTAAATAAATTATATCAATTTTAAATTAATGTTTTTTTAAAATTAATATTAATTTCATAATTCCGATCAGAGTATTTTAGAATGATGGACCTAGATATTGCCAAGAAAACAATAGAAGGCTGGACACTATTGTGGGCTTAATTATATTGTTCAACTAAGCCTTGTAAAGTCATCCAACACCATACCCAATAATTGAAGTTATAAATTGTCTATTTTTTGATCAAATATTTATATATATTTATATATAATAAAATTATATTTAATAATACAAAAAAGTTGGAAGAAATTATTAGTTTCATCCTCTTCTAAGACGCTTGATTTAACTTTGTCCAAAGAACATGTCCAAGAAAAGTAACAAGCAAAAAATAGAATGGAAAAAAAAAACAGCTTAATACAATCACTTAATATTAAAAGAAACTGATAAATTCACAACAGAAAATAATATGTCTTCATGAAACTCGTCGTTATAGATCATATAGCGACGGTTTTTACCGTTGCTATACATCTATAACGACACTTTTTACGTGAAAATATCAAAAAGTATTATGGAAATATCAATTTCCAATATTAAACTTTATATATGCTTAATGTAAATTTTTGTAAATTAAGGCAACTTGAGTTCCAAACCTTCTTCGAGCCAAGACACACTTACCATTTCTATCCTCTATCTTAACTTACCGGAACAGATGTTTGGTTGAACCACTATCTTTTAATTGATCTGTACATAATGTTGCTACGCGTACTTGTTATTTAGATATTTTTTTTCATAACATCTATTGATTCGCTATCGATTAGTATTATTAGATATTATTATCATTCATACCTAATTGGTATAACAAACTGTTGAGATTGGACTTCATTGACTGTTAAGCTTATTTATTATTAAAAAAAACTCAAATTTTAATAGCTCAAATACACATAATATGTCTCATATAGTTTTAAAATTTTGTATAAAAATCAAAATGGGCTCAAAATGCACAAGGCTCAGTCTAAAAGCTCAAACCAAGCTTAACCCAAGGCCTGAATTTTATTTTTGTGGCCTTAACTAGATAATACAAAAATATTTTCATAATATACATGGTGACATATACAAAGAAATAGATACTTTTATGAAGCAGACTAATTTCATTTTATTTTATTAAAAAAAGAAGAGAAAAAACTAAAAAAGTAACAAAATTATCAAATAAAACAACCCCTTTCATTGAATTCTACATAAAAACTGAATAAAATCAGTATCCATGTATTCATTCATATATCATGCTGTTATGAGGCAATCCCAATACATGGTGAAATATACTAAGAAGGCAAATAGGTGCTCTTATCTTTCAAGATTCTGAATCAGAGTCAATCCCAATATCCAGTTAGCTAAAATGGAACATTAAACATTGATTCACCCAAACAAGACCTTCTGATCCATTTTAGATAGGATCAATTTTTTTGTCTCAAGTTTCATTTGTTACTACTTACTCCTTTTAACACCAACTAATACCAGACAAGCTTCGCTTTTATCACCATTTTTGTATCAATCTTTAAGTGGCCTAAAGCAGAGGAATCTGTGGCTAAATATGTTACATATATATGTGTAATTAAATTATGATAATAAACTCATGACTTGCAATCAAAGGGCCCATGACTATGATTTTCCTCTTGAATTCTCCGTCGAGATTTTTCTTTATAATACATTCAAGATAACAAATTCAAACCATTTCTCACTTTGGAGATTCATAGATGATATTTTTATTGGAAGAAGGAAAAAAAAAATACACCAATGGGGCAAAACCTCTGTTGTATGAGGCGGCAGCCTAGTTCAGAAAATGACTCAAATTTCAGTACTCCTGCCTCATCAATCTCAAGCATGAAAACAGATAAGGAGAAGATGCATTTGATCCGTCCGGCGGCGACGTTGGAGGAATGCCTAATGACGGCTTCCCCACAAGTGAATATTCCTAGCGGTGATCAACTTCAAGTTGTGCAAATGTTGTACCAAAAATTTCAACCATCTTCTCCTGATGTACAAACGGATTTCTTTACCCCGAGAATCAGTTTCTCCTCGGACAAATTGGGATTATTGGGGAAGATTGATGAAGAAGATGAGCAAGGCTCATGCGGTGGTTCCATTAGTCCTACAACTCACAGTGAGAAGATGAAGAAGAGGGTGAGCTTTAAGTTGCCTGAAGCAGCTGATATCATCATATTCTACTCGCCAAAGGAAACATTTGAAGACTACTGAGAATTTAGCTTCTTGAATGCTTGCTTGGTCACGGGTTGAGTAACGGAAGCAGTAGTGTTGATACGCAACTCTCCCGTCTGTGTGTGTGTGAGTACTGTATGTCTGTATTGGATATGAAGTGAACTTATTCGCGCTTCATGTTAACCGGATCCAGGGGAGGTTTGTGCACTGGGTTCGACTTTTATTTTGGTATAAAAGAATTAGTCTCAGTTTCTGCTGCTGTCGTGTTTTTTGATCAAAATAGTGTGCAAGTTTGTACAACTGGAAAGGTAGGATCTTGCTTATGAATCTTAATGGGGAAAAATCCAAAAGGAATATATAATATGCCTGGTATATATAGATATTAGTAGTAGAGGATTCAAGTATCTTGAGAAGTAATAGTTGAGATTTGAGAGCAATAGATCATACTTTTAACTTGGTACACATGGCTTCATCATCCAAAACTTTTGAACATAACATTGAGCTGAAATCATGAGCCACATTGAGTGGTAAATAGAGTTGCGTTTGTAATATTCACCCTATCCCAAAAAAAAAAAAAAAAAAAAAGAGTTCAAAAAACGGACCTCCTCCGTCTTCAATTTTGTCCTCAAAAGATTAACTAAGGTACATAAAATGAAGGATAAATATGTCATTTATTGAGACCTAATCACTTTTTATAATCTTGCGGGGTCACTAATAATAAATTTAAAATACAAGGATTTGATCATTCACAAAAAAATCTCCCTCTCCAAAAATTCATTTTTCTTTCTAAATAAGTAACAATTCTCAGTCTAATATTCAACGTCCAACTTCACCTTTTAGATGATGTCCCATAATAAAAGTTCACTTCAAAAAATAAGGGCAATAACTTTCTTTTTAACTTATGTAGATGTAGCTTCATCATCCAACCCTTTGGACTATCAATAAAATGAAATTATTCTTTAAAACATTGGTAACTAACTTTGGCTCTTTTTAATGTTACACTCTTTAATGTTGATTCTGTTCTAAATTATTATTATTAGATCAATTTTAAGTTCAAAATTAACGTAAATTTATTTAGTTTATATTAATATAATTATAAATATCATAAACTACTTTAAAAGTACTATTAATTATAAAATTTATTATTTTCAAAATTTAAATTATTCATTTTAATTTTAAATTTAAAAATATCTCAAATTAATAAATCAATACTAGTCATATGAGTATATGATGATTATATTTGCAACATATGAGGCCCACAACTATTAAATAATGTTAACACTATTTTACTGAATCTTGTGAAAATATTCAATTGAATTATAATCACGACCTATGTGTATAAATAAAAATTAAGAAGAAATTTATTTTAATTTATTATATCTTATCGCATGCACTTTCAAATTATTAGTCTCAATTCAACTTCCTCAAATATTTATTATTTTCTCTATTTATTTGTCTCTATTAACCACATTAATGAATGAAAATCACAGGATTTCGGTCCAAAGACCAAACATTTAGGGAAGTCCTTGTTTTGAAGCCCGTTACCATTAATACAGAAAGACTCTAACTCTGCGACTCGAAAAGGGTCTCTCACAACTGGGCCTGTTTTTAACTCAGTTACTGTATTTATTACTAATAAATATTCCTTCCGTCCCATGATAAAAGTACTTATTACTGTACTATTTTGGTTAGTCTCATGTTAAATATCCATTTTTCTTTAATAACCAAACTTTTACACATATTTTTCTATTATACCCGTTATATTAAATATCTCATACTTTTCTTATTCTAATTCTCTCTCCATATTTAATGACATTATTATGGTCAATTTTATCATTTTATTTATCTTTTTAATATGCGTGAAAAGTCTATCAGAATTTTTATCATAAGACGGAGGGAGTAATATATAAGAAAATAATAGCCGCATCACTTTTTTTAATTATTATTATTATTTGCTAAATTTATGCGCCTCACCTGTTTCTGTCAAATTGATTTAGCTCTAGCCCAACTTTTGTACTAAAACATAAGCACATGAAAAACATGCATAATAAAATTTCCAGTGCCACACCAAAACGTGCTAGCAATACCTGCTTCAAAATTCACGCTTGTAAAAAATCCCAAACATATTAAAATATATGAATAATATTAGAGACACAATTTATTTTATAATTTGCTAATGTGAAATATTCTATCTCAACTTTTATTTGAGGTTTGAAGTAATTTATTCATCAATATGCTGAAATAGAGTATGACACATGAACAAATTATAAAATAATTATAAAATAAATTGTGTCTATACTCTATAGTATTACTCAAAATATAACAAATTTGGGAGAGTTGGGGGATATAATAGTCTTTTTGCAGGTGAAGATAAAAATAAAAAATAAAAAAATCACAGCCACAATTGTATCCCGGAAACTACCCACTAAACTATAAAAATAGGGGCCATCTAGAGAGAGGAAATATGCTTAGGCAGACACTACACTGTTCTAGTATTTGTTGGTTAGCAAAAAGAGGGCAGCTTTGCTTAAATCTCACTTTATTTATCTTTCTACAATTGTTTGGAGAGAGAAAAAAAAAAAAAGGTTGAGTAATGGCCGGACTGAAACTCTTCACTGCTCTGCTTCTTCTTATCTCATCACTGGCCATCGGAGGGAAACGGGTTGAAGCCCAAGTGCACCATGTCGTCGGAGGTGACAGCGGTTGGCACCCTTCTTCCGATATCGGTTCTTGGGCTGCCGGCCGGAACTTTAGGGTCGGAGACCATCTCTGTAAGCACTCCCCTCTATATACATATACAAATACATACATATATCTATGTATATGCCTATTTGTTTAAATGTGGGCATTTCTTTTTGTAATGGGTTTTGTTTTAAATCATGGGTTGAAATGATTCTCTTTTGTCCTGACAGAAAAAGTGCAATAGTTTGTTGGAGTACAATTTTTTTGGTGAATAATCAAAAGGGCAGGAAATGATTTTTTTGTGATAAATTCTTTCTGGTTATTTGCTTGGTTGAGTTTATTTGGTTCCAATATTTTTTTTCCCAAGATAAATTCCTTAAGGTGGTTTGCTTGGTGAGTTGAATTACTTTGAGTGAGAGGAAAAGGGAATGAGGAGAAAATCATTTTCTCTGAAAGAATAGATTCCCACATGGGCCATTGGCTTCCTCCTAAATACTTGCATGGATTAATTAAGGTCGGAAAATGAGCACACAGTTTGGACTTCATTTGATTCAAGCTCCATTCCGAATATAAATAATTGATAAATTTTATGAAACAAATTTGAGTAATTGTTTGACTCTGTTCATTTATGAAATAGAGAGCCATGATGAAGTATGAATGCAATGAGATATAGCTAGAGTTGGCTACTACTTGGCTATAAAGAATTTCGTACGGAATGTTTAATAGTCTACTTTATCTTTTATCGTCCATTATAAAATATTTTACGGACAGAATCAAATACAACAATGTTTCCAGTCAACGTCATCTTTTATCGTCCAATATAGTAAAATTTAACGGACAGACTGTCTTTTAGTTTCTCTTTCCTTTCTCCCCTACCCCAATACTACAGCCATAAAGAAAAAGGGCGAAGGAATTGATGAGCAACTGGATCTATTTGCTCCCCCCCAAAAGATCCTGCCTCTATGGAACATAGCAATATCATTTTCCTATTTGTTTTAATACTGGACATTGTAAAAATATTGTTAGAAACCCCCACAAACAAGGTTATTTTTCTAGCATATCTGTTGTTTGGAGGGAAAATGGCAAATGCATAATAATAAATTCTGTTTTTGTGTGGGCAGGGTTCGGGTACGTAGCAGCAGAGGATAGTGTCCTGGAGCTGCAGACTATGGAGGAGTATTTGTCTTGTGATTTAGCTAACCCCATCAGGATGTTAACGGAGGGGGTAAATAAAATCTCCCTGGAGGAGGAAGGAATCCGCTTGTTCGCAAGTGGGAACCGTGAAAACTGCAAGAACGGCCTGAAGCTACAGTTGAACGTGAGAAACGAAACCATGGCCGCGGCAACTGGGCCCACTCCTTCAACCTCAGCCCATCTTAATGGCTTCCCTTATGCGTTGTTTGTTGGGTTTTTACTCTTGTCTATGGGGTTTTAGAATTAAGCAACTAGTGTTGTAATGGATGGTTTGTGTCTAGAATGAAGTATGTTATGATGATTTAATGGGTTTGTAACTCCTCCTCCATATGCAGTTTGGTGTCTAGATGTTGTAGTAACCTTGATTACTAGTAATAAGATGCACCTGTTAGATGTTCCAGAGTTGATTTTCACACTAGCACTGTTGATTTTTACCAAATTCTAAATTGAGAAAAATAAATTGGGTTTTTAATCAATCCACCACAAAAAAAAAATATTGATCAATTAAACAATTTAAGTTAGTATTTGTTATTTAGAGCATTTTTAACAAGGTTAACTACACCATGGACTATATTTAATTCATGTGACATCAATCTATGAGATAATTTTTCAATTCTTCCGGCAGATAGAATATCTCAAAGACTATAAAATTAAAAGATTATATTATATTTAATAAATTATAGTACACTAATCATTCTTTCACACTTCCATTTAAATATATTTAAAATTATAGTTTACCAAATCTTATTCCTTGATATAGTCTCTTTAGCTCATCAAAAAATTTCATAGAGTATATTTAGTCTTACTGCTATAGTGAAATCTGAATATTTAATCTAAGATTTGTGTTCCTCTGACTTGAAGATGCTCTAACCATCTAATCCACGATTTTACCCACTAACTCATTTATTTTTTGTATTATTCATTTAACTTAACTCAATTAAAACTTACAAAAATAAATAAATAACTTTATCCATTAAATTATAGCTTGTTGGACAAGTAACCATTTATTTTGCCGGCTCTACACACTAATATGGTATAGATGTTAATTATTTATAGAAATAAATATATTATTTATAGTTGATAATATTAATTTTTATTATTTATATAAATATTTTATATATTAAAATTATATAAATCTAATTAAAATAAAAGTATTTTAGATATTTTTCCTGAGCGCTACCAACAAAAAAAATTCTCACGCCGCTATTCTTAGTGTCGAACATTTCCTATATCTATATATATATTGAAGGGGATATGATCGGTGTCGGTGTTTCATCATCAACCGCTCGGCGCACCTACCGCTCAAGCCAAACTTTCATATTTGACCAATTTTAAGCAATTAGATTAACTTAAACCCTTTTTTTTAATTAAAAAAAAAGTAAAATTAGTAGTACTAAAATACCGATAAATAGAAAGAAAATGATCTCACCTCATTATATCCAAATATTCGGCCACGCAATCTTATAAATACCTCTCTTTCTCTCTCCTCTACTGAACTCTGTAGCTTCACTTTTGCCGGAACTGTCAGTAGAGCGGACTACGACGACTTTTCCGGCAGTCATGGGGTTGAAATCGTTCGTTGAAGTACCGGCGGAGTCTCACTTCCCATTGGAGAATCTTCCGTACGGTGTCTTCAAGCCTGAGGCTGGTTTAGTGCCTAGACCGGGCGTGGCGATCGGAGATTACGTGTTGGATCTTTCCGTGATCGCTTCCGCCGGTCTTTTTGACGGTCCGCTTCTCAGTAACTCCGATTACTTTCAGCAGGTTATTTTTCTCAGCTTTTTGACCATTTTTTTTAATGTTTGATATTTAATATTTATTTGATTTTATGGAGTATTAGCAATTGTTTGCTGATAAAATTCATAATTACTCTATTTGGCTTTTCTGAAGATACAGGAAAAGAACAAGACTCAATTAATTGTTGTTGACACATTTCTGAAAATAGACTAATAGAGAACAACTTTTGTTCCTTTTAATTTTTTTTAATATATAAACCTGAAATATGAATCCCATTTGCGGAAGGAGGGAGTATTTGTTCTTAGTTATTTATTACCAAGAGAAAGGTAGAATAACATGATTTACCTACATGTTAATGTGAAAGGAAGAAAAACTCTATACCTGTAATTTAATTGTATAAGATGGTTAAGTTAATTCTCTAGTGAGGAACTGAAGAGATAACTTCTGGTACTTAATGGCTTAAAGTGTTTGGGAAGTTCTAAAATAAGAGTCACTGTTCTAAGTAAGTGTAAAATATTTTACTTCTCGATGTAGAATTGAGTCCTATAATCCTATTTGACCTTTATTTTTTCTTTTTCTTTTTCTTTTTTCTTTCTGGGAACTATGGATATTAAGTTTTTCTTAGAACATGTTTGAGACCAAATTTTAAAAATTAACAAATTTCTTCAATCAGTCATGTCTTTTAATATTTCCGTGGTTTTGATGGCAGCCTAATCTTAATAAGTTCTTGGAAATGGGACGTCCCGCATGGAAGGAAGCTCGTGCTACAATACAAAAACTCTTGTCATGTATGGTTATTACTACGTTAACTGGATTTTACCTTCTTCCTGATTTTCCATTTTAGTAGTATAGCAGCTTGTGAAATAAAGGTTTCGGGCTACGGAAATAAACAAGTAATCAGTGATTCTTGCTTTCCTAGGAAAAGGAGGACAGCAAAAGAATCTTTCAAAATTTAAGCCCGAGTTGTATAATGATTTGTGAAAATCTGATATTTTTTATGTAGCCAATGAGCCTGCTTTACGTGACAATACAAGTTTGAGGCAGAAAGCACTACTGCCTGTGGTAAGATGCACTTGCAGTTTAATGCTGTATAATTCGAGCTTGTATATATATATATATATATATATATATATATATATATATATATATATATTCTTTCTAATGCTTAAGATGTTTTTGATTTTTTAGGATAAGGTACAAATGCTTCTTCCAATTGCAATAGGGGACTACCAGACTTCTTTTCATCGTTTCATCATGCTAAGAATTGTGGTCTCATGTTTCGAGGACCAGAAAATGCTGTTAACCCAAACTGGTATATTATTATTCTCAGTTTTCATGGAAAATGCGGAGTTTTCCTCTGAATACTCAGTATCCCTTTTATCTCTTCATTTTTTTCTCCAACTTATTATTTGGGAATCTAAATCATTTTCAGGTTCCATCTTCCTATTGCATATCATGGACGAGCATCATCTGTTGTGATCTCTGGGACAGATATTATTAGACCAAGGTGAGAAAATAGTGTTAACATCAAATAGAGTGCTAGAAAACATTTTAAAAAGTCAATATTGAAAATGTATCAATTTGACTTTTAAAAAGTCGATAATATTTTTGAGAGGAGTACTACTTTTTCCGTACAAAAAATGTTGTTCATACAAGGCTTATGTTTTCTACTTAAAAGGGTCAGTGACATGCTATTAGGTGATGCGGTGACGTGTACATAACCTTCAGTGCTCTTTTCCCTTCATATCATGAATCAGTTTTTTTATTTTAGTTTTAAATAATAGTTGATTAATCCATTTCATATTTTCTAAATACTTCAATTTGCTTGAGACTAAGGCTGATAACAATTGTTTAATTCCTATTCTAGGTTTAGTCTGAGAACTCTTAATGACTAAATCTTATATGGCCTTCATAGACTGTTTCTTTATTTGTTCCTTATTATTTTTTGGTTCCTACCAGAGGTCAAGGTCATCCAGCAGGCAACTCTCCTCCATATTTTGGACCTTCGCGGAAGCTGGACTTTGAACTAGAAATGGTTAGCTTTTTGGCACATTCTTGAAATATCAATTTTTTTGTTCTGTTTTCAGTTTGTTCTTTAGTTTTCCTTACCCAAGCCTGTAAATTAAGAGCACGGGGAGCAAAGTTTTCCTTCCTTCTTTCTTTGGTAATTTTTTTTGGAAAAGGGAGAAGGAGGGAGGGGGGTTGTGAACTTAAGGGCTCCACAACAGAAGAATGAAATTGTTTTTACTTCCTCTTCCTTCTTTTGCATGCCACTTCAATATTGTTAGTGTAAGTTGTCTACTTATTCCAGAGCTTTGTTACTAATTTATTTTCACCATTTAATGTCACTATATCGATCGAAGGCTGCTGTGGTTGGTCCTGGAAACGAATTGGGAAAGCCTATTAATGTTAATGAGGCTGCAGACCATATATTTGGACTTGTACTGATGAATGACTGGAGTGGTATGCAGAATTTTCTTTGATCCATACTCAAGTTTCTTGGTAATTTTTGTACTGGTGGTGTAGTGAGATATTTTCTTTTTAATTTCGACAGCCAGAGATATTCAGGCATGGGAATATGTTCCTCTTGGACCTTTCCTTGGGAAAAGTTTTGGTAAGACTCTTTGTTGTTGCTTCATCAATTTGAATTAAATCTTGCAAAGCCAGAGACTTGCCAAACAAGTAAATTGCACAACCTTGTGATGATAGTTCTTATCTGTTTTTCTTGCTGCTGCTGTTAGGAACGACGGTATCCCCTTGGATTGTGACCTTAGAAGCTCTAGAGCCTTTTGCTTGTGATGCTCCCCAGCAGGTACCATATTTCCTCAATGTTTTGAGTATAAGATTACTGGAGTTCACAACCCATGACGTTCACTCTTATTATATTGTGCGAATTTCTTCGTGAGCGTGTTAACTTGTTTTTAGTGTCAAATTGCAGAACCCTCATCCCTTGCCATATCTTGCAGAAAAGATATCCAAAAACTATGACATTTCTTTGGAGGTATTAGTATATTAGTTTTAATTCTCTTGCAGTGTAATGCAGTGAAACAAAAAAATCCTTTGGTTGATTTCTGCTGCTTTTCTACAGTAGGAAAGGGATCAAATATCACTTTAAAGGAAATTTATTAGAATACTAAGTACTAAGTGGCTTAATTCCTTTTTGCAAGGTTCGGATTAAACCTACTGGACAAGAAGATTCATGCGTTGTCACCAGGAGTAACTTCAATCACTTGTAAAGATATTTACTTTGTCAATTGCTTATTTTATTGAACCAACCCTATAATGGATAATTTTTAGGTTTTTTTATTCTTTCTAATTTTATTTCAAATATTATTTCAGTTCGTTACTAATTCTTTCTTGGTTGGAGAATCTTTTACCGTCCTGTCTTTACTGCCCAAAGTCATTTTCCTATGCTGATGACTCGATTTAATTTAGTGTAACCATGGATTTGTGATGTTACCAATCTCAAGAAATTAAGGCATGGCATTAGTATATCTATTAAGACAAGTACAAACATTTCATGCGGCTGATGCAAGTAATTTTAACTTTTATAACTTGCTCAGTAAACCCTAGTACTTACCACACAGACTATCATCAAATACTCGTATATGACTGACGCATCTACATTTGACTATAGTCTAATTTTTCGGGGAGGACACAGTCAAGCCTAGGCATTTTAGCCTAGCAAGAGTGATGAAATGTCAAGTGAATACCTTTCTTGAACAGGCCAAAAATATGAGATACTATTAAAAATATTGAGAGGTAAATTTTGTCTCTGAGAAGATAGCAAACTAGGAACATCTCCATCTCCACAAGATCATCCCTTCCTTCTACTTCCTATAACCTAAATCTAACTTGAGCCAACTCTCCAAAGAAAGAGGACAGATCCAAGCCTCCTCCATGATCCCAAATAAAAGAAATTTGTTCTCATTGTTTGTGTTATGGTTTAAGATGCCTCTACTTGGTGTAATTTTTCTGCAATATATATAAATTTGTCATTTAATAATTTATGGTATAGGTATTGGACAGTGACTCAACAGCTTGCCCACCATACTATCAATGGTTGTAACTTGAGGCCTGGTGATCTCCTTGGAACTGGGACAATCAGTGGACCTGTAAGATGTTGCTATATTGGTTTATAGTATGTTGTGATGTCATACATGCATAATGCTTTAGCTACGTGTTTTTTTTAATATTTATTTTAGCCATGGCAGGTGTAATTTATATTTATAGTACCTTACTTAAAAGTTGAATGGCTGTTGGTATGTGAACAGGAACCAGAAACTTATGGAAGCTTGCTAGAGTTAACATGGAATGGACAAAATTTCCTGTCTTTAGGCGGAACAAATCGTAAATTTTTAGAAGACGGAGATGAAGTTGTTTTCACCGGTTGTTGCAAGGTTTTTCCTCGTAAAACTTTTCAGCTTCTTGTTCAAGTATGGTTTGTTTCATATTTTTGTTGGGTCTAAAAGGGAAACAAAAAAAGGCTAGGCTTGTATATTATGATGTATGTTCACTTGTTCAGAGTCGGGATAAAACTAATTTCCTTGTTATTGTTCGTAGCCGTAGGAGTTGTCATCTGGAATAAAATATTTGTACCCTATCTATAATAAGGCTGATTACTCATTTGCAGGGGAAAGGTTACAATGTTGGATTTGGTACATGCTCTGGGAAGATTCTTCCGTCGCTGCCTTGAGGTGACATGACACGAACGAACGAACGAACTAACTCACTCATATAATAAGATAAGAGGGTGGGTTAATACTATTAGGTATAATGGTCGAGTGGGTTAACATGAAGTTTAACTGGACCGGACCGGACCCGACCTGTGGGTTGACATGTTTTTCATAAAATAATAAGAAAATTTGTATGATGATATAATGCTATGAGTTAGTTGTCTTATTAAATTTTTTTATCGGACATTTGATAGTTACTTTTCTAATCTTGTTGACAAACAAACAATCAAATTATGTAATTATTTAACAAGTAAATTGTGTAGATTTTTTTTTAATTTTTTAAGAAATGGACCGTGTTACTAGTATTTAATTTAATATACTCGTGATCTGACACGATATGAATTCGATTGTCAGTCAGTGTAGGCTTGATAAAGTATTGGTTTTAAAACAGTACAAAGACTCTGGAAGTATAGTCTTAACCCATCTATTCATTCATTTTAGAATGCCATAATCATCGGCTACCTAATATATACAACACCACACCACACCCAACAAATTGGGTATTTTCTGCAACCAGTGAATATTAAAATAAAAATTAATAAAACGACAAAATAACCTGCGTATCAAATTATATTTCTACTGTTTTTCACCGTGACTGACTCTATAGGTACACTACTTTTTCATTTCCTGTAGAATGATTTACCCTACCCTACCCTACCTAGTATGTATGTATGGATTGATGGAGTTACCGAGTTAGCACTCACATTTATTTGCAAGCTAAAAGATTGGAGAGTGGTTAGTATGAAATTAATTTTGGGCCAATCGATTAATCAAGATTTATACGTGCGATGGTAAGTAATTTTTTTACTGCGTGTTAGTCGATTCGATTAACTTACCATAAAATTAACTTTATGATAACCGGATCCAAAAGTTTGCTTATCCCGTCGTCTTATTTGCCAGACCAGAAAGCAAAGTCAAAAAGCAATTAACAACGGTTCGGTGATCTTGTCTTGTCCCTCAAATCTCAATTATACACTTTCTTACCTGGGGCTGGGTGGGTGGCTGGTCATATACTCTTTTAGTTGATTTTTTATTCATATTAAAAAATATGATAAAATAATAAAATTGTTTATATTTAAATTTTCAGTATAAATTTTTAGACATTATTAATTATATTTCATAAATATGCATAGAGAATAAAAATATGATAATTAATAATAAAAATATTATAAAAAAATTATTATAAAAAATAGATCTTTTAAATAAATAAATATTTAATTTGGTACTACTTTTATCTCAGCGAGGAGTATATATCTTCTACAAAAATCCACACCGTCACTCTCACACCTCACTCTCTGTTTCTAGCTATGAAGTCCAGTCTCAGAGCTCATTTTTCCTCCTCTACCGTCACTTACACTTTCCAAAATGACCACTCTACCCCTCAATCCCAACCCAAAACAACCCAAATCCCCATCACCGTCGTCCATTTCCCCACCACTTCCCATGAACCCTCAATCGCAGCCGTCAAAATCCAATCAGCCTACCGCTCCCACGTAGTCCGCAACCTCTACAGAAAGATCTCGGCCGTCAATTCCGAAGCAGAGCGCTTACAACGCCTCATCCAACGCCAGGAGACCGTCGACGCCGTCCGATCCGACGATCGGGAGAGGATCAAGTTGAATGAGGCTTTGATGGGATTGCTGTTCAGGCTGGATTCGGTCCCCGGGGTTTACCCGACGGTTAGGGAGCTGAGGAGGAGCGTGAGCCGTCGGATTGTCGGGTTGCAGGAGATTCTGGATGCGGTTTCGGATATTCGGGTTGAGGATTGGTCTGGGTTTTTGAAGGACTGGGACGACGTGGTTGAGAGAATGGAGGAAGATGTGTGTAGAGAGAGAGGTGGTGGGTATGAAATGGAGAGGTTTTGTGCGGAATATTTAGGATTTCGCTGCTTCCAGACGTTTCTTCGTGATCAGTGAATGAATGAATATGTTTTTTTCTTTTTTTTTAACAGTTTGTGTATATAATAGTTTGATAAAATTAAAGTTAAAAATAATATCTGGGTTTTATAAGAATGGAGCTGTCAAATTAAGGTTGTGTTTGATAAAATTAGTTGTTAAGATCGGAATAGTTTAGACATCTAAATAATATAGAGTATTTAAATAGAATTGTATCTGAATAAAAAAATATTGTTTAATAATTATTTTTTCAAAATATCTTAATAACATGTTTTTACTATTTTAACTCTCTTCTTCTCAGTCTCCTTCTTCCTCCTCCTCCCCCATTCGGGTCATTCCCGCCCCACCCCACCCCACCCCACCTCACCCCACCCCACCCCTGACCCACCCACCCCTGACCCACCCACCTCCTCCCCCGCCCCTGACCCACCCACCTCCTCCCTCCTCACTGCTCTCGCCCTCGCGCCTCTGATTTCTCATTTTATGTTTCGATCAACAGAAAATAAAAACAAGATAGAAGATGGAAATAGAGTTTTAATCCAGAATTTCCATACACAATTAGTTCAGCAGCTAGAAATTTTACACTACGCCATTGAATCATCTGTAAAACAACACCAGCAGCAACTGAAAGTAATCGAGGAAAATACACATTCTTTTGTGTCAGAAAAGGACAAGGTAATTTTTTTTTCTCAGTTCTGCTTTGATGTACTCGGTCGCCATTAAATCATCTGCTTTGATGTATTTCGCTGAGGTTCTTACTCAGATTCATCGAATTGTGAGCAAGAAGGCCATGATTAATCTCGCCGGAAAAGAGATTTTTTTGGCCTGAGAAACAGACCGGAGATTGGATTTGGTATGTTAGAAATATTGAAAATTGATAATATTGAAGAGGGTAATTGTGTCTAAAAAATAACAAAGTCATTAAGAGGCATGTCTGAATAATTTAGATTTGATTTTCTATCTCAACCATTTAGAGGCATTAAGAGGTAAAAAAAAAAAAAAAAAACAACATTTATCCTCTTGGCGAATAAGAGGTGGTCTATTAAGACCTCTTAAAGGTAAACAAACAGCACCTAACTAGTAAGAAAAATGATATACATTGTAAAAAATTATGTTGATTTTTTAATTGTCGATTATTAAAATAAATACGAGTGATAATTTTTATTCAATCGAAAAAATAACTAATAAAAAAATGATATATATTGTAAAAATTTATGAAATACTCAAAAATACTTGAAAAATAATATATATTAATACGATTTTTTGATTGTTAATTATATAAATAAATATTTGTAATAATTTTTTTGAAAGAAAAATTCAATAAGTGAATTTCATTTATAATTTTATTAATTTCATATATTAATAAATTTCACAATCGGCCTAAATTTATCGGAATAGAATTACTCATACTTATAGATTATCATTTTGGATGGAGATTTTCATAAAATTGTAGATGTATTTTTCTAGAAAAAAATAAAGAGAGGAAATACGCGCCTACTAAAACCAAACCCCCACCCCTTTAAATCCGGCTTGTCCCAATTCCACTCATAGGGGACACTCACGGTCTGATCACCCATTAAAACTCCTCACCTTCCTAACAGAACAGAAAACAGCCATCGCTTCCAGCTGGAGAGACAGAAAACTCTACCCTGCTCTCGGCGTCCTCTCCATTTTCTCTCTTCTCTACCTCAACTTCTACGACAATTTCAAATTTCCAGTGTTTTTGTGGCAACCCACCATGAGTTTTGTGGGAACCAACTCCACCAGATTTGTGCTCAGGTATTCAGAATCATCATTGGATTTCTATGTTAATGGGTGGAATTCTTATTGGTTGATGCAGGAGAGCCTGTGGGGTCCATCGAGATCGAGGGTTTCTGAGATGATGAAGAGAGGAGCTCATATGGGTATGACTGTTTGTAGAACTTGGGCTTTCAGTGATGGTGATGGTGCCAATGCTCTCCAAATCTCTCCTGGTGTCTTCAATGAAAGGGTCTTCAAGGTTTGTTGATTTTCTATCTTATTAACTCTTTTTAAGTTTTTTAGAAATTTGGTGTCTTTGATTTTCCTTTGCAGTTGGTTCCTACTAAAGTACTAATATAGCGACATCCCTCATTTTGATCTCAAGTTAAAAATGGTTTCGTTGAGGATTTTCATTGGCAATTCTATTACTGTATTTTTGTATTAGAATTGAGTTTAAATGATGAATTAGGCAAGTTTGGGACAAATTATAGATGTGATTAATAGTGTATATCTCAATTGCAAACTTGAATATTTAATGATCGGACAATTAATGAAATTCTCAAGGCTTCATCTATGTAGATGAATATTTTGTCTCAAAATTCGTGAAGAGTTAATCAGCTCCGTTAGACTTGATGTTTGAGAAGACGAGAAGATAGAAAAGTATAAAGTTCGTTTAAGAATACTAATGAAATGTTTATTAAATTATAGGCTGCTTCGGAAAAATTGAATCTTCATCTTGGAACTAGAATTAAGAAAAGATAGCTTTGAATTTCAAGTGGAGGGCGTTGATTCTTATTAGAGCATATGGTCCTACACAACCTTCTGATATACAAACTTCAGTTGCTGTTGCACAGACTCAAAGAAATAAAACAAGTTGATGATTGTAATCCAAACTCAACACAAGAAATGAAGCATAAGCTACTGCAATGTTTAGCCCATGTTACACGTGGAGATATAACACAGCTGTCATAGTATAATAGTAGGGATAGTACAACTGTCCTTGTGCTAGTACAGATAGTACAGATGTTACTTTAGTTTTTTTTATCAGTTTTGTTTTTCCTTCATATATATACAGTATGTATAGATAGAATACATGATACAAAAAGATCTTCTGCTCAGCTTCCCTTTCTAAGGAATGTAATAAACAATATTTTTCAATATAATTTCCGGATTACAGATCTTATCAATTCTATTCCCGTGGACTGAATTGCATGCAATCAAACACACTTCATTTTCTGAATAGTAGATGAGTTTCTATAGAAGTAGAAGGGAACTGATATTTTTGTAAGAAAAAATGTGTTTCTCATAAGGTCCTCTCCTCTCTAACTCGAGTGTGGGACCCCTTAACAGTCATGTATGGATTTTTACTTGTGAAATTATTAATACCCAAATAAAATTTTAGGAGACTTTGTGTGGATTAGTGGAGTTTTCAGCTTTCAGAGAAATCTGATTCTCAATATGGAAATAGAAGTTAGTTCTATGCTAGATTTAGACTTTAAGCAATAGATTGTTTTGTCTTTATGTACACAGACCGTTGGTTATCAAATCTGAATTACATAATACTTTGTACCTAAATGATTTATAACAAAGACAAATTTAGTATTTATTATAAAATGACAAACACATTCTGGCAAGTGTTTAGTCTGTGTCCCCCAACTGAATAATGCAGTTCATTAGTTTCGTAGTATTTGAATAAATTGCAAGTGCTTTCCTTATATTATTCAGCGTTTGCAATATGAAGCAGTTTGTTTTCTGGATATTCAGAAGCAAAATTTAGTGGTTTGCATATATTCCTTCTTTCTTTCATTTTTCTGTAGTAAAATCATGATTTAATCTTCTTTTTAATTTCAGGGACTAGATTATGTGATAGTTGAAGCTAGGAAACATCGGATAAGGTTAATTCTTAGCCTTGTAAACAATCTGAATGCATTTGGTGGAAAAGCTCAATATGTCAGGTGGGCACAGGAAGCTGGAATCAATGTCTCTTCCTCCACCGATTCATTTTTTTCAGACCTGGTCATCAAAGATTATTACAAGGCTTATGTCAAGGTATGTCCTGAGCTGTGTGGAACTAAGACGTTTTTGTATTTTTTAGCAAATGAGAAGCACACCACTTTTGCTATGTTTCTCACATTGATCCGATAGACCATTGTCGTCTGCAGAATCATCCCTTATATTCTGTCTTTTGTATCCGTTTTTTTTCCTTGGATATATTAGAATTACAAGTAACTTTGTCTGTGGGACCTGGGATATGCACTAAATTCTTTCAATACCATCTGCCATCAGATTGTTGCAAGATTATCTTTAGCTTTTAAACATTTATTTTATTATATCGTCTTACTTTAACACTCTTATATTGTTATAAGAAACATCAAAATGTAAGGATGCTGAAAAGGTAACCCCTTATACATATGCAGTGGAAGTAGATTAGGCTCAGAGATTGGTATTAATAGTACATTATTGCATGAATAAAAACCATTCTGCTATCTGATTCTTTAAGAGTTTTTCATGTTACTGATGAAGTTGTGACTTTTCGCTGGTTGCTAAGTATAACTTATAAATTGCTTAATTCAAACTAGTATTGATTACATTAGTCTTTCAATGAACTCAAGAATACTTGTATCATAGCTTTCTTTAGCAAATATGAACTGAAATTACTTTTGAAAAAGTTCTCATTTTATTGTATGATTATATATTTCTTGGTGTATTAATTTATTCGGTTTATATTTATTTCAGGCTATTGTGACAAGAAAGAACTCTTTAAGTGGAGTTAAATATTCCGAGGAACCAGCTATATTTGCTTGGGAACTGATGAATGAACCCCGGTGTGAATCCAGTTCATCTGCTCCTGCTCTTGAGGTGAATGATGAAAGTTGAAATGCATTACTTTTGTGTTTTAGCATTTTATTTAGAAGAGGAAAAAGGGTTGGGAGTGGGCATGGAGAATATGGTTTCCATCTAAGTGGGAAGGCCTTTTAAATCAGATATAATGGTCTTTAATTTCTTATAGAGAAATTAGTTCTTTAGAAGTAGTTGTTAGTTCCTAGTAGGCACAAGTTATCTAGAAGGGGGGTTGAATAGATATTTGAAAATCTTTTCGTTTTAACTTGTTCTTAGATAATGATTAAAACTTTGCGGAATTAGTATTTGTTTTAATCTTCTTTACCAAGCAATGGAGTTATGAGCGAGTAAGGCAGTTATAACAGATATAGCAGTTATAGCAGTTATAGCATGAATGTAAACGACACAGTTGTTTTTAAGTGGTTCAGAGCACTCAAAGCTCCTAGTCCACTCTTCTACTCAACGAGTAGGTTATCCACTAAGGATGTCTTTTCTGATTCTCGAATCACACAGATTCCTTCTGCATCAAAGTTAGCTCAGAACTCTCTAGTTCACTTGAACTCTTCAAGTCCCAGACTTGGCTTTCTTCGTTCACTACTTAACTCTTCAAGTCCAAAGCAGACTTGGTATACTTCTTCAGTTGATTGATAGTTATTGAGTTCTTGATGGTTGCTACTTAGTTGTTGTGTAAGCACTGGTTCGTTAAGAACTGAGTAGCTGAGCAAGCTTTGCAATATCTCAGATCGTAGAGTTGAGCTTGAGAGAGATGTTCACGTTGTTTGATTAATGCTTGCTTATTTTCTCTCTCATCTGTCTGATCTGTATATATGTGATGTTGAAAACTATCCGTTGGATCCATCCGTTGTGGCATTAAATGCATCGAACTTTCAGATCGTGATGGAGACATTTCGCACATCTTCTCAATTTTGTATTTCGCCCATCGACATCGCAGTCGCTTTTTCACCTACCACGAAAAGGTGTTTTGTCCCTCTTACCCATAGTATTATCCTTAGCTTCTTCAATACGCTTCTTTGTTGCAGATACTAAGGATATTTCATACAATCTGGGGATCGATGAGTACCGCAAAGATCGGGATCCATTCCTCACTTATTGAAAACATGATCATCTAGGCTCGACGCTTTTTTCGACGTGAGATGATGATGCTCTACGATTTGGATCGTATGTTCTACGATTTAGATTGTAGTGTCTTTTACATCTTTGCACACCACGATGCTATTAGTTCGAGAGCACTACGATTTCCCTTTAAAACCTTCTCAGACACTACGATCTTCTCTTCGCTCGTGTTGTTGACTTCTATGTTCAGAGAGCACACTACGATCGTTGACTTGTAAACTTCATGTTTCCTTCAAAGACACTACGATCGTGGAGTTAGCTCTCAAGCAATCGTTGGGACCACTCTACTAAGTCCGAAGAGTCTCCTTCAAGGCAAGTGCACACTACGATCTTCAGTGCTCTACGTTTCGCTTTCGACTTCGCAATGTTGATCAAACCGATGCACTATGATTTCTTCAAGACTAATCTATTACATCTTAAGATCAACCTAACAGCTTTTGATCTTTCTATCTATACATTCTTTAACGTAATGATACACGTTGAAAGCTTAGATCAGGCTAACAATTTTGATCTATCACTAAGTCCTTGTACATATATTCATTTAAGGACCTCACAAATAATCATGAACATATACTTTAAAACATCAAATCATAATATGCATTCTCCCAACAATCTCCCCCTATTTGATGTTGACATAACCAAGTAGATTTGTTGTCATGATTATTAGTGACTAGATGCATTTTTGCAGGAAATTTAAACATGACTTAGTATTTTCGTGAGTAAATTGAAATTTCTAGAGAATAAGCATGAATTTATTGATGAGCGTAAGATATTACAATATAGCATTACATCAATAAAACATTTAACTCTCAACTTATCTCTGTTTTTTCTTCGTCTCTTTTGTGGAGGAGGATCGCATACTCTTCAAATTCTTTTTTCCTTTGAGCTTCCTCATTCTTTTGCTAACTCTTCCATTTCGCCTTAGACTTAGAATCGGATTCTCTCACGTCTGCGCATGAATGCAGGATCTCCAATTGGCATTCTTATGCGTACAGTAGACACGTCTTGTGAGCTAGAAGTTGGCTCCTGATGACTCAGAGGAATAGTCATTATAATTTCTCGCCGATCGATCGTTGAGTCCGATGATGTCTTGCAGGAGGGCTTCGTGATGTCTCGAGCATGAAATCGACTTCTCCCCTTTCGAGAGTTTCACGACCTCTTCCTCCGCCTCGACCTCTTTGATCTCCTTTCCTTTATTATTCTCCCTTTATGTCAAAGATCAAGGGTTGAATATCTCACAGACAAATTGATTAACTCCTCGAACAAGCTCATTCAAATTGGCTTTGGGTTTGAGCAATGTCCTCTCTATTCTCCTCGATCTGCTTTTTCAAATTTCTAGCTTCTTTATTTTGGAGGACGCATCGAATCATATCATTATGCCGCTTCCGATTGGCATAAGATTTCGGAAGTCATGCGAAGCTTTCAAGTTGAGAATATTGTCAACATAATTTGATGTTGACGATCTTGGTTTTTCTCGCATTTCAAGCCATAACCTCTCTTTGTTTGGCAAAGAACTCGAAATGGATCTCATCTCTCGTCGATATACTCTTCGTAATCTCTTTGATAATTTCCTTAGCCTCGTAGTGAGCTCAAGATTCATCAGATTATGGAATTTGTTACCGCTTTTATCATTTGATTCAAAGGATGTTGAGGAGATCGAGTGGGATTCAGACTTTGCTTCGATAGACTTGATCATCCGCTTCGAGAGGTTTCTTTTAAGTCATCCTTGGCAGCGTGCTTGGGAGAGCATTATTTGATCGGGGATTGTCCATTTTGAGGGGTTCTTGGTGGAGATTGATCTTGCAAATTGTACAACGCAAGATCAAGACCGAAAAAAGTCATGTGATGAGGAGGATGGTATATCACCGGAGGGGTTTGGGTTTGGATATCCGGGATAGGTGACTCACGATTTCAACATTGGACTCTACGATGTGGCTTGAGCCCGGAATCGTAGAGTTGGTGATTTGAGGGAGTAGGGTAAGGTCGACTTCTTTCGGTTCTTCGCCATGTAATTTTGGGATTCTCGTGAATCGAAACCGATTTATGGATCGGGAATCACTTCCAAACCATTTAGGAAATTCATAGAAATAGTTAAATGAAGATGATGGCGGGTGATTAACTCTAAAACCGGTAGGGATAGTCAATACCTCGTGTTTTTCTTTTGATGAGGAATGGTTGGTAAGCGACTTTTTGGCGAAGATGACTTTCCTCGAAATCCATGAGCGTAATCGAGATCATTGGATATTCCTCAAGCTCCGTAACATGTGATCCCATGATTTCGTGGATTTGAGCTTGATGGTATGCCATCACGGGTAGTAAGAAAACATTTGGTTGTACAGATAGCTTCAGATCCATCTTTCTACACCAAGTAATTTCAAGCTCATCATCATCATTTTCTTCCTCTTTTTGGTTTCTTCAAGAATCCATTATCTCAATGGCCTCCGGAAGGTTTGGCATTAGTTCATCTCCATCTTGAGCAAGGACCTCTTCTTCACCATTTGGGATATTATGAGGCTCCCCTCACTATGAACATCATCTTCGAGAGTTTAGAAACTCCCCTCATTTGGTAAATCTTCTTCTAAGTTCGGAGAGTCCCTTCCAAATGGAACCTTTTCTTCGAGCGAAGAAGCTTCTCCCCTCACCGATGTATACTCGATCATGAGAATTTCTGTGAATCTCCCCTCATTTGGAGCATCTTCTTCTAAGTTTACTTGGGATAGTTCTACTTTTGCAGCCCACACTTCGCTTCCTTCTTCAATACTTTTTTCATTCTCAAGCTTGCTTTATTGGTTTTAGTCACCACTTCGGACTCTCTTGAGTCTTTGTTTTTGCCACGTTGATCGCCCACTCTTCTTTCAAGCAAGCTTCTTCCATTTTCGCCACACTTGGCCTCGGTCTCGAGAGAAAGCAGAGACTCTACGATCGAAGACACCTTGTTGGTCTTTTGGACTTATGACCGATCTTGTTCTTCTTTAATATCCGTGAAATAGTGGCTCGATCCTCTTCACTTCCTCTTCTTCATTGCAGATTTCTTAGCCTCCTTTAAGTCTCTATATCGAGGACTCTACAGAATGTTAGTCAGAGATCCTCGAGGCTCTTCGACTTGTCTTGCCCTTAGCTTTCTCTTGCCTTGCTTTTTTCGGCAAGAGCAGAGGGTTCTCCTCGTCTGCTTTCTTCTTCTTCTTCAACTTCTTTGACAACAGACATTCCTCCCGGAAAGCTCGCTTCCTTTTGTTCCCCAGTTCTCCCATCGGACTCATCATCATTCTTACATAATCAGCAGTAGGTTCCTTTCCAGTTCTTAAACAACTCACTTTGTGGTCATTCTTCGATTTGGGTTGATAGCTTCTCCTTCATCATCCCCAATTTTGTCACCCAATGCAGATTGCAGAATGATCTTAATGAATCTCCCATACAACATCTTCGGAGTACTCTTTGATTTCTTCGAGCTGACGATCCACTTGCCGATCCACTCGAGTAATACAGCCCCATAATTGAGTTGAGTACCATGAACCAAAGCAGACATGAGCTTGAGCTGAGTCTCATTTACCGAGTCATGACCTGAGCTCTTGCAGCAGATGCATTTCCCAATAATGTCAGCCAAAAATTCGTACCTTTGAGGGAACTCCTTTTTGTAGCCTTTCACAGAGGGAATCTTCTTGTGGTGCATTTTCTTCAAACCCTCTTGGAAGCTTATGCTGTCTAGAAATGGGTGCCCTACGTTCTTGAAACCTAGGGCCAGATTGAAGTTTTCTTCCCTTAGCATCATTTCAACTCCTCTTACTCGTGTAGTGATGGTGTTGTGTTCGTACACTCCATTCTTGTAAAACTCCTTCACTAGCTTGGGATAGATGAGGGTGTTTGTGCTCAGGCGCCTCTTCGAGACCCGCGCTTCTTTAGTAGTGCTAAGGTCTTGTGAAATTTTGGTGGAGCATCCTTGAACTCATCAAACAGAGTCAGAACTTCGAGATTACATTCAAGCAAATGCCATTGATTTCAGAGTTGAGAAGTGGAATACGACCGAGCTTTCTCTTGAGTTAGGGTTTTGCTTTCGAGAGAGAGAGAGAGAGAGATAATCTTTTGAACTTTGATTTCAAAAACATGGTTCAATTTGTACTTGTAGCTTCCCTCTCTCTTTTTTGACTTAGTGGGACAAGTGTCGCCTTATGCTTTGGCTTTACGATTTTGATTGTGCATGAATGTACCGATTTGCCCTTCGAGTCTTCAAAGGTTGAGATGTCCTTGGGATGACTACGATCAGAGAGATAGTCTCGCCGTGAGTCGAGTCCGTCTCTGCGATCGTCGAGTCCGTCCGGCATCGTCGCCGAAGTATGATCACCATTCAGAGTCATCCCACGATCGTCGAGTCCGTCTCGGATCCTCGTGATGAGTTTTTGACTAAGCATTCTTTTTAAGGTAACTCAGAAGGGCCAACCTCTTGGTGATTCAAGGGTTAGGTTTGTCCTCGAGGCACCTCTTAGATAGATTGCATTGTTATGAGGCTTGTCATCACATGATTCACTTTGCTCATTGGAAGGGCTTTAGGTCATCGTCGAGTCTCGCACTATGATAGTTGAGTCTTTGCTACGATCGTTGAGGTAGTTAGTTCATTCGGCTCTCGACGATCGTGAACTTTCCTCGATCATGTCTACGATTTTGAGTACAACCTTTATATCTCGTTATGGTTAGCACAATCTAGAGCATATATTTCATGGTCAAGATTTAGCATGCCTAGCTCACTTATTAACTTGTTAAACTGGATTCATCTAGTGGTTTTGTAAAAACATCGCAAGTTGATTTTCAAGAGGGATATATTGTAAAGATATAGTTCCATTTTGCACATGATCCCTAATGAAGTGATACCTTATTTCTATATGCTTGGTCCTAGAATGCACGACAGGATTATGAGTTATTGCTATGGCACATGTGTTATCACAGTGTATGGGAATAGATTTGAAATCGAACCCATAATCACTAGCTGATTTCTCATCCATAGATCTCGAGTACAAGTAGACTACCAAAGAAATAATATATTCAAACCTCCGCAGTTGAAGTAGAGACATCGAGTTTTGCTTTTTGCTAAACCAGACACAACAAGTCTTTTTCAAGAAGTCGAAGTGCCACTCGGTACTTTTTTCATCTATTTCAGATCCGCAAAATCAAAGATCTGTGTATCCTATCAGTTCAAATGAGGATTCCTTGGGATACCATAGCCCCAAGTAGGGTGTACCTTGAGATACTCAAGATCCTCTTTACAAAGCAGTATAAATGTGACTCTTTAGGGTTAGCTCTGAAATCTAGCACATACGCATGTTGCAAACATTATATCCGGTCTCATGGCGCAGCTAGGTATAAAAGAGACCTATCATACCTCGTCAGATTGAGTTATATCAATACATTTACCTTTCTCATCGTTGTCAAGCTTGGTCATGCAGAGCAATTGGTGTTTTCACGGATAAGGCCGATTCCATGCCATACTTCTTTAGTAAGTCTTTGATGTATTTGGCTTGGTTAATGAATATTCCTTCATCACCTGCTTCACTTATGTACACCAAGAAAGAAATTCAAACTCACCCATCACGCTTTCATTTCAAACTTGCTCGCATTAGCTTAGAGAATCTCTTACATAAATTTTCGTCAGTAGAACCAAAAATGATATCATCAACATATATTTGAACTAGTAAGACTTTGTCTTTATGCTTTCTAAGAAATAGTGTGGCATCTACTCTACCTCTAGTGAACCCATTTTCTATTAAGAAGTTAGTCAGTGTTTCATACCATGCTCTAGATGTTTGTTTAAGACCATATAAAGCTTTGTCTAATCTATAGACATAATTGGAAAGAGATGGATTGATGAAACCTGGAGGTTGTTCTACGTAGACTTCTTTTTGAAGCTCTCCATTTAGAAATGCACTCTTGACATCCATCTGGAAGACTTTGAACTTCATGTGGGCAGCAAAGGCAAGAAAGATTCTGATGGTTTCTAGTCTGGCAACAGGTGCAAATGTCTCATCATAGTCAATGCCTTCTTCTTGAGAATAGCCTTTTGCCACTAATCTTGCCTTGTTTCTGGTGATGACCCCATCTTCATCTATTTTGTTCCTGAAGACTCACTTAGTTCCTACTATGATGATGACTCTTTGGTCTTGGTACCAATCTCCACACTTTGCTTCGCTCAAATTGGTTGAGTTCTTCCCCGCACGGCTTCTATCTAACCGGAGTCTTCCATAGCATCCTCTATCTTCTTTCGCTCTATTTGTGACGATGTGAAGCTTAGATAAAAGCATTCATTCCGAAAGCAGACTCTTGTTTTAACTCTCGCAGACTGGATCTCCAATGATTAGATCCCGAGTATGATCCTCGCCCATCTGCTCCCTCGTTGGGACATCCGCCCCGATCCTTCTCGCCTTAGGTCTTCAAGGTTCATCTCTTCTTTCGGAGTGGAGGCTCATTGTCTTGGATGGACGCTCTCTACGATTTCATTATCACGCTTCTACGATTTCATCATCGTTCGTACTACGATCGTAGTGTTGAGCTCGACGATTGCATTCAGAGAAGTGTCTGCAGTATCGGCCGTAGTGTCAGAGGCACACGCTTTGTCTAAGTCGGGCCATCAAAGATGATGTGTATTGAGACTTCGACATTTCAAAGTGTTTTCTTATTGAACACCCCGTAAGCTTTCATTGCCCCGTGGCATATCCAAGAAAGATCCTTCGTCGACTCAATGGAATTTTGTCGACATCGCTTTCCATTTTTGAGAATATAAGCATGACAAACCAAAGACACGGAAATAGTCGACACTTGATTTCCTTCCTTTTCACAGCCAGTAGGGTGTCCTCTCGATCGTAGAGTGAATTAATGATCTATGTAGCATGTAGACGCAGTTGTCGATAACTTCGCCTCGTATATTCAGCAGACGAGTCGGGCTGCTAGTAGGGTCCTTCCAAACCTCTATCGAGTTCTGTTCTTTCTTTCAAAGAACTCCATTTTGTTGAGGAGTTCGTGGAGTCGAGAAGTTAGGCGATCGATGCCATTGTTCGAAAGCAGAACTAACTTGTCTATTTCGAGAAATCAATTTCTTCCATGATCACTCCTTATTGCCTTGATTTTTCTCCTTTCTCATTCATCACCAAATCTGAACATTTTGATTATCTCTTGAGTTGGTTTCATCCTTTGAAGTTAGGAAGAATACCCATGTGAATCTGGTGAAGTCGCCGACTATGACTCAGAGAGTATCTTTTTGCCTCCAAGACTAGTTGTTGATCGATCCAAGAAGATCCATGTGGAGCAAACCGCAAGGGTTTGTCAATGGAGAGGCGGCCTTGCTTTTGAATGAGCTTTCGGTTTGCTTTCCAAGTCGGGCAGCGTTGCATGACCTTTCCTTCACAAAGTTGAACTTGGGTAGCTACCATTACTTAGATCTTTTGATGCCGTTTGGACATGTTTTGAAGTTTAAGTGAGATGACTTTCTACGCCATAGCCAATTTCATTTCTCGGATGCTTTTTGCCGTAAAACATATTGTCTCATCGTAGCTCAGTTGACCAAGATCTCTGTGTAGACATTTCTTTTTTTGTTCGGCCAAATTTTACGGCAGATGTCTTCAAATCTCGATTAGACATTGGTTGTTGAGAAATGTTACTTGGTGACCCTCATCGCAGAGTTGGTCGATACTTAGAAGGTGTGTTGGAGTCCTTCCACATAAGCTACTTTGTTGAAAGATACCGCACCATCGCCAAGCAGAGCCATATCCTCTTGCTCTCGCTTCGAGCCGTTATCTCCAAAGATGATCGAGGACCCTCCTTTTCTACATAGTTGGATAGTAGAGCTTTGTTCTCTGTCATATGCCTCGAAGCAACCACCGCCCGTGATACCATGTTGAGGTCGTGGAGCTCTTTTTCTGTCAAAACATTTGAACCTTCATTTTGGTATCCATATTTGCATGGGTCCTTCTTTGTTAGTGCCTTTGGGGACCCAAATTTGTCTAATTGGGTCTCACATGCATGGAATTATAATAACACTTTGTAGCCCTCTATGACCATATTTTTTATTACATATAAAAGCATCTATTATAATGCATGCCTGCGTGTGTGTGTGGTGATTCATCTTCCACTTGGACTTGTGTGGTTCCTTAGTTAACCTTTTGTTAAACTGATTCTCTTTCTTCCACGTGTCCTTAGGTTTCATAAATAGTGATGAGTGTGTTTTACCTCTACTCACCTTCCCAGTTGATTCGTAGAGTTGATTTTGTTTGATTTCACGATTCTTCGAGGTCAGTAAGAGGTTGGATTACTCTTTCCTTGATGAAACCTGCACAAGCGATGAGATCCTTTACTTCTCGAGTATAACTAGAGGCGGTAGAACAAGGTTGAATCGGTTCTTCCAACTGTGAGGATTTCACAAAAGCAATGCCTCTACCAAAACTTGAGACATTACTAGTGCTAGTTTCCATTGTCTTTTCCACACTTAGCTCTGAGATGGATTCCCCAAAGCCTAAGCCTGTTCTGTCGAATGTGCTTCTCTGATTAGAGAGCAGACAGTCCATGGATGATGAGGATCTGTTCCATGCAGAGATAGTCTTCTCTAGATCCTCAATTTTAGAGGTTAGCTTAGACTCTCTTTCAGGTGATGATGTGTTTGTTCTGTTTTAAAGTTTCATTCTCGCCTTCAAGCTTGGAGAGAAGATTAGTACTTAGAAGGGCTGTTTCAAGCTCTTCTTGAACTTTCTTCTTCTCTCTCAAGAAGTGAATGATCTTTAGACAAGACTCGAACCACTTCACGATTGATGTAGTCGATGGTTATGCCATGCAAAGCGTTCTCAAGTCACTTACATCTACATCGGGAGAATTAAAGTCAAATACCTCATCGATATTTATATCACATGATGTTTAGGCTTTGTTTGTCCCTTCAGATGTTTGGCCATTAAGCATGATTGGCCATATATGTGGTTCTTCCTCATCTCCTGAGTCCGTGATTTGAGTCATTATCCTGAATCACTTCACGATCCTCCCAAGAACTGCACCTTTGTCTCTTTTCTAAGGCCTCTTCGTTCCTTTGTATTCTTTCTTCTTTACCGAGATTTCTTCTTTAGCTCTTCTTTTGATAAAGCTTTTGTTGCGGTTGGCAATGAAATGACTGTGTTTTTTTGCAAACAGTAGCATAAATCATTCATTTGTTCTGGTCGACGAAGTCTTGACTTTCTTTCGCTCACGATTCGCTTGTCGCATTTAACCTTCTTAGTCTCTTTACCAAAGATAAAGAAAGTCATCGTCATCGTCATCGTCTTTATCATCATCGAGTCAATCTCGGTGATGACTTTCGATGCACTTTCATTTGCCTTGAGAGCAACACCTTTTATCTTTCTTCTTCCTTCCGATAAGGTTTCACGCGTTAGGTCAACTCCGGTTTCAGACGTCGGGAGATTTCCATACGATTGTTGTTGAATCGTCATCTCATTAAGATTCTTTCGATTCTCTTATTGTTGTGGTCTTTGCATCCCACCCGCTTTCGGTAGGGCTCTCATGAACTTTATGGTTAGATCTTGTTAGGATAGATCTTCCATACGCCGTAGAGAGTCGAGCGTAACGTTAAATCTTTCATAAGTTGTTGTCACGTTTTCTCCCCGCATACGTGAAATAACATTTCATATCACGTGTCAGAGAGACCGCTTTTTGTTCTCTCGACTTCTTCAGTTCCTTCGTGCATAATCGCAAGTGCTTCCTAAACTTCCTTAGTTGCTTTTGGTTGTTTACAACATTTTCAAACAGATCGTCCTCTAAGGATTGGAACAGGATGTTCTTCGCGCTTTTTATCAAGTCGATGCCTCTCTTCTCTCAGATTCGCCCATTCTTCTTTCACTTTTATTTGTAGACTGTTTGGATCGCCAATGGTCAAAAAGTGCAAGCTTTGTTGGTATATAGGGCCCATTAAGAACAGTCTCAAATAGATCTTCATCTATCGAGTCCATATAAGATCAGATCCCGACTTTCCAGCTTAACAAATTTATCTTTGTTGCAGACATTGGTAGCTTCTTTCACGCCCCCTGGCCCTAGATTCGCTTGTACAAGTGCCATTTGGATCTACTAAAGCGTGTAAGTCAGTAAAATAGAACTCGCTTCTCGATACCAATTGTTAGTTCCTAGTAGGCACAAGTTATCTGTAAGGGGGTTGAAATATATGTTTGAAAATCTTTTTCTTTTTTAACTTGTTCTTAGATAATGATTAAAACTTTGCGGAATTAGTATTTGTTTTAATCTTCTTTACCAAGCAATGGAGTTATGAGCGAGTAAGGCAGTTATAGCAGATATAGCAGTTATAGCATGAATGTAAACGACACATTTGTTTTTAAGTGGTTCAGAACACTCAAAGCTCCTAGTCCACTCTCTTCACTCAAAGTAGTAGGTTATCCACTAAGGACGTCTTTACAATTTTACAATCTTACGAATCACATGCAGATTCCTTCTAGTTCACTCTGAACTCTTCAAGTCCAGAACTTCTAGTTCACTCTTGAACTCTTCAAGTCCAGCAGACTTGGTATACTTCTTCAGTTGATTGATAGTTGTTGAGTTCTTGATGGTTGCTACTCAGTTGCTGTGTAAGCACTGGTTCGTTAAGAACTGAGTAGCTGAGCAAGCTTTGCAATATCTCAGATCGTAGAGTTGAGCTTGAGAGAGATGTTCACGTTGTTTGATTAATGCTTGCTTATTTTCTCTCTTTTCTGTCTGATCTGTATATATGTGATGTTGAAAACTATCCATTGGATCCATCCGTTGTGGCATTAAATGCATCTGAACTTTCTGTACTGTGATGGAGACATTTCTGCACATCTTCTCAATTTTGTATTCTGGCCCACTGACACTGCAGGCTGCTTTTTCACCTACCACCTGAAAAGGTGTTTTGTCTCTCTTACCCATAGTACTATCCTTAGCTTCTTCAATACGCTTCTTTGTTGCATACTAAGGATATTTCATATAATCTGGGACTGAGGAGTACTGCAAAATCTGGGATCCATTCCTCACTTGTTGAAAACACAGATCATTAGGCTCGACGCTTTTTCGACGTGAGGAGATGATGATGCTCTACGATTTGGATCGTGGTGTTCTACGATTTAGATCGTAGTGTCTTTTACATCTTTGCACACTACGATGCTATTAATTGAGAGCACTACGATTTCCTTTTAAAACCTTCGTACACTACGATCTTCTCTTGCTCGTGTTGTTGACTCTACGTTCTACGATCGTTGACTTGTAAACTTCATATTTCCTTCAGCACACTACGATCGTGGAGGTTAGCTCGGCAATAGTTGGGACCACTCTACGAAGTCCGAAGAGTCTCCTTCAAGGCAGGCACACTACGATCTTCAGGCTCTACGTTTTCTGCCTTGACTTCTGCAATGTTGATCAAACTGATGCACTATGATTTCTTCAAGACTAATCTATTACATCTTAAGATTAACCTAACAGTTTTGATCTTTCTATCTATACATTCTTTAACAGAATGATACACGTTGAAAGCTTAGATCAGCCTAACAATTTTGATCTATCACTAAGTCCTTGTACATATATTCATTTAAGGACCTCACAAATAATCATGAACATATACTTTAAAACATCAAATCATAATATGCATTCTCCCAACAGTAGTCATTGCAGTTATTTGGGTAAGAATGGAGCATCATGCAGTGTTTCCTCTGTTCTTTATAACGTGAAGGGACACCCACAAATTGTATGTATCTGTAGTTTCTTTCATCAAGCTTTTCGGCGGAGCATGTAAATGCCATACAAGTATCATTTTAATACTTCATCTCAATTTTATTCCATACACCCCCCCGTATGTGCCTTTTACTTTTTACCAGTAATGTCTCTTTTTCACCATTCGATGCACAGTTTATATGCATTTGGTTGATGTATATAATCTATATTTTCAGGAGGTTTGTTGGTTTACATGCTATGCTTGTGCTTCATGCTTTTGACTTGATGTTGTTTTATCATTGAACAGGCTTGGATAACAGAGATGGCTGCATTCATCAAAAGTTTGGACCAAAAACACCTTCTCACTGTTGGACTAGAAGGGTTCTATGGGCTTAAAACAACTGAGAAATCTAGAGTTAATCCTGGGAAATGGGCAGCATCACTTGGATCAGACTTCATACAAAATTCAGCAATTGAAAATATAGATTTTGCTTCAGTTCATGCTTATCCACATAGCTGGTTAGTAACATTGAATGTAGATTCATGTTTGATAAGCCTGGCATCACTAATTTCAGTGAGATAACCATATCACACCTACTACATCTGTACTTAATCATCAACAGCACAAGCTCTTTGCTAGAATAAGTTGGAGCTCTAACCATGACCTATTTGGAGTTTGAAGCTTGAGTTTTTGTATGGTTAAACAAAACCACCATAATGATGAATCATGCTACTATTCATTAACCAAGGAACAGAAGTTTGCCTTCCACTCTCAAATTTCATTTTATTTTATACAGATTCAAGTACCTTTCTAAATTGTTTTTGACAATTGTATGGTGCAGGATCCCACTTTCAGATTTAGAAGCAAAGATAGATTATCTTTCACATTGGGTGGATGCTCATATAAGTGACGGCGAGAATGTATTGAAAAAACCAGTTCTGTTTTCAGAAGTTGGCTCTCCTTTGGGGAAAAAGATGCAAGGAGTATATGTTAGAGATATTCTGCTAAAAGAAGTCTTTGATAAAATTTACGATTCTGCAAAGAAGAGGGAAGCTGGAGCAGGGGCCTTAGTTTGGCAGTTGCTGCTTGAAGGAATGGAGAAATATGGAGACCAATTTTCCCTTGTAGCCCGGGAGCATCCCTCAACCTATAAACTAATGATTGAACAATCATGTCGGTTAAAGAGTATTTCTTCTCAAGGCAAAACAAACAGGAAACTCCACCATATGGATCATTGCTTAGGTAAGATCTCTTAGAAACAGTAATGGAGAAGCTTGACTCCAATGCGATAAATTTTATGTTGTGGATTGGGGTAATAGGTTCAGAGGTTAATTGTAGATCACAAACTTGAGAGGCACGGGAAAAGAAAAAGAACTTGGAGGAATATCAGACTCCTTATAGATTGGCATACGGAGTATTCCTGAAGATGATTTACCCTACAGATTTCTAGTTCTACAAACTGCCTAGTTTCTTTTGTTAAACTATTAAATTTTAAGTGTTGTGATGTGCAACAGTGCAAGTGTGTACCACAATTTGTTGTAAATATGAAATGTTCCTTTTGTGTATATAACATGTACACATGATTATATATCAAATAATATTGAAATATCATTCACGATCTCGAGGTTTTATCAGCTCATTTCATTCTCTTTTGATAGAACAATAATACAGCAAAATATGTCCCAGTGTTAAAGCATACCAGAGATGATTGTAATTGTAATTGTAATCTAATACACAGAACAGCTACATTTGCACTGCGACAGGCATTTCTTGCAATCAGAGAGCCTCGGGTAGCCATCATTGCAGTCACATTTCTTGATACATTTAGTCCGCAATGAGCCGCCCCACAAGCACCGTGCCATGCATCGCATAATCAGCACACACGGAGGACAACCAGACTTCATACGCTTCACAATACAGTCCTTGCACCCACTCCCGTCCGGTGGACAGGCCAGAGCCGGTAAGTTCAAGTTCATCATAAACAATATTATCAGCAGCATATGCACAACAGCCATTGTTGAGAGCTTTCTTTTCTCCTCCATTTGACACCAGCAGACACTTTGAGATATATGCTATTTTTTCTGGTAGCGTCCCCTTGTTATATATGGACTGTGGGCAGCTTCTAATATCTGATTCAAGATTAAAGATACATTTTTTTTCTTTTAAAAGTTGTCGTTTCTTGTATCTTTAATTTTGGAACAAATGAAATAAATCTAAAACAGTTGGGAAATACACTAGATCTATCTGGGTTATGGTCATGCATGGTCTTCATCACAACAATAAATTGCCTTATTAATTGTTATTTAATGTGTATTTCATCTTTGAAGAGTTGGCTGTGTCTTGGTTTGCTCAATATCTAATCTCCTCGATTTCACCATTTTACATTTCTAGCTGAGACCTGCCCCCTTGCCAACTGCTTAGCCTTGAAGTTTTTGTTTGGTAAGTGGGACAGAAAAATGGAAGAAAAGAAAAGAAAAGATTAAAATATCATTTCTAGTAAAGTAATTTCATTACTATGTTTGGTAATATGGATTAGGGGAATGGAAAAAAAAAGAGCCCAAATAAATTCTATGATTTCATATCACAAGAATTCTCAAATTCCTTTTCTATTTTATTGTGTAGCGTGTAGGAGAATAACGATACTTTCTTTCGTTGATATACTACTCCAGTATGTTATTTATTTATTTTTTTATCGATTCCGGTAAAAAAGAAACAATTTAAATACAATTTGAATAGAGAACCCAAATAAGTTAATGTGGCTAACAGATTGCCCAAGGCATATTATCGCTCAAATGAAATAAAACAACACTAGAAATATCACAGGCACCACATGTAGTGGAAACATATCCAAACACAATTGTTTATTTCACTGAAATAACTACATGTCGTATTTCTTTTACATTACAACCAGGAGCATTCCATGCCATTCCAAGGATGAATGAGAATGACTGAAGGAGTAGAATAAGTAAAGATGTCAAACAATTCAATCATATTATTCCACCTCTGTTCAATATAATGTTACAATCAATATGCTAGAGATAATTTCTGTCTCATCCAAACAACGTAATATCAGGATAATTCAGCAGCAACTAATCCATTGTAGACAAATGATGATCCATCTCGAGTCATCAGCAGTTTCTAAAACCTCGGTTTATTCCCGTTCACTTAGAATTGGAACAATGAGCGGATTCATTTGTGCAAGGTATACAATAGCCCACCTAGAAGACCAAACAGGTGCCAAGTATTAATCAGTTAGCATAATAAATAACAAAGTTTCACTGAAAAGCTTGATTTGACTTATAAGTTTTGTATAACTATTGTCTTAATATTCAAACGGCTACACAACGATAAGTAATTTGTCATTATAACAAGTATCCTTCAAAAAATATGAAACAAAAATGGTCATCATCTTATTGGAAAATGATAAGTGTATTAGAGTGCAATTATCAACTCCTTGCTAAATTTATTTTACCAATGGCATTCAACTAAATCCTAGAGCATTATGGCTTAAGCACCAAATATATTCTCTCTTATAACACCTCAACTTTTAAGCTCATTTCATATGGAAAAATACATGTGATTAGGCCGATGTGAGCAACACAAATAATCCCAGACATGGGAAAGGAAAAGGAAAACTTGTCCTACCAGAATCCATGTTATAATGTCTTTGCTTCATCATAAATCGACTAGGCTTTTTCTTTACACAACAAGTAAACCTCTTATCCCTAAACAATTGATCCCAAACCCAGACAGAGGGGGGGATTTGCATTAGCTAGTAACTAAACCCTTCGTCAGATCTCTTTATAGCCCCAAGTAGATACAAGGCTTTTATGAGATCTCTTATAACCCCAAGTGTCATAAAATTAAAAGTATTATAAATTGAACACTATAACATCTATTTGTAAAATATAAACAACTATATATTTTCTGTTAACTAATTTCCTATTTTAATAGTTTAAGACACCCCTTTATTCCAATTATGCTTAGTCCTTTTTAACTTTTTCCAGACCAAATGAGTCACTTGACCACCTTGGGGTGCATGTGCATCCCCTCCAGCCCAAAGGAAATGGTGGAAACAAGCTAGAGGGCATTCAGCTATGCTTAAATTTGATACAGCGGCACACACACACAGAAACAGACATACTCAGAAATCCATAGCCAAACATATATAAATAGATAATGGATAATCTATTTGAAATTTTATATAAGCGCGTCTGTGTATTAATTTATAAAGCAAGTATATATATTAGCATAGAGGTAGCTTACATCATCCAGCAACAAACTGTTGCAGTCATAACCAATGTTAGGTTGAACCTGCAAAAGTGATATCAGATTAGAGCCATGTAAATATCTCGCACATACACAAAATTCAAACTTAAGTTTCAAAATTAGTAGAAACTAACTTAATATATATATCACACTTCTCTACACTTTACAGCATGCTATACTTCTACCTATTTGAGATCAGGTGGAACCTTAAAATTTGATGGGTGCAGATCTCTATAGGATTAAATGTTTAGGTTAACTTACAAACGCCTAACAATACTTTTTTTTACAGTCTACAGACAACTAACTCAACTTTTTTTTCTTACAAAACGTTACAAAATCCGTTAAATCATGTTATTTTCAACGGTTGGCCAAATGTGATTCCACATAAGAGAGAGAAAGTTGAAATGGAACTCTCATTTATGATGTAACCAAGCTTAAGTGGAAATGAAAGGAAATTAAGGAGAAAATGAAAGAAAATTATAATAAAATAAATCAAAAAAATTAGTAAAAAAATACATGGAAGAAATTAAAAAATAAAAAGAGTTATTTAGTTATTTTTGTAATTAAAAGCAAATGTTTTTTATATAATTAATAACAAATATAATTATTGAAAATTATAAAATTATAAAATTTAAAATATGTTAAATTTAAAATATTTTCAAAATAAATTTTTATTTACATAAACGTTTATATATGTTAGGCAAATAATTATTAATTATTGAAAGCAAATATTATGTTATATTAACTATTTATTACTCCTTCCGTCCTATAGTTATAGGCTGATTTTCTATTTTGAGATGTCCCAATATATGGGCTACTTACTATTTATAAAATTTAGTTGGTTCATTGTTTTACTTTTATGCCCTTATAATAAATATTCAACCATTACTCTTTTTTTGAAGAAACAACATTCAATGTTATTATTTTTATCACCACATTTAATGTTGTTGTATTCTCTTTGGTTAAAGTTCTATAGTTATGGACTTTAATGGTCAGTACACGTCAATCAATGAAGTTGAGAGTTCTAGTGTGATAAGTAACGAGTAATTAACTTATTCATTAATTCCATATTAAGGGGTATATGTGGAAAATTTATGTTAAAAATTGCCACTTACATTGATTTTCTTAAACTATGTGCCAAAAGAAATCAGCCTATAACCATGGGACGGAGGGAGTAATATATTATACTTAAAACAAATTAAACAAACTCATCTTCACCTTCAATCTTCTCTTCCACGCTTCCACCGCCGCTACCACACTACCGCCACCAACACGAGCGATGAATTAAGAATCACAACCAACAAAAAGGTGGCGGACCAAATATAAATTGGTCAATCCATATTATAACAAGAAGAGTTCTCTCTTTCTCTCTCTAATCTAGCACCACCATCACTATTCATCATCTTCCAAAACCAATTTAGTCCAGGAAACCCAAATACTAAAAACACTAGTAGTCGACAACCAAGAAAGGATAGTCAACCTATAAATCACTAGAATACCTAACAAACAAGATCAAAATAGAAAAATTCTCTTGAAATTGAAAAAAAGGAGGGTATATATAGAAAATTGTCTCCATGCACAGTCAGTGAGTCCCATAATCGCCGCCGCCAGATGCAGCAAATTAAGTGGTTGCCATTTAGATCTTGAAATAATCATTGCCCCGATCTAAGTTACTATTCCTCTTTTTCTTCTTTTCATTCTTTGGTTTAGTTTTAGAGTTAGATCTACCAGAGCAGTTTTTGGCATTTGATCTTGTCATTTTCCTTGCATGCTTATGAGAAATTGGACTTCAGCTTGAGGAAGAAATTAACATACTCTTTGTTCGTCAATTTTGGGTAAACCCTTATGTTTGATTTGAAAATCATAATAAATGAAATATAATCTTGTTAGTGGGTGGGTATTGGTTAGATTGTGGGTTATGTATCGGGTATTTATGGATGGTGGGTTGGTGGGTGGGTCTTATTGGGCGGGTTAAAGCTGACGTGTTAAAAAAACCTTCCAACTAGGATTATGTGCCTACGTGGCATTGCCATGTCAATTTACCGTTAAAAACTTTAAGGTCAAGACGGAATTTCAAATTTATGAAAGAAAACAAAAGTTGAATTAGTTGACTGTAAGGGAAAAAAAGTATAATTAGGCGTTTGTAAGTTAGACTTAAATTATAGTGAGGTAAAAAACATTTACCCCAACCTCTATAGAATGCTTAACCATAACATAAACTAGTTTGTAAAATCCTTCTACTAAGATGCACATGCAGTACTCCATCCACATGTACAAGATATAAAACTGTAATAAGATGGAATATATAGATAATCCAGTAGGTTCATTGAAATTGAGCAATAGTATAAGAAACATCATCATCATCATCATCAACAACTCAGTCAACTTATCCAAATCAGAAAAAACCAGAACTTTTAACATACAACAGGGGACAAATATGAATAATCAATCATAATTTTAAATCGAGGAACAAGTTATGCAAAACCAGAAAATGAGTATGCATCTGCTGTCTGCGAATTTACCTACTTATAAACAAGTAAATCACTTTTCCTAACAAAATGAGACCCATTTTCAAGAAAAAATAATCCAAACGATTATAATCTAGTTAATTCTCACATAGATCAATCAATTTAACAAAAGTAGACAACAGTAAGATGTTCATTAAAGAAACTGTGCATACAGATTGGCAGAGGTGCCTTTGTTGAAGCAGATTCTGGCTGAAAGACTTGCAATTACGCCCACAATTGCGAAGAAGAGGGTTGCTTCAGAGAATCCCATTTCGATTTCAATCCGGAATCTGTAAAATAGCTCTTTGATTATATCATCTCAAGTAGCCAGTAGCTGCTATGCAAAGTGGGCAACCCGAAACAGTTGTTTGTATATGAAGAATTTAATTGATAATTGATAATGGACCAGTCCACTATACTGGACCCAAAGGACAACATGGGCCTAGCGGTGGATTCTTTTCCCAAAATTCTGGCCTATTCATGGCATAAAAGTCTCTTATTTTGGTTCTAGACTCTAGAATCACTAATCTATCTAATAAAATACAAATGATTTTGAATTTTTCGCTCACTCAATAAATCATCTGGGCTGTCCAAAGTTTGGGATAAATCCCACCATCCATCTATCTAATAAAATACAAATAATTTTAAATTTTCCGATCACTCAATAAATCATCTAGGCCGTCCAAAGTTTGAGATAAATCTCACCATTCATACAGTACCAGAGGCACAGGACACATCTAGTTAGAAGTAATATTTTTCTTCATATCATTTGTGACGCCCCCAAAATAGGTATACATCACCCATCCTGAGTTGTCAATACATGGTACATAAACAACTACAACTTTATTATTACAACAGTAAAACTGTGAGTTTGAATACAAATATTATCTTCTAGACAATATCAATACTCAAATAAATCCTCATCACATTTATTGATACATTATTTTACAAAAATGGTGAGGACTACTAAACAACTCTCTCTCTGTAACCTTCATTCCATACCCTCCACTGCACTTCGCTTATATTCTCGCCTCCCGAGAAGAAAAATGGAACAAAAAGGAAAATGGTGAGCTCAACTAGCCCAGTAAAGAATATTATGACTAAGATAATATACAACAAATTATCATTAGTCTTCAACAGGGAAAAAACTAATAGAATACAATAGACAACAAGTTTTAAATCAATATTCGTAGCGGAAATAATAATTCATTAGAAGGGTTAAGTAGAGAATGCAAACTACTATCTTCTATGTATGAATTTAAAAGTTCGTCGCTCATCTTTTATCCTCAGTAACATCAATCAATATACATCTAGAATAAAATATTCATCTTTGCACTACAGCCAAAGATATTCATCATTAATTCGTATGCTCATCTAAACACGTGTTCATCTTTGCACTACTACCAAAGATATTCATCGAAATCATTCATCTTCAGACTACAAGCCAAAGATATTCAATAATATCATCATTTAAGACCCGAGGATGATGAAAAATATTTTTAAAGAAACGAATCCGGTGAAACAAAAAATGACAAGGATTAAGGATTAAGGATTCGTACTTTGTTTTATCCATGTCCAAAAATACCTCAAAAAAATAATCACGGTGGTGTAAAATTCAAGAATGATCAAAACATGGATACAATCAAAGCTAGTATCCACAATAGATATTTTGGAACTAAAAGGAAAATTTTCATTTTCGATGAATAGTCAGATTCGTGAATAAGATCAGATATCGTGAATAAGGCCAGTATCACGTGAATAAGAATCTCGACACCAAAAGTTCCAAATTTGATAAAACTTCAGATCAATATTTCAAAGATAATGATATTGAAGAAATAATATCATTACTGAAAAAAATAATAATATCCCTTACCTCGAAAGACAAGATTTAGTTGAAACAGGATATAAATTTATAACTTGAACTTGCACCAGAGTATAGCAATACTCAAAGTATACTCAAAATACTCACAAGAATACGCCGATAATATAGAGAGAAAACTTGATTTTCGGTGTGATTTTCAATTCTAACCTAAGCACCCTATTTATAGGAAAATGCTTGGAACACCAAAGCAGAAAATTTAATATAATAATATATTTATAAAAATTTGTCTACGCCAACCTTTGAGAATCTGAAATCAGCAACCTAACACATGTAAAATGAGGCTCACACATCTAAAAAATGTTTTTCTTTTATAAAATAATTAAAACTTCCAAAAATCAATTATTTCGGAGCTTCGGAACTTCAATAATTCATAATAAATAGCCCTTTTATCAGAAAATTCGAATCTCGCGTCTTTTTATAGGAAATTCAATTCTCTACAACTTTGCGTAAGAAAGTTTTCCAAATTCCAAGCAGAAATTGACCGAAATCCACAAACATGCGATTTTTCTGTTTATAATCAAATTTCAACCAAGAAATGGGGTTCACCGACATGTTTAACATGTTTTAAACATTTATTGCAACAAAAATACTCTTTCCTCCTCAGATACTCATATATCCAACATTTGTTGTAAAAATATCACCATTATTATATTATTAAAATATAATAATATATTTAAATGAATTATTTTATCGTAAAAGATAAAATTTTAATTTTCAACAATTGTCACATTAAAATTTTCTCCATCTATATCCACATAAAATCAATATTTTCCTCATCATATGAATCAATAATTAATTATTCACAAATAATATTACGTAATCACAATATTGACAACCAAAGGCGGTTCAGGAAAGAGGGACTTTCCAATAAGAATTTCTCCTTCTTGGCCGCAATTAGGTGACCAAACCCTCTTTAGATGTAACTTTCTAGACATTGCCAATAATGTTATCTAATAATATTATTCAGATAATATGAATTATTGCTTCGATAATGATTAATACTGTGTAATGACAATTATTGAAACAACAACAATATAAAATATCAACGCAGCAATTATTAAATCAATAAAATAAATCTTCGAATAAAGAATTATCGTAACCATTATTGAGTAGTGCCTTCTTACGTAAGAATCAATAATTGACACAATACCGTGTGCTAATGTGTTTTAACCACCGAGTATTTTAACAGTATTAACGATAACAACTACGCCGTTATTTTGAAACAACTTATATTTATCGTTTTCTTCATCCAATCGCTTTCAGTTATGGGGCCCACACATGGTCGCTACTGGTGCATTTAATATTCCCCGACAAAGACGAATATTCCACGACCAAACGAATATTCCCTAACAACAATGAATATTTTATATCCACTTGCTTATTTTGAAATATTTCGTATTTTACCCATAACTATCCACATTAATCAAATCAACCCTTACTATTTCAAAATAATAAATAGAAAATTAAATTTCATTAATAATAAGTTGGGGTCTTACAACCTCCCCCTCCTTATGAAATTTCATCCTCGAAATTGACGACGACGCACCGTGCAGTGTTTCGAAAAGGTGAGGATACTCGCTTTCATTTCCGTTTCCAATTCCTGTGTCATTTCCTCTATAAAGCATGATTCCTCCACAAAACTCTAACTTGTGGTATGATTTTCATACAGTAGGGACATGCTCCTTCCTATCCAAGATCTTGACAGTACCTCCTCATACGTTAAGTCTTGGCTATTTCGTCTGGGTTCTAACTCTATAACGTGGTTCGGGTTTTTCACATATTTACTGAAGTACAAATATGTGAAACACATTATGAACACGAGACATACTTTCGAGGTAACGCAAGTCTATAGGCTACATTTCCTACTCGGTCAAGAATTTGAAATGGACCAATAAATCGTGGATTGAGCTTTCCTCTCTTCCCAAATCTTGTAACTCCCTTCCATGGAGCAACTCACAATAATACATGATCCCCTATACTAAATTCTAATCCTTTCGATGAAGATCCGCATAACTCTTTTGTCGATCTTTGTGCCGTTTGTACACGTTGTCGAATCATTTGGATCTTTTCGGTGAGTCATACGCATCTAAACTCGGGTCCCAACAATGTAGCTTCACCCACCTCATCCCAACATATTGGAGAGCGACACTTTCGTCCATATAATGCTTCAAATGGAGCCACACCTATACTTGCCTGATAACTATTGTTGTAGGAGAATTCCACCAATGGTAAATACTTATCCTAACTGCCCTTGAAGTCTAGGACACAGAGTCTTAATAAATTTTCAAGAGTTTGAATAGTCCTCTCTCGATTGTCCGTCTGTTTGAGGATGGTATGCCGAATCAATCGTAACTGTGCCCATAGCTTTTGCAAGCTAACCCAAAATCTTGAAGTGAATCTTGGGTCACGATCCAAACTATGGATCTTGGCATGCCATGCAACCTCACAATCTCATTTACATATATACTAGCAAGACGTTCAAGGAATAAGTCTCCGTGACGGCAAGAAATAAGCGAGACTTGGTTAATCTATCAACAATAACCCAAATAACATTGATGCCTTGAGAAACCGTAGGAAGACCCGTAACGAAATTCATGGTAATGTGTTCCCACTTCCATTTCGGAATCTCAAGTGGTTGCAACGGACCCTTAGGTACTAGATGCTCGCTTTACACGTTGACAAGTTAAACACATCGAGATAAACTTTGCAATCTCTCTCTTCATATTGTTCCACCAAAATGTATGTCGAAGATCATGATACATTTTAGTACTTCCGAGGATGGATTGCAAATGGTGTATTGTGTGCCTCCATCATAATCTTGTACTTCAAATCAGTCGTTAGGAACACAAAGTCAGAGTGGACTCAAGTATTCCTCTTCATCAATTCTCGCCCTAATAGCTCCTTCTTGTACTTTCTTCTTCATACGATCGGCTCGCCCCGGTTGGCTCGAAAGAACCTTAACTTTTTTTCTATTAAAGTTTTCTACATCGTATACTTGACATCATCGCACTCATTCTCATGATATGATCTTCTACTCAACGCATCGCCTACCACATTCGCTTTTCGGGATGGTATTGAATAGTGTGGTCGTAGTCTTTCAATAGCTCGAGCTAACGTCATTGCCGCCGATGTTGAGTTCTTTTTGAGTGAAGAAATATTTAAGGCTTTTATGGTCCGAATATATCTCCATTTTCTCCCATATAGATAAGGCTCCATATCTTTAATAATGAAAACGATCGCTACTAACTCTAGATCATGAGTAGGATAATTCCTCTCATATTCTATAAGTTGTCATGAGGCATAAAGCTATGACTTTCCCACGTTGCATGAGAACACATCCTAACCCTTTGCTTCAAGCACCACTTTGTAGATAACAAATCCATCCGAACCAGATGGTATTGTTAACAGTCTTAGAAATAAGTCTCTCTTAAGCTCTTGGAAACTCTTCTCGCATTCTTCGCTTCCAAACGAATTTTGTATCCTTCCGAGTTAATGAGTTAATGGAGTAGCGATTTGAGAAAACCCTTCCACGAATCTCCAGATAATAATCGGCCTGTATACGTAAAGCTACGATTTTGGCCACCGACTTCGGTTGCTCTCAAATTTCAGTATTGCTCAATCTTCACGGGTCCATGGATACTCCATGTTTCGACACCACATGCCCAAGGAATGCTACTTCCTCGCCGTAACTCGCATTTCTTCAATTTAGCATATAGTTTGTTTCACAAAGCCTTTGGAGTACCAAATTTCAAATGGTGCTCATGATCTTCACGACTTTTGGAATATATGAGGATGTCATCAATAAAAACAACAACGAATGATCTAAATATTCCTTGAATACTTGGCTCATCATATCCATGAAAGTCAAGAGGAGCATTAGTCATCCGAAAGACATGACTAAGAATTCATAATGCCCGCATCGAAGTTTTGAAGGCGCGTCTTTGGAATATCCTCGATTTCTAATCTTCATTGATGATATCCGTAACTAAGATCGATTTTGAAAAGAATTGTGCCCCTCAGAATCGGGTCAAACAAGTCATCAATACGAGGTGAAGATACCTATTCTTGATGGTGACATGGTTCAATTCCCGATAGTCAATAATAAAGTCGCATACCCCGTCTTTCTTCTTTACGAATAAAACAGAGCACCCCAAGGAGATGTCTTACCAGATTTAATGAAACCGATGTCCAACAATTCTCGTAGTTGGACCTTTAACTCTGAAGTTCAATAGAGCCATTCTATACTACGGGGTTTTAGAAATGGGCTTTGTACCAAAGTTCAAGATCAATAAAGAATTCAACTTCACGCTCGGGATAGACCGAGAAGTTCTTCAGAAATCGTCGGGAAAGTCAATAACAACAGAATATTATTCAAATTTGACGTGTCTTTATTCAAATCCATAACATGGGCTAAGAAAGCTTGACATCCGCTTTTTAATAAACGAATAGCTTTATGATTAGATATGACGTTGATTGATTTTAATGGTTTAGTTGCTTGAATTGCATAACAGGTTGGTTAGGAATATGAAAACTAACAACCTTACGAAAACAATCAATTTTGGCATGATGAGTAGTTAACCAATCAATCCCTAAAATCACATCAAAAGCAAGTATCTTTAAAGAGATAAGGTCAATGTAAGTAAGGTGATGGTGCCAACTTGAATCAAACAAGATTTATAAAGCAAGTGGATGTGATGAAAGTTTCTCCTAACTGAGTTTCCACAGATAAGTCAAAGTCTAATTTTTCCCGAGTCAAATTTAAACGTTGAGCACAAGTAGTAGAGAGATAAATGAATGGGTAACACCCCAGATCTAGTAAAGTATAAACTTCACAAGAATTTATGATTAGTTTACCCGTGATCACCTCGTTTGGGTTCCTCGATTTTGACGATCCACAACAAACGCTCTTCCAGAACCATTGACTTTTTGACTTTTACCGGGACGGTCTTTTGAGTCACCGGCCCCCATTGAACTAGGTTCGCATTCTGATAATCTCGAGTGATATGTCCTTCTTTTCCACAATTATAGCATACCTTGAATCTGTTGTGGGCGGTTTGATCGATATGTCTCTCATTCCGTGATTTATAAAGATAATGGGTGGTCGTTTCTCCTCCTTAGAACCGATTCTTTGTACCTTTGTCGTCTTCACATGGTCATTGTTAAATCTCATCTTTTAAAATCTCCTCCCGACTCGCTTCTTTTCTATTTTCATGGCCATGATTACCACCAGAGTGGTTACCATTTTGCCTGGCTCTTTCTTTCTCCGTGGTTATCGTTATTACATTGATCGCTATCTCCGGTATGATCTCGTTATGGTCCTTGGTTGAACATACTCGTTATCTCGCTCTAACAATTGAGCCACATTAACAACATCTGAATAGAGAAAAAATTTATGAGAAATGAGATATTGTCGTATGCCAAAGTTTCAAACCTCTCGAAACATCCGTGTCATACATTTCTCATTCTCCACCAAATGAGGTAAAACGGATAACTCTCGCAAACTTTGCCTCGTCTTTGAGACACCGCCATGTTATTTTGTTCTAATCGATGAACTCCACTTCCTTCATATGAGCGAACACTTTCGTGAAAGTATTTGTCATTAAATAGTTTCAAACGTCTCTCAAGACATCTTTGAGAATGCGTTGGATGGGTACGCTTCACGACTCCCACCAGATGTCGCTTCGCCACGGAACATAAAGGTGGCGAATGGAACCTTCGTTTCCTCCGTGCATCCCAAGACATCGAATATCTTGGTAATTTGCTTGACCCATGTTTCCGCCATGATCGGATCTCGCTTTCCTTAAATTCGGTGGTCCCAACTCTTTGGGCGCTTGCATTTGTGACAACCGTGAATTGCTATCATTTCTCCTCGTATTTTGAACACGAGTCTCCTCGCCTCGATTTTGCATGAATCGCAAAAGCTTCTAAACATCCCTCGTTCATCATCCGCTTCGGTGGTGTTGTTCACGGGAGGAACATTGTCACTGTTGACGCGTTCTCCTCGTTGGTAAAGACAGCATCTCCACGGTCTCATTTACTCCATCGTTAATATTCTCACCAACATTCTCAAATCTTTGTCATAAAACAAGGGTTAATTAAGGAAATCAATATATCACATAATATCCCTATATACTAAACCAACTAACAAATAAGCTTAGGTAGGACACACTAGCGAAGGATTTACTCATCTCTCCCTCATAGTTCTATTCCCCGATCTCCGCGCCAGAGATCATATCCCTAAGCTCGATACCAACCATGACGCCCCAAAATAGGTATACATCACCCATTACGAGTTGTCAATACATGGCATGTAAACAACTACAACTTTATTATTACAACAAGAAATCGTGAGTTTGAATACAAATATTATCTTCTAGCATAATATCTATACTCAAATAAATCCTCATCACATTTATTGATACATTATTTTACAAAATGGTGAGGACTACTAAACAACTCTCTCTAGAACCTTCATTCCATACCTCGACTGCACTCGCTATATTCTCGCCTCTCCGAGAAGAAAAATGGAACAAAAAGGAAAAGGTGAGCTCAACTAGCCCAGTAAAGAATATTATGACTAAGATAATATACAACAAATGTGACGCCCCCAAAATTAGGTATACATCACCCATCTTGGGTAGTCGGATACATGGTATGTAATTTAAATACAACTTAATAATATAAGCGTCATGTACAATATTGACATAAATCGTGAGTTTGAATACAAATATTGTCTACTAGATATTATACAAACTCAAAAGGAGTCCTCATTACAATTATTATCACACTATTTCACTGAATAGTGAGGACTACTAATGCTATCCTCGGACCATTACTCCGCTCCCCGACTCGTCGTCAATTTATATTCTCATTTCTCAAGAGAAACGGTGAAAGAAAGGGTGAGCTCAACTAGCTCAAGAAGAAATATATATGACTAAGATAACGCAGAATAAATTATCATTAGTCTTCAACAATGTTAAACCGATAAAATACAATAGACATCAAGTTTAATCGCAGTGAATAATAATCCATTAAAAGAGTCAAGTAGAAAATAAAATCTACTATCTTTTATGATTTAAAAGGTTTTTCATCATCGTTATAAATTTGAGACTCGACTTTAATAAATATTCCACATTATCGAATCACCGCACTACTGCCAAGGATATTCTTTAGTATCACGACCACAATTATTCACGCACTACTACCGGCGAAGAATAGTTGTGTATTCATTAATGGTCATGATCATGCCAACAATCGTCCATCAATGCACTACTACCATCGAGGATTTTTATCACATCATTTGTAACATTACTGGCCATGATTACACACCGAATAGTCTCTCGGTCATAATCATACCAAGTTCATCTATGCACTCTGTGCCACAGATGACTTTCAACATAATATAAACATGAGGATGATGACAATGATATAAGAATTCAATAAAACAAGTTCAAGAATTATTTTATCCATGAATTATTAACGCCCAAATTGTCAACATGATCATTGTTTTATAGAGTAAAATTCAAGAATGATCGGAAGAATATTTCCATGAAAGAGATATGGATGAAACGCAAATATCAAGGATATTCTACTAATTTCATGGAGTATATAAGTCAAAGTTTTAACCAACTGGGTATAATAAAGAATGGAATAACAAAAGAAATCACCGTGCATGCGATAGATCATGACAGCAAAAGTTATTCCAATGTATAATAAATAACGGAACCGTGTCCGGCGTAAAATGCATGTAGCATGGATGTTCCAACAGAATAATAATAAAGAGCGGAACCAGATTCCGGTGTAAAACACATGCATGTGATGTTCAGCAAATAATAATAATAAAGGCGGAACTGAAGTCCGGTGTAAACACATGCATGTGATGTTCCAACAGTAATAATAATAAAGGCGGAACCAGTCCTGTAAAACACATGTATATGATGTTCCAATGTAATAATAGAAGAATGTCACCAAGTATAGGGTAGTGAATCAGCGATACAAAAGTTATTCCAATGTAATAATAAGAAATGGAATAACAACAGATTCTCTTCATGAATAAGAAAGAATAACACCCCTTACTTAGTACAACAAATAATATTCCCTACCTTAGAAGAACTAAATATTGGAAAGGTGAAGTAGAATACTTTTCTTCTTTCTCTCTATAGTTTTCTCTCAGAGTTTCAATGAATTCGTAAGAAATAATGAAGGAATGAGCTTTCTATTTATAGAAAAAGCGAGGGTGGCTCTTGGTCTTAATGAAGGTCAAAATGACTCTTGGTAATATGAAGAGACAACTACTATTCATGAAGAAGGGTAATTAACCTTTGGAACAATCAAGAGGCGATTAACTCTTGGTAATATGAAGGACAACTACTATTCATGCGAAGGGTAATTATTTATTGTGAAGGTAATTACTATCGATGACGAAGGTAATTACTATTGAAGAAGGTAATTACTATCGACGAAGGTAAATACTATCGACGAAGGTAATTACTTATTCACAAAGGTAATTATTATTCACAAAGGTAATTACTATTCACAAAGGTAATTACTATCGACGAAGAGACTCTTAGATGATTACATATACGGCCCCCATAAAATAATCAAACTTACCACAAACGCCTCATAATGTAGACTCTTTATATACATCAAGGATTGAATAAATATTACCACAAATCATTTTATTTTTAATCAACATATTTTTAATCTTTCAACAATTATTAATCATTTATAACTTATCGTCTCAATTAATAATATAACATATTATATGATGATAATTGTGACAATAATTGAATCAATAATATAAGAGATATGATGACGCAAAGAATTATCAGAAGAATAATTGAGTATATAGCTAAGTGACTTCTCACGTAAGCATCAATAATCAATACCGTGTTCTACTACGCAACCACGCCAGACATCTTGTATTTTTTACCACCGGGTAGTTCAACAGTTTTAATCAGTAACACCTCATAGATATTTTTATAGAAAGATAATTTTGTCGTTTTAACTACGACAATACTTCCGTTATGGGGTCCACTAATGATTGTAAGTCGTATTTAATATTCCCCGACAAAAAAAGAATATTCCCCACCAAACTAATATTTTATAACAACTTGCTTACTTTGCAAAATTTATAAATATTACCCAAAACTATAACATTATATCAAATTTATTCCATAATATTCAAAAATAATATTTATAGAAAATTCATCTTTATTTATAAAAGGTGGGGTCTTACAACAAATTATTATTAGTCTTCAACGGGGAAAAAACTAATAGAATACAATAGACAACAAGTTTTAAATCAATATTCATAATTGAAATAATAATTCATTTAGAAGAGTTAAGTAGAGAATGCAAACTACTATCTTCTATGTATGAATTTAAAAGTTCGTCGTCTATCTTTTATCCTCGTAACATCAATCAATATACATCCGAATCAAATATTCATCTTTTGCACTATGCAAAAGATATTCATCATTGGTCATGTTCATCTAAACACGTGTTCATCTTTGCGAAGATTTTACCAAAGATATTCATCGAAATCATTCATCTTTGCTTCTACAAGCCAAAGATATTCAATAATATCATCATTTAAGACCGAGGATGATGAAAAAATATTTTAAAGAAAGCGAATCCAAAGTGAAACAAAATGACAAGGATTAAGGATTAAGGATTCGTACTTTGTTTTATCCATGTCCAAAAATACCTCAAAATAATCATAGTGGTGTAAAATTCAAGAATGATCAAAACATGGATACAATCAAAGCTAGTATCCACAATAGATATTTTGGAACGAAAAGGAAAATTTTCATTTTCGATGAATAGTCAGATTCGTGAATAAGATCAGATATCGTGAATAGTCCAGATATCGTGAATAGTATCTCAGAACCAAAAGTTCCAAATTTGATAAAACTTCAGATCAATATTTCAAAGATAATGATATTGAAGAAATAATATCATTCTGAAAAACAAAATAATATCCCTTACCTCGAAAGACGGTGATTTAGTTGAAACACCGGATATAAAGCTATAACTTGAACTTGCACCGTATAGCAATACTCAAAGTATACTCAAAATACTCACAAGAATACGCCGATAATATAGAGAGAAAACTTGATTTTCGGTGTGATTTTCAATTCTAACCTAAGCACCCTATTTATAGGAAAATTGTGACACCCCCAAAATAGTATACATCACCCATTACGAGTTGTCAATACATGGTACGTAAACAACTACAACTTTATTATTACAACAAGAAATCAGGAGTTTAAGTACAAATATTATCTTCAGACAATATTTATACTCAAATAAATCCTCATCACATTTATTGATACATTATTTTACAAAAATGGTGAGGACTACTAAACAATCCTTTCTAAAACCTTCATTCCATACCCAGACTGCACTCGCTATATTCTCGCCCTCCCGAGAAAAATGGAACAAAAGGAAAAGGGTGAGCTCAACTATTTCAATAAAGAATATTATGACTAAGATAATATACAACAAATTATCGTTAGTCTTCAACAGAGGAAAAATCGATAGAATACAATAGACAACAAGTTTCGGATCAATATTCATAACGGAAATAATAATTCATAGAAGAGTACGTAGAGAATGAAATCTACTATAATCTATGAATTTAATAAATTCCATCATCAATATTTTATCCTGTAACATCAATCAATATTCATCTCAAATCAAATATTCATCTTTGCACCAGCTGTGCCAAAGATATTCATCAATTAAGTCGTGTTTCATCTCAACACTGCTCATCTTTGCACTAAAGGCCAAAGATATTCATCAATCGGTCATGTTCATCTCAACACTGCTCATCTTTGCACTAAAGGCCAAAGATATTCATCGACCGGTCATGTTCATTTAAAACACCGCTTCATCTTTGCACTACTGTGCCAAAGATATTCTTCAGAATCATTCATCTCGCACTACAAAGCCAAAGATATTCAATAATATCATCATTTAAGATCGAGGATGATGAAAAATATTTTTAAAGAACGAATCCGGTGAAACAAAATGACAAGGATTAAGGATTAAGGATTCATACTTGGTTTTATCCACGCCCAAAAATACCTCAAAATAATCATAGTGGTGTAAAATTCAAGAATGATCAAAACATGGATACAATCAAAGCTAGTATCCCGAATAGATATTTTGGACGAAAAAGAAGAAATTTCATTTTTGAGGTGAATAAGACCATATATCGTGAATAGTGTCAGATATCGTGAATAAAGGCCATATACGTGAATAAGTAACTCGACACCAAAAGATAGAAATTCCACAAAAAAACATTTTCACGCCATTAATAGTACTCGTGAATAAGAACTCGTGAATAAGAACTCATGAATAGTAACTCGTGAATAGTAACTCATGAATAGTAACCTTATACATGAAAAAGTTCCAAATTTGATAAAACTTCAGATCAACATTTCAAAGATAATGATATCAAGAAATAATATCATTACGAAAAAAAAATAATATCCCTTACCTCAAAGAATCAATACTTCGGAAGGAAAGGCTCAAGTGATGTTGAATGAAACTTCACTTTAACAAAGAACTCTCAAAGTATCTAAATACTCACAAAATACGCTTAATAATATAGAGAGAAAGAGAAAACTTTGTTTCGGTGTGATTTTCAATTTAACTAAATTTCTATTTATAGAAAATGTTAGCTTACCAAGGCGGACTTGACTGCCACACCGATGGCTTTTTACGCTACTATTGCCACCCACCACATTTGAAATAAAATTCAGCACATTTCTTCACCAACCACAAGTGGGGCCCACCAATTCTAGAATTTTCCACCAAAATCATTTATAACCTAATTTTCGAATCGTAGACACCTCTTAAAATTTATAACAAATCATTCGCTCATTTTTAACGGTTCAAAATTTGTAGACATATACTCAACTTATATATGTATAACATACCCAAAAATTACAACGATCCAACGGTCGGATTAAATATTATAACTCACACAATAAAGCTGTAATAACACCGATTTGATCTTTTAATACCTCCAATCCAACAAAATAAAACATCTCAGCAATAATTTCTTCATTAATAACCACATAAATAAATCCATCATTTATATTCATATAAAATAAATATTTCCTTATCATATGAATCAATAATTAATTATTCACAAATAATATTATGTAATCACAAATTATGACAACCGGCCGTTCCGAGAAGAGGGGCTTTCAATAAGGATCTCTCCTTCTTTGGCGCCGCAATTAGGTGACCAAACCTCTCCTAGATGATGAACTTTCTAGACATTGCCAATAATGTTATCTAATAATATTATTCAAATAATATGAATTATTGATCCGATAATGGGAAATATCATGCGGTGACAATTATTGAAATAAAGAATAATATAAAATACCAACGCAAAGAATTATTGAATCAATAAAATAAAATATTGAATAAAGAACTCATCGTGAAAATTATTGAGTAAAGTGCCATCTTACGACGAGTCAATAATTCAACAAATCTTTGTCGTAATACCGTTTCATCTTTGCAACCACGCCAGACATCATCGTATTTTAACCACCCGGGTATTCCAACGGTCTTAACGGTGAATAACTACGCCAGTTATTTTTAACCAACTTATATTTGTCGTTTTCTTCATCCAATCGCTTTCGTTATGGGGCCTACACACATGGTCGCTACCGTCGCATTTAATATTCCCACAAGCGATTTAATATTCCACGACCAAACGAATATTCCCAAGCAAAAATGAATATTTTATAACCACTTGCTTATTTTGAAATATTTATGATTTAACCCTTAACTATCCATATTAATCAAATCAACCCTTACTATTTCAAAATAATAAATAAAGGAAATTCCTTTTATTTAAAAAATTTCGGGTCTTACAACCTCCCTTCTTATGAAATTTCGTCTCTCGAAATTGGACGTGACGATACTGGTGTTTCAAAAGGTGAGGATACCTCGCTTTCATTTCCGCTTTCCAATTCCCGTGTCATTTCCTCTATAGCATGATTCCTCCCAAAACTTTAACTTGTGGTATGACCTTTCTTAGCGTAGGGACATGCTCCTTCCTATCCAAGATCTTGATAGTACCTCCTCACACGTTAAGTCTTGGCATTATCTCGTCCTGGGTTTCTAACTCAATAACGTGGTTCGGGTCTTTCACATATTTACTGAAGTACGAGATATGTGAAACACATTATGAACACGTAGACATACTTTTGAGGTAACGCAAGTCTATAGGCTACATTTCCTACTCGGTCAAGAATTTGAAATGGACCAATAAATCGTGGATCGAGCTTTCTCTCTTCCCAAATCTTGTAACTCCCTTCCATGGAGCAACTCGCAACAATACATGATCCCACATTAAATTCCACGTCCTTTCGATGAAGATCCGCATAACTCTTTTGTCGATCTTGAGCCGCTTGTATATCGTTGTCGAATCATTTGGATCTTTTGAGTGATAGTCACGTCTTAAACTCGGGTCCCAACAATGTTGCTTCACCCACCTCATCCCAACATATTGGAGAACGACATTTTCGTCCATATAATGCTTCGAATGGAGCCACACCTATACTTGCCTGATAACTGTTGTTGTAGGAGAATTCCACCAATGGTAAATACTTATCCCAACTTCCTTTGAAATCTAGGACACAGAGTTTTAATATATCTTCAAGAGTTTGAGTAGTCCTTTCTGATTGCCCATCCGTTTGAGGATGGTAAGCCAAACTAAATCGCAAATCCGTGCCCATAGCTTTTTGCAAGTTAACCCAAAATCTTGAAGTGAATCTTGGGTCACGATCCGAAACTATGGATACAGGCATGCCATCTTAAACCTCACGATCTCATTTACGTTTATATACTAGCAAGACGTTCAAGAGAATAAGTCTCCGTGATCGGCAAGAAATGAGCAGACTTGGTTAATCTATCAACAATAACCCAAATAGCATTGATGCCTTGAGAAACCGTAGGAAGACCCGTGAACGTAAATCCATGGTAATGTGTTCCCACTTCCATTCCAGGAATCTCAAGTGGTTGCAACGGACCCTTAGGTACTAGATGCTCCGCCTTTACACGTTAGCAAGTTAAACACATCGAGATAAACTTTGCAATCTCTCTCATATTATTCTACCAAAATGTATGTCAAGATCACGATACATTTTAGTACTTCCAGGATGGATTGCAAATGGTGTATGTGTGCCTCCATCATAATCTTGTACCTCAAATCGAGTCGTTAGGAACACAAAGTCTAGAGTGGACTCAAGTATTCCTTCTTCATCAATTCTCGCCCTAATAGCTCCTTCTTGTACTTTCTCTTCATACGCATCATTTCCGGATTCGGGCTCGAAAGCAGCTTTTAACTAAAGTCGATTATACTCAGATATCATCACGTGGGTACCTAGAGTTTTCATCTCCATCTCTATTATTTGTAAATTATACTGAAATTAGTCTTTGACAATATCGTACCAGATCAGATTATATACGATCTTCTACTCAACACGTCGCCTACCACGCTCGCTTTTCCAGGATGGCATGGTCGTAACACGTGTCTTTGAAATGAGTCTCTCTTGAGTTCTTCAAGCTCTTCCCACATTCCTTGCTCCATTCGAGAATATCCTTCAACGAATCTCGATAATAACCAACTAAGCCTAGAAAGCTACGTATTTTGATTATCGACTTAGGTTGCTCTCAATCGTGACTCATATCCCAATCTTGGATAAGACGTCACAATGACATCTATCGCTTTACTATCGCATTTAATATGACGCCCCTACAGAGAGTCGGCGGTGCATTCCACAAAGGAAGTCACAAGATAAAGGCTCGGTACCAAATTTATAGTTGAATTTTTAACTCCTCAAGTTCAATAGAGCCATTCTATATGAGATTTTAGAAATGAGTTTTGTACTGGGTTCAAAGTCGATACAAAATTTAATATCGAAGCTTTGGGAGTAAGCCAAGAAATTCTTCGTGAAATACATCGGGAAAAATCAATAACAATGTGAATATTATTCAAATCGACGTGTCTTTATTCAAATCCATAACATGAACTAAGAAAACTTGACATCCGTAATAAACGAATGACTTCATGGAAGCGATATGAAAATGTTTGATTACAATGGTTTGATTGCTTGAATTGAATAACAAAGTTGCTTAGGAATATGAAAACTAACAACCTTACAAAAGCAATCAATTTGGCATGATGAGTAGTTAACCTTAAAATCACATCAAAAGCAAATATCTCTATAGAAATAAGGTTAATTGTGTAATGTGATAGTGCCAACCTGAATCAAACAAGATTTCTAAACAACGAGATGTAATGAAAGTTTCTCCTAACTGATTCTCCATAAATAGGTCAAAGTCTAATTTCTCCGTAGTCAAGTTCAAACGTTGAGCGTAAAGCAAGAGAGATAAAAGAATGGGTAGAACCCAGATTCAGTAAGGTATAAACTTCGCAAGAATTTATAATTAACTAACCCGGCTAACTTCGTTCGGGTTCTCAGATTTTATTCTGGCCACGCATAAACGCTTCTTCCAAGAACCGTTGACTTTGACTTTTCGGGACATCCTTTTTGAGTCACCATTCACGTACTGGACTGGTTTCGATATCGCATATCTCGAAAGCGATATGTCCTTCTTTTCCACAATTATAGCATACCTTGGAAGGCTTTGAGCAGTTTAACCTTATATGTCCCTCCTCTCCACATCTCAGAAGATCTAACCGGCGATCGTTCTCTTCCCTAGAATTTGTTGATAGTCTTGATGTTCACGCCGACGCCTTCCCGCGTCATCGTTAAATCTTTCTTTTTAGATTGGACATCTCTTTCCATAATATCAACGCGTCGTGCGGCTTTTACCCACGCATCACTCATTCTCACTGCTCGGATTATTTCTTCTTTCATTTCGATTCCAAATTTTATCATCTTATACTCGCCAAAGAGTGCTTCGTTTCAAGCATCACGATCGGGTAACCACAAGCTTGAATCGTTGCATCCTTTTGCTCCATTCGCCTCGCAATTCTTTTAGCCCGCTTCTTCTAACTCATGAATACGATTTTGCAATTCTATATTTCGATCATAAAATACCTCTAATAAACTCTCTTCGTACCTCTTCTTCCTCTTCTTCCTCACTCTCATTTGTTACCTCTGCGATTATCTAAAAGTGCAACTATCAATTCTTCACTCACCACATGGATATCTCTAATTCCTTCTTCACCGACATCACATTATCCCGGTTGGCGATTAGAGGTGTCTCCACGATCTCATTCACTCCATTGTTAACGTTCTCGTGAGCCCATTCTAAAAAACTATCATAAAACAATGGTTAATTAAATAAATTAACAAATCACATAATACCCCTATAATATGATTCAACCAACAAATAAGCTTAGGTAGGACACACTTTAGCGAAGGATTTACTCGCTCTCCCTCCTAGTTTTATTCCCCGATCTCCGCCAGAGATCATATCCCTAAGCTCGATACCAACCATGACGCCCCCAAAATAGGTATACATCACCCATTCCGAAGTTGTCAATACATGAATACGTAAACAACTACAACTTTATTATTACAACAAGAAATCGTGAGTTTAAATACAAATATTATCTTCTAGACAATATTTATACTCAAATAAATCCTCATCACATTTATTGATACATTATTTTACAAAATGGTGAGGACTACTAAACAATCCTTTCTCTAAAACCTTCATTCCATACCCCGACTGCACTCGCTTATATTCTCGCCTCCCGAGAGAAAAATGGAACAAAAGGAAAAGGGTGAGCTCAACTAGCTCAAGAAAGAATATTATGACTAAGATAATATACAACAAATTATCGTTAGTCTTCAACAGGAAAAACTGATAGAATACAATAGACAACAAGTTTCAGATCAATATTCTAATTGAAATAATAATTCATGTAAGAGTTACGTAGAGAATGAAATCTACTATAATCTATGAATTTAATAAATCCATCATCAATATTTTATCCTCAGTAACATCAATCAATATTCATCTCAAATCAAATATTCATCTTTGCACTACGGTGCCAAAGATATTCATCAATCGTCATGTTCATCTCAACACTGCTCATCTTTGCACTAAAGGCCAAAGATATTCATCAATCGGTCATGTTCATCTCAACACCTGTTCATCTTTGCACTAAAGGCCAAAGATATTCATCAGTCGGTCATGTTCATTTAAACACCTGCTCATCTTTGCACTACAGGCCAAAGATATTCTTCAGAAATCATTCATCTTTCACACTAAAAGCCAAAGATATTCAATAATATCATCATTTAAGACTGAGGATGATGAAAAATATTTTTAAAGAACGAATCCAGTGAAACAAAATGACAAGGATTAAGGATTAAGGATTCATACTTGGTTTTATCCACGTCCAAAAATACCTCAAAAATAATCATAGTGGTGTAAAATTCAAGAATGATCAAAACATGGATACAATCAAAGCTAGTATCCAGAATAGATATTTTGGACGAAAAGAAGAAATTTCATTTTTCGGTGAATAGTACCGTATACGTGAATAGTCAGATATCGTGAATAAAGGTCGTGATATCGTGAATAAGAACTCAGACACCAAAAGATGAAATTCCACAAAAAACATTTTCACGCTTCATTAATAAGACTCGTGAATAAGAACTCGTGAATAGTAACTCATGAATAGTAACTCGTGAATAGTAACTCATGAATAGTAACCCCATACATGAAAAAGTTCCAAATTTGATAAAAACTTCGGATCAACATTTCAAAGATAATGATATCAAGAAATAATATCATTACGAAAAAAATAATATCCCTTACCTCAAAGAATCAATACTTTGGAAGGAAAGGTCAAGATGATCTTTGAATGAAACTTGTCTTGAATCAAAGAACTCTCAAAGTATCTAAATACTCACAAAATACGCTTAATAATATAGAGAGAGAAAGAGAGAAAACTTTGTTTTCGTGTGATTTTCAATTCTAACTTAAATTTCTATTTATAGAAAATGTTAGCCAACAAGCAGACACTTGACTGCTACACCGATGGCTTTTACTCGCTACTATTGCCACCCACCACATTTGAAATAAAATTCAGCACATTTCTTCACCAACCACAAGTGGGGCCCACCAATTCTAGAATTTTCCACCAAAATCATTTATAACCTAATTTCGAATCGTAGACACCTCTTAAAATTTATAACAAATCATTCGCTCATTTTTAACGGCTCAAAATTTGTAGACATATACTCAACTTATATATGTATAACATATCCAAAAATTACAACGATCCAACTATACGGATTAAATATTATAACTCACACAATAAAGTCAGTAATAACCGATTTGATCTTTTAATACCTCCAATCCGGACAAAATAAAACATCTCAAAGAATAATTTCTTCATTAATAACCACATAAATAAATCCATCATTTATATTCATATAAAATAAATATTTCCTTATCATATGAATCAATAATTAATTATTCACAAATAATATTACGTAATCACAATTATGACATAACCCAGCCGCTCCTGTGAAGAGGGGCTTTCAATAAGGATCTCTCCTCATCTTGGCGCGCAATTAGGTGACCAAACCTCTCCTTAGATGTAACTTTCTAGACATTGCCAATAATGTTATCTAATAATATTATTCAAATAATATGAATTATTGATCCGATAATGGGAAATATCGTGCGTTGACAATTATTGAAACAAAGAATAATATAAAATACCAACGCAAAGAATTATTGAATCAATAAAATAAAATATTGAACAAGAATTCATCGTGGAAAATTATTGAGTAGTGCCATCTTACGCATGACGAGTCAATAATTCAACAATATGCGTAATACCAAAGCCATCAGGCAACCTAATGCCAGACATCGTATTTTAACCACCGGGTATTCCAACGGCCTTAATTCAGAATAACTACGCCGTTATTTTTAACCAACTTATATTTGTCGTTTTCTTCATCCAATCGCTTTCGTTATGGGGCCATTACACATGGTCGCTACTGTCCGCATTTAATATTCCCCGACAAAGATTTAATATTCCACGACCAAACGAATATTCCCAGCAAAATGAATATTTTATAAACCACTGCTTATTTTGAAATATTTATGATTTAACCCTTAACTATCCATATTAATCAAATCAACCCTTACTATTTCAAAATAATAAATAAAGGAAATTCCTTTTATTTAAAAAAATTTTGGTCTTACAAAATGCTTTAGAACACCAAAGCGTAAAATTTAATATAATAATATATTTATAAAAATTTGTCTACGCCTAACCTTTGAGAATCAAATCAAGCAACCTAACACATGTAAAATGAGGCTCACACATCTAAAAATGTTTTTCTTTTATAAAATAATTAAAACTTCCAAAAATTAATTATTTTGAGCTTCTAACTTCAATAATTCATAATAAATAGCCCTTTTATCAGAAAATTCGAATCTCGCGTTTTTTTATAGGAAATTCAATTCTCTACAACTTTGCAGAAGAATGTTTTTCCAAATTCCAAACATAAATTGACTAAAATCCACAAACAGGCGATTTTACAGGCTATAATCAAATTTTAGTCAAGAAATGGGGTCCACCGACATGTTTAACATGTTTTAAACATTTATTGCAACAAAAATACTCTTTCTCCTCGTATACTCATATATCCCACATTCGTTGTAAAAATATCACCATTATTATATTATTAAAATATAATAATATATTTAAATGAATTATTTTATCGAGGAAAAGATAAAATTTCAATTTTCAACAATTGTCACATTAAAAATTTTTCCATCTATATCCACATAAAATTAATATTTTCCTCATCATATGAATCAATAATTAATTATTCACAAATAATATTACTGTAATCACAATATTGACAAACTGCAGCTTCCTGGAAAGAGGGCTTTCAATAAGAATTTCTCCCTTCGCGCAATTAGGTGACCAAACCTCTCCTTAGATGTAACTTTTAGACATTGCCAATAATGTTATCTAATAATATTATTCAGATAATATGAATTATTGCTTCGATAATGAAAAAATTGTGTAATGACAATTATTCAAACAACAAAGAATATAAAATATCAACGCAGCAATTATTAAATCAATAAAATAAAATAATCTTTGAATAAAGAATTATCGTAACCATTATCGAGTAGGCTTTTACGTAAGAATCAATAATCGACGTAATACCGTGTCTTCACCGTGTTTTAACCAATTTAGTATTTTAACAAGATAATCTCAGAATAACTACGTCGTTATTTTGAAACAACTTATATTTGTCGTTTCTTCATCCAATCACTTCCGTTATGGGCTACACATGGTCGCTACTGGTCGCATTTAATATTCCTCGACGAGCATTTAATATTCCACGACCAAACGAATATTCCCCGACAACAATGAATATTTTATAACCACTTGCTTATTTTGAAATATTTGCGTATTTAACCCTTAACTATCCACATTAATCAAATCAACCCTTACTATTTCAAAATAATAAATAGAGAAAATTAAATTTCATTAATAATAAATTGGGGTCTTACATCATTTTATATTCGAATGTTCATTTTTACTGGTGTTTTCAATAGGACCAAAACTACTCGTTGATTTACTTAGCCCACACATGGTGTAAATGAACTTAGTCGAATCGAGTATTGAGTTGTTAACAAAGTTTGATTGAGACTCGTTAACTATCGAGTCGAGCACGATCTCGAGCAATACAAATATGATTCGAGTAATTTATTAAACTTTAAAATTTGCTCATATTTGAATCATTTAAAATTTATTTTATTTGAAAATAAAATAAAAGAAGAACTGGCCCATGCAGGTCTCGAACCTGCAACTTTCGCATTATTAGCACAATGCTCTAACCAACTGAACTAATAGGCCAGATGAATAATTAAGCATCATATATTCAAAAAGTTTTAAAAAAAATAAAATAGTCCACTCGCAAGAAATACGAATTCTAAAAAGAGGGGTCTTACAAATTCATATCTCCCGTCTAATCTTCTCTATCATTACATGTATTATTATTGTCACATAGTTTTTATCTATTTAAAAGTTTAATTGTGAATAAGTAATTTTTTATATTTTAAATTAGAGATACATTTATAAATTGACAACTATAAAGTACATGTTATTGGTCCAAACATACCCCTAATATTACTTGTTCTTTCTTTTCTTTTTTTTTTATTTAAGAAAACGGTCCAAATACTAAACTTATTAGGTTTTAATATATTTTAGGGTTTGTAATAAAAAGAATATATGTATATTAATCTTTTTACCATTGACTGCTTGCATGCATATTCTTCATTTAAAATATAAGCTCGCAATTGGAATAAAGCAATTGAGACCTAGCAAATGGTTTTTGCTTTAGAATATTGTATTACAAAATGATGCAATGCCTTTTAATTTATTATAACCATATTTAAAATTAAGTTTGTAGATTTAATAAATGATTTTTTTTTATATAAGGCGGAAGAAGTAAATAAATTTAACAACTTTTAGTTATGAGCTAAATATAGAGTTTTGCATCCTTTTTAATGTATTAAAAATGGAATTTCTTTTTTAGTTATGAAAATTTTCTTTTTGTGACACTCAAAAAAAATGAAATGGTGCACAAAAAATAAAATAAAAAGACAATTCTAGAAATGGTACAGGACTCCCATGGTAGGGTAGGGAGAGAATATACTTTATTTTGAATTAAATGCATCAATTTGTATCTTTCACATTAACTTTTAGGGTGTAATTTTTTTCCATGTAGAGGGTGTGGAATGTAAGACCCCGAAATTTTTTTTAAATAAAAAGGAATTTCCTTTATTTATTATTTTGAAATAGTAAGGGTGGATTTGATTAATGTGGTTAGTTATGGGTAAAATACGCAAATATTTCAAAATAAGCAAGTGGTTATAAAATATTCATCATTGCTTGGGAATATTCGTTTGGTCGTGGAATATTAGATCTTGTCGAGAATATTCGATGACGACGACAAATGAATGTGTGGGCCCCATAACGGAAAGCGATTGGATGAGAAAAACGACAAAGTTTGGGTGGTTATAAATAACTGGCGTAGTTATTTGCTTAATTAAGATCATTGGAATACCGGTGGTTAAAATACGATAATCTGGCATTGGTTGCAAGAAAGACACCAGATTGCAGATAAAGATTGTTGAATTATTGATTCGCACGTAAGATGGCACTACTCAATAATTTTCACAAGAGTTCATTGCTCAATATTTTATTTTATTGATTCAATAATTGTTGCGTTGATATTTTATATTATTGTTGTTCAATAATTGTCATCGCACAAGATTTCCCATTATCGATCAATAATTCATATTATTTGAATAATATTATTAGATAACATTATTGGCAATGTCTAGAAAGTTTACATCTAAGGAGAGGTTTGGTCACCTAATCATGCCGTGAGTAAGAGAGATCCTTATTGGAAAGCCCCTCTTCCTCGGGAACTACGGGTCATTATAAATGTGATTCGTAATATTATTTGTGAATAATTAATTATTGATTCATATGGTAAGGAAATATTTATTTTATATGAATATAAATGATGGATTTATTTATGTGGTTATTAATGAAGGAATTAATGTTGAGGTGTTTTATCAAGATTTTATCGGATTGGAGGTGTTAAAAATCAAATCGTGGGGTTTTGAGATATATCATGGGGTTATAATTTTTAATCCGACCGTTGGATTGTGGTAATTTTTGGGTATGTTATACATACATAAGTTGAGTATATGTCCACAAATTTTGAACCGTTAAAATGCACGAATGATTTGTTATGAATTTTAAGAGGTGTCTGATTTAAATCGGGGTTATAATTGATTTTGGTGGAAAATTCTAGAATTGAGTGGGCCCCACTTGTGGTTGGTGAAAAAATGTGCTGAATTTTATTTCAAATGTGGTGGGTGGCAATAGAAAGCAGTAAAGCCATCAGTAGCAGGTCAAGTCTCGCTTTTACGGCTAACATTTTCCTATAAATAGAGGGCTAAGTTAGAATTGAAAATCACACCGTAAACAAAGTTTTCTCTCTTTTCTCTCTATATTATTGAGCGTATTTTGTGAGTATTTAGATACTTTGAGAGTTGATGTTCAAGATAAGTTTCATTCAAAGATCACTTCCGACCTTTCCTTCCAAGAAATCGATTCTTCGAGGTAAGGGATGTTATTTTCTTCTCAGGATGATATTATTTCTTCAATATCATTATCTTTGAAATATTGATTGGAACTATTTATCAAATTTGGAACTTTTTCATGTCTGGGTTACTTATTCATGAGTTACTATTCACGAGTTACTATTCACGAGTTACTATTCACGAAGTTACTATTCACGAGTTACTATTCACGAGTACTATTCATGAAGCGTGAAGATGTTTTTTTGTGGAATTTCTACCTTTGGGTGCTTGAGTTACTATTCACGATACTAAGACTATTCACGATGATCTGACTATTCACGATTAACATTTAAGACTATTCAATAGAAAAATGAAAATTTTTCTTTAAATCTAAAATATCTATTCGGATACTAGCTTTGATTGTATCCATGTTTTGATCATTCTTGAATTTTACTTCACTATGATTATTTTTGAGGTATTTTTGGACGTGGATAAAACCAAGTACTTAATCCTTAATCCTTGTCATTTTGTTTCACCGGATTCGTTTTTAAAAATATTTTTCATCATCCTCGCCTTAAATGATGATATTATTGAATATCTTCGGCCCAGAAAGGCAAAGATGAATGATTTCAAGAATATCTTTGGCCTGTGTAGAAAAAAGATGAGCGTGTGTTTAAATGAATACGACCGATCGATGAATATCTTTGGCTTCAGTAGTGCAAAGATGAACAGGTGTTTAAATGAACATGACCGACTGATGAATATCTTTGGCCTTTAGTGCAAAGATGAACAGGTGTTGAGATGAACATGACCGACTGATGAATATCTTTGGCCTTTAGTGCAAAGATGAAAAGGTGTTGAGATGAACATGACCGACTGATGAATATCTTTGGCCTGTAGTGCAAAGATGAATATTTGATTTGAGATGAATATTGATTGATGTTACAGGGATAAAATATTGATGATGGACTGTTAAATTCATAGATTATAGTAGATTTCATTCTCTACGTAACTCTTCTATGAATTATTATTTCACTGCATAATATTGATCCGAAACTTGTTGTTCATTGTATTCTATCGATTTTTCCTCGTTGGAGACTAACGATAATTTGTTGTATATTATCTTAGTCATAACATTCTTCTTTGGGCTAGTTGAGCTCACCCTTTTCCTTGTTATTCCATTTTTCTTCTCGTGAGGCGAGAATGTAGCGAGTACTAGCTTGGGTATGGAATGAAGGTTCTAGAGAGAGTTGTTTAGTAGTCCTCACCATTATTGTAAAATAATGTATCAATAAATGTGATGAGGATTTATTTGAGTATAAATATTGTCTAGAAGATAATATTTGTATTTAAACTCACAGTTTTATTGTTGTGATAATAAAGTTGTAGTTGTTTCTGTACCATGTATTTGGCGACTCAGAATAGGTGGGATGGAATGGACCTATTTTGGGGTCGTCACATGGAAGGTGTAATTTCATAATTTGTTTGGAACTCAAAATTTAAGGTGTAAATTAATTTTAGGGTTAAAATTTAAGATTCGAATTCTTTTTTTTTCTAGACTAATTTAAGAACCTCACATTTTTGGTGTAAGACCCCAGCTATTATAAATAAAGATGAATTTTTTATAAATATTATTTTTGAATATTATGGAATAAATTTGATATAATGTTATAGTTGTGAGTAATATTTATAAATTTTGCAAAGTATGCAAGTTGTTATAAAATATTCGTTTGGTGGGAATATTCTTTTTGTTAGGAATATTCGCAGACAACGGCTCAATCATTGGTGGACCCCATAATGTAATTATTATTTGATCGAGAAAACGACAAAAATAATATTTTATAAAAATAACTACGGGAGGTGTTACCGTTAAAACCGTTGAACTACCCGGTGGTGGTAAAAGTACAATAATGTCTGGCGTGGTTGCATAGTATCTGCAGATTGATTATCGATGCTTACGTGAGAAGTCACTCAATTTATGCTCAATTATTGCTACAAAGATAATTAATGCATCATATCTCTTATATTATTGATTCAATTATTGTCACAAGATTATCATCGTATAATATGTTATAGTATTAAATCAATAATTGAGACGACAAGTTATAAATGATTAATAATTGTTGAAAGATTAAAATGTGTTGATGAAAAATAAAATGATTTGTGGTAAGTTTGATTATTTTATGGGGGCTCATATGTCATCATCTAAGAGTCTCTTCGTTAATAGTAATTACCTTCGTCAATAGTAATTACCCTTGTGAATTGTATTTACCTTCAATAAGTAATTACCTTCGTCAAATAGTAATTACCCTTGTGAATAGTATTTACCTTCGTCAATAGTATTTACCTTCGTTAATAGTAATTACCTTTACCAGACGTCGAACCACTTGTCGTTTCACATTACAAAAGCGCCGAACCACTTGTCGTTTCACATTACAAAGCGCCAAACCACTTTTCTTTTCACATCATTAGTCGTCAAGCCACTTGCCTTTTCACACTAAGTCTTAAGCTAGAAATCTTCTATAAATAGAGGCCAAGGGCTTCATTATTTTCACTTAATTCATTCAAGCTATAGAGAGAGAAAGTATAGAGAGAATAAGAGAGAAAGAAGAAGAGTATTTTGTTACTACACCGTCGCAAAGATTCAATCTCCTACCAAAAGTAAGGGTGTTATTCTTTCTTATTCATGAAGAGAACTGTTGTTATTCCATTGCTTATTATTCGTTGAAATAACTCGTATACGTGGTTTACCCTATACTTGGTGACATTCTTCTATTATCTCATTGGAACATCCTCGTCTGTGGTTTTTACACGGACTGGTTAAAATCTTTATTATTATTCATTGGAACATCCTGCTCGTGTGTTTTACAGGACTGGTTCCGTTCTTTATTATTATTCGTTGGAACATCCCGCTCGTGTGTTTTACACCCGGACCGGTTAAAATCTTTATTATTATTCTCGCTGGAACATCCTCATGTGTGTTTTACGCCGGACTCGGTTCCATTCTTTATTATTTCATTGGAACATCCCGTCTCATGCGTTTTTTACGGACCGGGTTCCGTTATTTATTATTCTGTTGGAATAACTCGCCTGTGCTGGTCTATCGCATGCATGGTGATTTCTTTTGTTATTCTATTCTTTATTATACCCGGTTGGTTAAAAATTTGACTTGTATACTCCATGAAATTAGTGGAATATCCTTGATATTTGCGTTTCATCCAAAGATCTCTTTCATGGAAATATTCTTCGATCATTCTTGAATTTTACTCTACAAAAACAAGATCATGTTGATAATTTGGGACGTTAATAATTTCCGGATAAAATAATTCTTGAACTTGTTTTATTGAATTCTTATATCATTGTCATCATCCTCATGTTTATATTATGTTGAAAGTCATGTGGGTCGTAAAGGTATGCGTAGATGGACTTGGTATGATTATGACCAGAGACTATTCGGTGTAATTATGACCGTAATGTTACAAATGATGTGATAAAAATCCTCATGGTAGTAGTGCATTGGTGGACGATTGTTGGTATGATCATGACTATTAATGAATACACAAATATTCTTGGCCCGTAGTGCATGAATAATTGTGGTCGTGATACTAAAGAATATCCTCGGGTCAGTAAAGTGTAGGTGATTCGATGATGTGGAATATTTATTAAAGTCGAGTCTCATTTATAACAAATGATGAAAACCTTTAAAACCTAAAAGATAGTAGACTTTATTTTCTACTTGACTCTTTTAATGGATTGCTTATTCCGCCGCAGATTAAACTGGTTGTCTATTGTATTTTATCGCTTTTAACATTGTCAAGACTATTGATAATTTATTCTCGCATTATCTTCGTCATAATATTTCTTATTGGGCTAGTTGAGCTCACCCTTTCTTTCACTTATTCTCTCGTGAAATGAGAATATAATTTGGGGACGAGTCTGGGAAACGAGTGATGGTCCGAAGATAGCATTAGTAGTCCTCACTATTATTCGTGAAATAGTGTGATAATAATTGTAATGAGGACTCCTTTTGAGTTTGTATAATATCTAGTAGAGACGATATTTGTATTTAAACTCACGTTTATGTATTAAGTTGTATTTAAATTTCATACCATGTAAGTGGTGACCCAAGATGGGTGATGTATACCTAATTTTGGGGCGCCACGGTTGGTATCAAAGCTTAGGGATATGATCCACGGCTAAGATGTGAGAATAGTACTAGGAGGGGAGAGACGGGAATACCTTCGCTAGTATGACCTACCTAAGTTTATGTGCTATTTTATTGGTTGGTCGGAAGATAGGGATAATTTGTTACATGTCAATTAACCTTTTGTTTTGTGGCGAGATCGAAAATGACATCCGAGAATGTTGAGAATAAGAATGGAGCTTGCAGCGATCGTTGATTCACCACATATCAATAATCGGGATAATGTGCATCGAAGGCGATAATCCTCATGCAAATAACAACACCGACCAAATGATGAATGATCAAATGTTCGGGAGGCTTTATGCAATTTATGCAACAAAGAAAGAGAGCGACTCGCCCAAAACGTAGGTGGAAACACGGAAAACTCTGGTGGTCACCGCTAAACAATTCAAGGAGCTGGGACCACCGGAGTTTAAGGGAGAGCCCAAACCACTTCTCGGCGGAAGCATGGATAAAGCAGATTACCAAGATATTTGATGTCTTGGGATGCTCCGAGGAGCAAAAGGTTCCTTTCACGCTTTTATGTTGCTTGCGGAGAGTGGACATTGGTGGGAATCAGAAACGACTCAACTCATTGTCATCAAGATATCTTGGGAGAAGTTCCAGGAGCTGTTCAACGACAAATACTTTCCTGAAAGTATTCGCCACATGAAAGAGGTGGAGTTTATCAAGTTGGAACAAAACAATATGACCGTGTCGCAATACGAGGCAAAATTTGCGGAGTTATCACGGCCAAGGCCCCACTGGTGGATAATGAAGAGAGAATGGCGCGAATGTTTTTAAGAGGTTTGAAGTCGGAGATACGTCAACATCTTATTTCTCATAAACTGTGTTTGTATTCAGATGTTGTAAATAGGACTCAGTTAGTGGAACGCGATAATGAGTCAACGCAACTAAAAGAGAGTAGCCGACAAAATTATAATACCAAATGAGAGTAGTCATCGGCGGTGATAACAAGCGTGGAGGAATCAACAAAGCCGATATAAGTAACCACTTGGTGGTAATCAGGCCAAAACAATAAGAATGGACATTTCAAGAAACGGAGATTCAACAATGATGGAAAGACGTCAAGACCAAAGACCCATTGTTAAGGAAGGAGAAAGACCACCAATCATACGCTTCAAATGCGGAGGAGAGGACACATCGGTCAAACTGCGTCGTCATGTCAGAAGACCCCAAATTATTAATAAATGAAATTTATTTTCCTCTATTTATTATTTTGAAATAGTAAGGGTTGATTTGATTAATGTGGATAGTTATGGGTAAAATACGCAAATATTTCGAATAAAGTGGTTATAAAATATTCATTATCGTCGGGGAATATTCGTTTGGTCGTGGAATATTAAATCATCGTTGGGAATATTAAATGACAGCCTAGCGATCTTTTTGTGGGCCCCATAACTGAAAGCGATTGGATGAAGAAAATGACAAATATAAGTTGTTTATAAATAACTACGTAGTTGTTACCAATTAATCATTGTTGGAATACTTTGTGGTTAAAACACACTTATACGCCGTTGAACAAGAAGAGTAGCACCAGTATTGCACCAATTATTGATTCTTACGTAAGAAGGCTTTACTCAATAATTGTTACAGTAATTATCTGCTCAAAGATTTTATTTTATTGATTCAATAATTGTTGCGTTGATATTTTATATTGCTGTTGTTTCAATAATTGTCATTACACAGTATATTTTTTATTATCGAAGCAATAATTCATATTATCTGAATAATATTATTAGATAACATTATTGGCAATGTCTAGAAAGTTCTGTCTAAGGAGAGGTTTGGTCACCTAATGCGCCGCCAAGAAGAAGAAATTCTTATCGAAAGCCCTCTTTCTGAGGAACTACCGGGTTGCCAAAGATCTTTGTGATTCTGTAATATTATTTGTGAATAATTAATTATTGATTTATATGATGAGGAAAATATTGATTTTATGTGGATATAGATGGAGAAATTTTTTAAAATGACAATTGTTGAAAATTAATATTTTATCATTTTCTGATAAAATAATTCATTTAAATATATTATTTTAATAATATATTAACGGTGATATTTTTATAATAAATGTGGGATATATGAGTATATGAGGAGGAAGAGTATTTTTGTGACATTAAATGTTTAACACATATTTTGTGTGTTGGTGGACACAATTATTGACCGAAATTTGATTATAGCCTGTAAAATCGTCCGTTTGTGGATTTCGGTCAATTTCTGTTTGGAATTTGGAAAAACTTTCTTCTACAAAGTTGTAGAGAATTGAATTTCCTATAAAAACTCGCGAGATTCGAATTTTCTGATGAAAGGGCTATTTATTATGAATTATTGAAGTTCCGAAGCTCCGAAATAATTGATTTTTGGAAGTTTTAATTATTTATATCAACAAAAACGTTTTTGGTGAGTTTGTGAACCTTATTTAACATGTGTGGCTGGTGTTTTTGACCAAAAGGTGGGCTAAGGAATTTTGTTTATAAATAATATTATTATATTCAATTTTCTACTTTGGTGTTCTAAGCATTTTCCTATAAATAGGGAGCTTAGGTTAGAATTGAAAATCATACCGTAAACTCAAGTTTTTCTCTATTTCTCTCTCGATATTTTGAGCGTATTCTTGTGAGTATACTTTGAGTGTTGATATACGGTGCAAGTTCAAGTCATAGCTTTATATATCCTGTTTCAACTTAAATCTTGTCTTTCGAGGTAAGTGGATGTTATTTTCTTCTCAAATGATATTATTTCTTCAATATCATTATCTTTGAAATATTGGTTGGAAATTTTATCAAATTTGAAACTTTTTCATGTCTGGGGTTACTATTCATGAGTTACTATTCATGAGTTACTATTCACGAGTTATTATTCATGAGTTCTTATTCACGAGTTCTTATTCACGAAAGTACTATTCACTTTAAGCGTGAAGATGTTTTTTGTGAAATTTCTATCTTTTGGTGTTTGAGTTACTATTCACGATACTGTACTATTATTCACGATATCGACATTATTCACTTAATATTTACACTATTCAATAGAAAAATAAAATTTCTTCTTTTCGTCCAAAATATCTATTCGGATACTAGCTTTGATTGTATCCATGGTTTGATCATTCTTGAATTTTACACCACTATAATTATTTTTGAGGTATTGTTGGACATGGATAAAACAAAGTACTAATCCTTAATCCTTAATCCTTGTCATTTTGTTTCCTTTGGATTCGTTTCTTTAAAAATATTTTCCATCATCCTCTACCCTAAATGATGATATTATGAATATCTTTTGGCCTGTAGTAAAAAGATGAATGATTTCTTGATGAATATCTTTGGCCCAGTAGTGCAAAAGATGAACAGTGTTGAGATGAACACGACCGATCGATTAATATCTTTGGCTCAGAGTGCAAAGATGAATATTTGATTCCGTATATATATTGATTGATGTTCTTTGGGATAAAATATCGACGATGAACTTTTAAATTCATATATGTAAGATAGTAGTTTGCATTTCTACTTAACTCTTCTAATGAATTATTATTTCGCTGTAATATTGATTTAAAATTTGTTGTCTATTGTATTCTATTAGATTTTTCCTCGTTGAAGACTAACGATAATTTGTTGTATATTATCTTAGTCATAATATTCTTTATCGGGCTAGTGGAGCTCACCCTTTTCCTTGTTGTTCCATTTTTCTTCTCGTGGAGGCGAGAATGAAGTTTAGTACTTAGTCGGGGGTATGGAATGAAGGTTCTGAGAGAGTTGTTTAGTAGTCCTCACCATTTTTGTAAAATAATGTATCAATAATTATGATGGGGATTTATTTGCATGTATGGATATTGTCTGCAGATGGCAATATCTCGTATTTAAACTCACAGTTTATATGTTGTAATAATAAAGTTGTAGTTATTTTCGTACCATGTATTTGGCGACTCGAGAATGGGTTGGATGGAATGGATCTATTTTGGGGCGCCACGTTGGTATCGAGCTTAGGATATGATCTCTCATGAGATCGGGGAATAGAACTCAGAGGGGAGAGACGAGTAAATCCTTCGCCAAAGTGTGTCCTACCTAAGCTTATTTGTTAGTTGGTCAAGATATAGGATATTATGTGATATATTGATTTCTTAATTAACCCTTGTTTTATGCGATGATTTGAGAATGTCGATCGAGAATATTAATGATTGGATTAAATGAGACCGTGGAGATGCTGACTTACCAACGAGGAGAACGCGCAACAGTCGGCAATGTACCTCCGTGAACAACACAACCGAAAGCGAGATGATGAACGAGGGATGTTTAGAAGCTTTTTTGCAGTTCATGCAAAATCGGATGAGGAGACTCGTGTTCAAAATACAGAGAGAAATGATAGTAATTCACGGTGGTCACAAATGCCAAGCGATTCAAAGAGTGGGACCACCGCACTCGGGGAAAGCGGATCCGATTAAAGGAGACGTGGGTCAAACAAATTACCAAGATATTCGATGTCTTGGGACACGGAGGAACAAAAAGTTCCATTCGCTACTTTTATGTTCCGTGGCGAGGCGAGAGTCTTGGTGGGAATGTGAAGCGTACCCATCCAATCGCACTCAAAGATGTCAGTGGGAGACATTTTAAAGCAGCTTCAATGACAAGAACTTCCCCGAAAGTATTCGCTATATGAAGGAAGTGGAGTTTATTAGGGGATCGAGCAGAATAAACACGCGGTGTCCCAACACGAGGCGAAGTTCATGCGGAGTTATCGAGTTTGCACCTCATTTTGGTGGAGAATGGGAACGATGACGCGGATGTTTCGAGAGGTTTGAAACCCAACATACGCCAAGATCTCATTTCTCATAAATTTTCTCTCTATTCAGATGTTGTCAATGTGGCTCATTGTTAGAAGCGAGATAACGAGTACGTTCAACCGAGGGACCATAACCAGGATCATACCAAAGATAGCGCCATCGGAATAACGATAACCACGGAGAAAGAAGAATACAGACAAAGCGTAGAACCACTCCGTGGTAATCGTGGCCATGAAAATAGAAGCGAAGTCGGGAGGAGATTTTAAAAGAGGAGATTCAACAACGACCATGTGAAGGCGACGGCCGCCAAGAGCAACTAGTTCCAAGGAGGAGAAAGACCACCGGTCAGACAATGTTACAAATGCGGAAAGAGGGACATATCTACCAAACCGCCCGCACAACAGTTTAAGGTATGCTATAATTGTGGAAAGGAAGGACATATCGCTTTCGGGATCAGTACAGTAGAAAGCCTAGTTCAGTGGGGACGGTGATTCAAAAGATTATCGAGAAAAATCAAAGTCAACGATTCACGAAGAGCGCGTTTGTCGTGACCGGTCATTAAAATGCGAGAACCCGAACGGTTAGCACGGGTTAGTTAATTATAAATTCTTGCGAAGTTTATACCTTACTAGATACCCTGATTCTACCCATTCTTTTATCTCTTGCTTGCGCTCAACGCTTGAACTTGACTACGGAGAAATTAGACTTTGACCTATTTATGGAGAATCCGTTAGAGAAACTTTCATTACATCTCGTTGTTTAGAAATCTTGTTTGATTCAGTTGGCACTATCACATTATCTCGCTAACCTTATTTAGAGATATTTGCTTTTGATGTGATTTTAAGGTTAACTACTCATCATGCCAAAATTGATTGCTTTTCGTAAGGTTGTTAGTTTTCATATTCCTAAGCAACCCGTTATTCAATTCGAGCAATCAAACCATTGAAGTCAAACATTTTCATATCAAGCCATGAAGTCATTCGTTTATTACGGATGTCAAGTTTTCTTAGTCCATGTTATGGATTTGAATAAAGACACGCCGATTTGAATAATATTCTTGTTGTTATTGATTTTTCCGACGTATTTTTCGAAGAATTTCGCTTACTCCCAAAGCCTCGATATTAAATTTTGTATCGACTTTGAACCCTAAGACAAAACTCATTTCTAAAATCTCATATCGAATGGCTCTATTGAACTTCGTGGAGTTAAAATTCAACTATAAAATTTGGTACCGAGCCTTTATCTTGTGACTTACTTTGTGGAATTCACCCAAGCCGGACTCTCCGTAGGGGACGCCATATTCGTATGCGATAAAAAATCGATAGGTGTCATTGTGACGTGTTATCCAAGATTGGGATATGAGTCACGATTGAGAGCAACCTAAGTCGAAGAATCGAAATACGTAGCTTTCATGCTTAGTGGTTATTATCGAGATTCGTGGAAAGATTTTCTCAAATTGCTACTCCATTAACTCGGTGACTCGTAGAGATACAAAATTCGAATGGAGCAAAGAATGTGGGAAGAGCTTCAAGAACTCAAGAGGAGACTCATTTCAAAGACATGTTCGACCATACCATCCTCGAAAAGTTTAACGTGGTAGCCGACGTGTTGAGTAGAAGATCGATACAAGCACGAAAGTACGATATTGTCAAAGACTCATTTCAGATAATTTACAAATAATAGAGATGGAGATGAAAACTCTAGGTACCCACGTGATGATATACGAGTATAATCGACTTTAATCGATAAAGTTAAAGTCGCTCAAGCTACACAACCGAGCTAATGAATTTGAAGAAGGAGGTGCAAGAAGTTGTTATTTCAAAAGCGAGAATCGGTGAGGTGAGGAAAGCTCAAACCTTCGATTTATTAATCCATTTGAAATTCTCGATCGAATAGGAATCGTGGCCTATAGACTCGCTTTTATCGCCAAGTATGACGCGCGTGTTCATAACGTTTTTTATGTATCGATGTTACGTAAATATGTGGACGACCCGAACCACGCTATTGAAGTTAGAAACCGGACGAGATAAACCAAGACTTAACGATTTGAGGAGGTACTGTCAAGATCTTGGATAGAAAGAACATGTCCTATGGTTATACCACAAGTTAAGGTTTTGTGGATAAACCATGCTATTGAGGAAATGACCGGGAGTTGGAAATGAAGAAATGAAAGCGAGGTATTCTCATCTTTTCAAACACAGTATCGTCGACGCCAATTTCGAGGACGAAATTTCATAAGGAGGGAGGTTGTAAGACCCCGAATTTTTTTTAAATAAAAGGAATTTCCTTTATTTATTATTTTGAAATAGTAAGGGTTGATTTGATTAATGTGGATAGTTATGGGTAAAATACGCAAATATTTCGAATAAGCAAGTGGTTATAAAATATTCATTATCGCTTTGGGGAATATTCGTTTGGTCGTGGAATATTCGCATCTTTTGGGAATATTCGCATTGACGACCATGTGATCTTTTTGTGGGCCCCATAACGGAAAGCGATTGGATGAAGAAAACGACAAATATAAGTTGTTTATAAATAACGGCGTAGTTGTTACCTGTTAATATCGTTGGAATACTCTTGTGGTTAAAACACACTAATACGCGTTGTCAACAAGAGAGATACCAGATTGCACCAATTATTGATTCTTACGTAAGAAGGCACTACTCAATAATTGTTACAGAATTATCGCTCAAAGATTTTATTTTATTGATTCAATAATTGTTGCGTTGATATTTTATATTCATTGTTGTTTCAATAATTGTCATTACACAATATTTTTTATTATCGAAGCAATAATTTATATTATCTGAATAATATTATTAGATAACATTATTGGCAATGTCTAGAAAGTTACATTCAAGGAGAGTTTGGTCACCTAATTGCGCCAAGAAGAAGAAATTCTTATTGAAAGCCCTCTTCCTGAACTACCTACCGTTGCACAAGATCTTGTGATTCTCGTAATATTATTTGTGAATAATTAATTATTGATTTATATGATGAGGAAAATATTGATTTTATGTGGATATAGATGGAGAAAATTTTTAAAATGACAATTGTTGAAAATTAATATTTTATCATTTTTACGATAAAATAATTCATTTAAATATATTATTTTAATAATATATTAACGGTGATATTTTTATAATGAATATGGGATATATGAGTATATGAGGAGGAAGAGTATTTTTATGACATTAAATGTTTAACACATATTTTGTGTGTTGGTGGACACAATTATTGACCGAAATTTGATTATAGCCTGTAAAATCGTCCGTTTATGGATTTCGGTCAATTTCTGTTTAGAATTTGGAAAAACTTTCTTCTACAAAGTTGTAGAGAATTGTATTTCCTATAAAAACTCGCGAGATTCGAATTTTCTGATGAAAAGGCTATTTATTATGAATTATTGAAGTTCCGAAGCTCCGAAATAATTGATTTTTGGAAGTTTTAATTATTTATATCAACAAAAACGTTTTTGGTGAGTTTGTGAACCTTATTTAACATGTGTGGCTGGTGTTTTTGACCAAAAAGTGGGCTAAGGAATTTTGTTTATAAATAATATTATTATATTCAATTTTCTACTTTGGTGTTCTAAGCATTTTCCTATAAATAGGGAGCTTAGGTTAGAATTGAAAATCATACCAGAAACTGAAGTTTTCTCTCTATTTCTCTCTCGATATTTTGAGCATATTCTTGTGAGTATACTTTGAGTGTTGATATACGGTGCAAGTTCAAGTCATAGCTTATATATCAGGTGTTTCAACTGTAAAGACTTGCCTTTTCGAGGTAAGTGGATGTTATTTTCTTCTCAAATGATATTATTTCTTCACAATCATTATCTTTGAAATATTGGTTGGAACTTTTTATCAAATTTGGAACTTTTTTCATGTGTGGGGTTACTTATTCATGAGTTCTTATTCACGAGTTACTATTCATGAGTTACTTATTCACGAGTCTTATTCACTTAAGCGTGAAGATGTTTTTTTGTGAAATTTCTATCTTTTGGTGTCGGAGAGTTATTATTCACGATATCAAGACTATTCACGAATATCATTTAAGACTATTCAATTTAAAAATGAAATTTCTTCTTTCGGCCAAAATATCTATTCGGATACTAGCTTTGATTGTATCCATGGTTTGATCATTCTTGAATTTTACACCACTATGATTATTTTTGAGGTATTGTTGGACATGGATAAAACAAAGTACGAATCCTTAATCCTTAATCCTTAATCCTTGTCATTTTGTTTCACCTTTGGGTTCGCTTTTAAAAATATTTTTCATCATCCTCTACCCTAAATGATGATATTATCGAATATCTTTGGCCCGTAGTGCAAAGATGAATGATTTCTTGATGAATATCTTTGGCCAGAAGTAGTAAAGAAGATGAGCAGTCTTGAGATGAACACGATCGATCGATTAATATCTTTGGCTCAGAGTGCAAAAGATGAATATTTGATTCAGATATATATTGATTGATGTTACAGGATAAAATATCGACGATGAACTTTTAAATTAATATATGTAAGATAGTAGTTTGCATTCTCTACTTAACTCTTCTAATGAATTATTATTTCATTGCGAATATTGATTTAAAATTTGTTTGTCTATTGTATTCTATTAGATTTTTCCTGTTGAAGACTAACGATAATTTGTTGTATATTATCTTAGTCATAATATTCTTTATCGGGCTAGTCGAATTTCACCCTTTTCCTTGTTGTTCCATTTTTCTTCTCGGGGAGGCGAGAATGTAAAGCGAGTACTAGTCGGGGTATGGAATGAAGGTTCTAGAGAGAGTTGTTTAGTAGTCCTCACCATTTTGTAAAATAATGTATCAATAATTATGATGGGGATTTATTTGCGTATGGATATTGTCTAGATGGCAATATCTCGTATTTAAACTCACGCTTTATATGTTGTAATAATAAAGTTGTAGTTATTTCTGTACCATGTATTTGGCGACTCAGAATGGGTTGGATAGAATGGATCTATTTTGGGGTCGTCACACATGCCGTCCAAAGCATGTTATAATTGTGGAAGAGAAGGTCACTTAGCTCGATTTTATCGTTTACCTAAGACAAATTCAAATTTAGGATGGAGGCACCAAAGGTCATTCCGTAAAAGTCAAAACCTAGAGTAGTAAGGGAGAGCGTTTGTTGTGACCTCCCAAAGAGCAAGGAACCGAATGAGGTCATCACGGGTAAGCTTATCATAAACTCTAATGAAGTCTATACTTTATTTGATAAGGGTTCTACCCATTCTTTTATTTCTCCTACTTGCGCCATCGATTAAATTTGACTCAGGAGAAATTAGACTTTGACATATCTGTGGAAACTCCGTTGGGAGAAACCTTCATTACATCCATCGCTTATAAGTCTTGTCTTTTGGTTCAAATCGGTACCCTCACATTACCCGTCGATCTTATTTCATTAAAAATACTTGCATTTGACGTGATTCTGTGGATTGATTGGTTAACTACTTATCATGCAAAAATTGATTGTTTTCGTAAGGTTGTTAGCTTTCATATTCCTAACCAACCTATTATGCTAATTCAAGCGACCAAACCATTAAAATCAATCACGGTCATTTCAAGCCATAAAGCTATTCGCTTATTGAAAACGGATGTCAAGCTTTCTTAGCTCATGTCATGATTTAAACAAAATACGTCGGTTTTGAACGATATTTCTATTGTTAATAAATTTCCGACGTATTCTCAAGAACTTCCCGGCCTACCCCAGAGAGCGTGAAATTGAATTTTGTATCGACCTTGAACCCCAGACAAAACCTATTTCCAAAGCCCCATATCGAATGGCTCTATTGAACTTCGTGAGTTAAAGACTCAACCGCAGGAATTGTTAGACATTGGCTTTATTCGCCATCTAGTACTTCTCCTTGGGTGCTCTCTTGTTCTATTCGTGAAGAAGAAAGATGGGAGTATGCGACTTTGTATTGATTATCGGGAATTGAATCATGTCACCATCAAAAATAGGTATCCATTGCCACGTATTGATGACCTGTTTGACCAGTTGCAAGGAGCCAAATTCTTTTCAAAGATAGATCTTCGCGTTAGGATATCACCAATTGAAGATTAGAATCACGACATTCCAAAGACGACTTTCGTAACTCTAAGACGGCATTATGAATTCCTAGTCATGTCCTTTGGATCGACTAATGCCCCGCCGCCTTCATGGATATGATGAACCGAGTATTCAAGGAATATTTAGATCACTTTGTGGTCGTCTTTATTGATGACATCCTTATTTATTCCAAAAGCCGTGAAGATCATGAGCAACACTTGAGGCTGACACTCCAAAAGCTTCGTGAATATAAGCTTTATGCCAAGTTGAAGAAATGTGAGTTCGTCAAGAAGTAGCATTCCTTGGGCACGTGGTATCAAGTCATGGAATATCTGTTGACCCAAAGAAAGATGAAGCTATTCAAAGTCGGGAACAACCTAAATCGATGGATCAAAGACGTAGCTTTCTCGGTTTAAGTGGTTATTATCGGAGATTCGTGGAAGGATTTTCTAATCGCTACTCCATCGACTCAAATTGACTCGTAAAGATACAAAGTTCGGTTGGAGCGAAGAATGTGAGAGGAGTTTTCAAGAACTCAAGAGAGACTTATTTCAAAGACTGCTCGACAATACCATCCGGCTCGGAGGATTTTGTCATCTCTGATGATGCTTCGCAAAGGGTTGGGATGTGTTCTCATGCAACATGGAAAAGTTATAGTTTATGCCTCATGACAACTCAAAGAATATGAGAGGAATTATCCTACTCATGATCTAGAGTTGGCGGTATTGTTGTCTTCAGACTTAAAATTTGGAGGCATTACTTGTATGGGGAGAAAGTGGAGATCTTTACGGATCATAAAAGCCTCAAATATTTCTTCACAAAAAGAACTCAACATGCGACAACGACGTTGGCTTGAACTGTTGAAAGATTATGATCATACCATCCAATACCATCCTCGAAAAGCGAACGTGGTAGCCGACGATCGAAGCGAGGAGATCGTATGCAAGCACGAAGTGCGTTATTGTCAACACAAAGGCCCATTTTGTGTGACTTGCAAAGGATGGAGATAGAGTTAAAGACTCTAGGGACGATGTGATGATAGCAAGTATAATGAGTAGAACCGACTTTAATCGATAAAGTTAAAGTCGCTCAAGCTACGGACTGGAGTCGATGCGTATGAGGAAGAAAGTGCAAGAAGGTGCTATGCGCGGAAGCAAGAATCGATGAAGAAGGAATACTTGAAGTCAACTCTGCATTTTGTGTTCCTAACGACCTCGATTTAAAGTATAATATCATGATGGAGGCGCACAAACACACCATTTGCAATCCATCTGGGAGTACCAAATGTATCATGATATTCGCCATACATTTTGGTGGAGCAATATGAAGAGAGATAGATAACATTTGTTTATATCAAGGTGTCTAACTTGTCAACGAAGTTAAAGCGAGCATCAAGTACCAAAAGGTCCATTGCAACCACTTGAAATTCCGGAATGGAAGTGGGAGCACATTACCATGGATTTCAGCATCGGCCTTCCTAAGGTTTCTCAAGCATTGATGCGATTTGGGTCATTGTTGATAGATTGACCAAGTCCGCTTCATTTCTTACCGATACGAGAAACTTATACACTTGAACGCCTTGCTTGTATGTACATAAACGAGATTGTAAGATCGCATGGTATGCCAGTATCCATAGTTTCCGATCGAGACCCAAGATTCACTTCACGATTTTGGGTTAGTTTGCAAAAAGCTATGGGCACAGATTTCACGATTTAGCTTTCTAAGATATCATCCTCGCATCGACAGACGGACGACAATGGAGAGGACTATTCAAACTCTTCAAGATCTATTAAGACTCGTGTCCTTGATTTCAAGGAGTTGGGACAAGTTCTTACCATTGGTGGAGTTTTCCTACAACAACAGCTTATCAAGCAAGTATCGCATGGCTCCATTCAAGCGTTGTATGGAAGAAAGTGTCGTTCTCCAAGATCTTTGGGATGAGGTGGGTGAAGCAACGTTGTTGGGACCGGAGTTGGTACGTATGACTACTTTAAAAGATTCAAACGATCCGACCACGATAAAAACCTCACAAAATCGATAAAAGAGTTATGCCGATCTTCATCGAAAGGACGTGGAATTCGATATAAGAGATCATGTGTTGTTAAGAGTTGCTCCATGGAAAGGAGTTACAAGATTTGGAAAGAGAGGAAAACTTAATCCTCGATTCATCGGACCATTTTTAATCCTCGATCGAGTAGGAACTGTGGCCTATAGACTCGCTCTACCGCCAAATATGTCTCGTGTTCATAACCTTTTTCACATATCCATGTTACGTAAATATGTGAAAGACCCGAACCATATTATTGAGTTTGAACCGGACGAAATAGCGGAAGATTTGACGTATGAAGAGGTTCCTGTTCAAATTTTGGATAAGAAGGAACATATTCTACGCTCCAAGGTTATACCTCAAGTCAAAGTTTTGTGGAGGAACCACGATGTTGAGGAAATGACTTGGGAGTTAGAATCAAATGAAATCAAGGTATCCTTACCTCTTCGACATACCAGTATCGCACCACCTAATTTCGAGGACTAAATTTCATAAGAAGGGAGGTTGTAAGACCCCAACTATTATAAATAAAGATGAATTTTCTATAAATATTATTTTGAATATTATGGAATAAATTTGATATAATGTTATAACAGGTAATATTTATAAATTTTGCAAAGTATGCAATTTGTTATAAAATATTCGTTTAATTCTGGGAATATTCTTTTGTTAGGGAATATTCGCATAATGGCTCAATCATTGGTGGACCCCAATAATGTAATTATCATTTGATTGAAAAACGACAAAAATAATATTTTATAAAAATAACTACGGAGGTGTTACCGTTAAAACCGTTGAACTACCCGGTGGTAAAAGTACAAGAATACGCTGCCATGGGTCGATAAGAAGACACTACCAGATTGATTATCGATGCTTACGTGAGAAGTCACTCAATTTATGCTCAATTATTGCTACAAGAATTCTTGTGATCATATCTCTTATATTATTGATTCAATTATTGTCACAAAGATCATCTCAGATAATATGTTATAGTATTAAATCAATAATTGAGGGCGATAAGTTATAAATGATTAATAATTGTTGAAAGATTAAATATGTGTTGATGAAAAATAAAATGATTTGTGGTAAGTTTGATTATTTTATGGAGGGCTCATATGTCATCATCTAAGAGTCTCTTCGTCAATAATAAGTAATTACCTTCGTCAATAGTAATTACCTTGTGAATAGTATTTACCTTCATCAATAGTAATTACCTTCACAATAAGTAATTACCCTTGTGAATAGTATTTACCTTCGTCAATAGTATTTACCTTCGTTAATAGTAATTACCTTTACCAGACGTCAAGCACTTGTCGTTTCACACATTAAAGCGCCGAACCACTTGTCGTTTCACATTACAAAGCGCCAAACCACTTTTCTTTTCACATCATTAGTCGCCTGTTCACTCGCCTTTTCACACGGCGGTGCTAAGCTAGAAATCTTCTATAAATAGAGGCCTAGGGCTTCATTATTTTCACTTAATTCATTCAAGCTTATATAGAGAGAAAGTATAAAGAGAATAAGAGAGAAAGAAGAAGAGTATTTTTTGTTACTACACTCGCCGTAAAGATTCAATCTCCTACCAAAAGTAAGGGGTGTTATTCTTTCTTATTCATGAAGAGAACTGTTGTTATTCCATTGCTTATTATTCTGTTGAAATAACTCAGATACGTGGTTTACCCTATACTTGGTGACATTCTTCTTATTATTCTGTTGGAACATCCATCGTGTGTTTTACACGGACCTGGTTCCGCTTTTTTATTATTATTCTGTTGAACATCCCATCTCGTATTTTACAATCGGACTGGTTAAATCTTTATTATTATTCTGTTGGAACATCCGCTCATGCGTGTGTTTTACACAGGACTGGTTCTGTCTTTATTATTATTCTCATTGGAACATCCCGTCGTGTGTTTTACGCCGGACTGGTTCCATTCTTTATTATTCTCGTTGGAACATCCTCGTCGTGCGCTTTTTTACGGACTGGTTCCGTTATTTATTATTCTCGTTGGAATAACCGTCAGGCGATCTATCGCATCGCATGGTGATTTCTTTTGTTATTCTATTCTTTATTATACCCGGTTGGTTAAAATTTGACTTGTATACTCCATGAAATTAGTGGAATATCCTCGATATTTGCGTTTCATCCGTAATCTTTTCATGGAAATATTCTTCCGATCATTCTTGAATTTTACTCTACAAAACAAAGATCATGTTGATAATTTGGACGTTAATAATTCCCGGATAAAATAATTCTTGAACTTGTTTTATTGAATTCTTATATCATTGTCATCATCCTCATGTTTATATTATGTTGAAAGTCATCCGTGGGCTTCGTAGTGCATAGATGGACTTGGTATGATTATGACCAGAGACTATTCGGTGTAATCATTAATCGTAATGTTACAAATGATGTGATAAAAATCCTCAATGGTCAGTAGTGCATTGGTGGACAATTGTTGGCATGATCATGACCATTAATGAATACACAAATATTTTTGGCCCGTAGTGCATGAATAATTGTGGTCGTGATACTAAAGAATATCTTTGGTCAGAAAGTGCGAGGGTGATTCGATGATGTGGAATATTTATTAAAGTCGAGTCTCAAATTTATAATGTTGATGAAAAACCTTTAAAACCTAAAAGATAGTAGACTTTATTTTCTACTGACTCTTTTAATGGATTGTTTATTCCACCGCAGCTTAAAGCGGTTGTCAATTGTATTTTATCACTTAACATTGTTGAAGACTATTGATAATTTATTCGCATTATCTTAGTCATAATATTTCATCTTGGGCTAGTTGAGCTCACCCTTTCTTTCACCGTTGTTTCTCTTGAAATGAGAATATAGTGGGACTTAGTCTGGGAACGCGAGTGATGGTCCCGAAGATAGCATTAGTAGTCCTCACTATTTCGTGAAATAGTGTGATAATAATTGTAACGAGGACTCCTTTTTGAGTTTGTATAATATCTAGTAGACAATATTTATATTTAAACTCACGGTTTATGTATTAAGTTGTATTTAAATTTCGTACCATGTAAGTGGTGACCCAAGATGGGTGATGTATACCTAATTTTGGGGCGCCACGGTTGGTATCAAAGCTTAGGGATATGATCCCGGCTAAGATATGAGAATAGTACTAGAGGGAGAGGCGGGAATACCTTCATTAGTATGACCTACCTAAGTTTATGTCTTTATTTTATTGGTTGGTCGGAAGATAGGGATAATTTGTTACATGTCAATTAACCTTTTGTTTTGTGGCGATTCTCGAAAATGACATCCGAGAATGTTGAGAATAAGAATGATGGAGCGCAGCGATCGTTGATTCACCACATATCAATAATCGAGGATAATGTGCATCGTGAAGGCGATAATCCTCATGCAAATAACAACACCGACCAAATGATGAATGATCAAATGTTCGGAGGCTTTATGCAATTTATGCAACAAAGAAAGTAGAGCGAACTCTCATCCAAAACGTAGGTGGAAACACGGAAAACTCTCGGGCGGTCACCGCTAAACAATTAAAGGAGCTGGTGAAAGTAGTATGCACACAAGCCAATCATGTTTGATGATAAAGCATATACTTTATAACAATCTTATTCATTTATTAATAAAAAGTATTAATTTATTAAACTCTTTTAATTATCTACATGATGCTGTTTTATAATATGTGATAAACCCATAGTTTTAAGCAATGCTTTTAGAATAATGATGATGATGATCATTCTAATGAGATCTAAATTCTTAGAAAGCTTAAAACTAAAATAGTTCCCAATCATTGGATTACTAAATTGGGGATTAGTGAATCAGGATAGATTGGTACATACGTTGTTCATTTCATTGGATGAGGATGATTGATCTCATGATCATTTGTGTGGAGACACTAAAGCAAGTATGTAGGTGCTTATTAGAGAATAAGTTCATCGAACGTGGCTCGCCAAGGAATACCTAATGGAGTTTTATTTGCTCGTCAATAGGAATTCTCAGTAGTGATAGTAGACAAGTGATCCTTGGACTTGAGATCATCATAGTATCTTGTGTATGATGAGTTATACTTTGACTTATTCCTTAAGACCCTTAGGGTATATCAAAGGGTATGCTTGGGTATAATAAGTTATACATGGAGATAATGTATGATCAATAAAGAATCTACCACTTCTAATAAAAGAAGAGAAATGTCCTATGTGATTCGATAAATGACAACCCAAGAGTCCTTGGTTAAGGCGTAATGAAATTAGAAAGGAGTTTCTAATTTGCATTATTTGGAGTTGTGCATTTAAGGATCGAAATACATATAATTAAATAAAATAAGACTTGACAAGTAATTCCACGTCTTATATTTAATTGGGACATCAGATGGTGGAAGGATTGAATCAGACAGTAACTATTTACTCAAAGGTTCTTTTATGATTAATGTTGAAATCTATATTATCCGGAAAGTCGTTGATCGCTAGGGAGGCTTATCCCTATTGTAGAATAAATATTATTTATTTAAATAAATTAATTATTTAATTTATTTATTTAAATAAGATTAGAATTGTTCTAATTGATTTATTCACAACCTAGGTTTAATATGGAGAACCTAAAGGGTCACACCATAAAAGGAAGAATAATTATTTAAGAAGTTAATGGCATAATCGTAATAATAATAAGTTATGTATATTTAATTTAATCTATGGTGATAGAATAAATTAAATAGCTTAATATTTATTATTTAATATTTTAGAAATATTAAATATAAATTAATAAGAGGAGTCTTATTAATATTATTACAATTATTATTATTTTAATTTCTAAAAGAGTTTAGGAATTAATTTAATATAAGTATTCTCATTTATTCCTAATTGGATTAGGAAGGAAAATTAGTTAAAGGAGTTTAATTAATTATCCCTAATAAGATTAGGGAGCTTAATTAATTAAAAGAATTTAATTAATTAATTAAAACCCAATTCCTTAATTGTTAAGGTGGGTTGCCCACATCTATAAATAAGAGAAGTCTTATTATGGGTGTGGGGGGTTGTTGACTTTTTACAACGTAATAATTCCAATTTGTGGAGAGTAGTACCTTTTTCTATAGAGATAGGAAAACTAGGGTTTGAGCCATAACACCCATCTTCTTGAATTTTTTCTTTTCCTGGTGGATCACCTCAGAGACCAAATATTTGGGTGGCTAACGTTGATCAAAGGAAGGAACCAAACCCGTGGATTCAAGATTGAACGCGAAAAGGATTTGGAGGTGAACTTGTACCGAGGAAGCTCGATCTTCAAGGGTATGATTTATTCTTTATCTTTTCGCTTAATTAATAATTATGCATAAAGGATGATCCGTATATGGTTTGTAAATTTTTAAACTCGATTTTACACGCTCCGCATTATTTTTGCAATTTTGATTCGTTATGAATATTACAAACCTAATAAATGGCATCGAGCCAAACCTTTATGCGAATTATTAATTGTCGGGATTTAATATGTATATTGATATGTGTTTAGAACAATTTAATTGGGCATAATTTTATCAGATAAAAATTAAAAAAAAAAAAAAACGTAATAGTTGGTCACGTTTTTTCACCTGCTGATTAATGGAAATCAAGGCTTTTTTGTCTTGAGATGGCAGAACACGGAAATCAAGAATTTCAAGGGAAACTAATTACCGAAAAGCAAGCAACGGAATTTAAAAAAAAAATAAAAATATGCTAAGACATTCACGGATTTGCAAGTCAAGATTATTAAAGGAACATGGTTATATATTATTAAAGGAACATGGTTATATACATAAACCTGACTCACAAATTTTAAAATCCGGCAGTTAACATGCTTTAGTGCACGGTTTATATAATATATATATATATTGATTATTATATTATATATATATATATATATAATAGTTATATATATATATATATACTATATATATATTATTATTAATTATTTTATAATTAAAATAAAAGTTTATTTTAATTTTAAAATAAAAAGGTTTATTTTAATTTTAAAAGTAGAATTTCATGCTAACTAATTAGAGTTGAAATTGGATTCCATAATAACTAATTGGAGTTGAAATTGGATTTTATTTTTCCTAAAATAAAAGAGTTTATTTGTAAATAGGGAAGTAAATCCATCTTTCCTTAAATAAAGGAGTTTGTTTAGATATGAAATAAGATTTCATATTATTCAAAATAAAAGAGTTTATTTGTGAATAGGAAAGAGAATCCACAATTTCCTTAAATAAAGGAGTTTATTTAAATATGAAATAAGATTTCATATTATTCAAAATAAAGGAGTTTATTTGTGAATAGGAAAGAATATCCGTGTTTCCTTTAATAAAAGATTTTTTTTACATGGAATTGGATTCATAATTAATTAAAATAAAAGAGTTTATTTTAATTAAAGGTTATTTTTTTTACATGGAATTGATTTCATAATTAATTAAAATAAAAGAGTTTATTTTAATTAAAGATTTTTTTAATATTTGGAATTGGATTCCATAATTAATTAAAATAAAGGAGTTTATTTTGATTAAAGATTTTGATTAAAATAAAATAGTTTATTTTATTCAAAATTGGATAAATTAAAATAAAATAGTTTTATTTTGATTTAAATTTGGATTAAAATAAAGGAGTTTATTTTGATTCAAAAAATAGATTTTATACTAACTAAAGTTGCCCATTAAATGATATCAATATATATATTAAATGTTTATTATTCATGAGATGAATGTTATTTATTGATGCATATGGTGATGTGTATGATAATAAATGAGATTGATTATGGACTAATACCAATATGATTGGATTTTATTTTAGTTGGATGCATGAATGTATGGGTTTTATTAAATGGGGTCTGCGTACTGCCTTCTCTAATTTTTCTTAATGTAAATTCTAACTCCTCCTATGTACTTCCCTCGATCACGATCAAGGTTTCTATTTATTTTAAATAGTTTTGTAATAGGAATAGTTAGAATTAATTTTGAAGAATTGGAGATCAAGGAACAAGGAGCGCTTGAAGACCCGCTTTGTAATGGAGCCCGGTTTAAATGTAATAGTTATATTTAAATATTATTTCTTGCACCTTGGGGAGTTTGACCTTTTGGTTCACTTGGTGGCTCTAAGTGAACCAAACTAGAATAAAAGTCCATAATCAATCAGGGTAGAATATAATATTCTATATATGCATGCTTATACTATATATATTATATATTATGCAAACATGCTTCGCAGATGTTCATTAATATGACGCGTATTTTATATATATATGTAAATGCTGCTAAACAAGATGAGACAAATTAATAACAAACCCCTCAATTTTTATATTAAGTCCTAAGCGTTCAAAGATATTTGGAATATCGAACGTCGCCTTTCTAGCATGATAAAATTAATAGAGTATTAAATATTTAATATGAGTTTGTTGTGTCACCACAAGGCAAGTATTAAGTATTTAAGATGTTAATTTATCACATTTGATGCTTATAAAGAAAATTGAACAATATTGTTTTGTTGTGTCACCACAAGGATGATATTTTTCTTTTTGAATATATGGAGTGCTAGGTCGGACTTAACTTGGATAATTTTGATCTTGGATGTGCCACCACTGATCAAAATAATCTAAGAGGCAAAATAAAAGGAGTTGCATAGTTGATGTAATTGACAAAAGTTGTCTACCTATTTATTTATATATAGTTTGTTGTGTCACCACAAGGCTATATACATTTGAAATGGGATCCTTATTCTCACTAGCAAATCTTTAATTAGATTTTGCCGAACTATATAAGTGAGGTAATATAGTTTGAAGAAAATAGTGGGAGATACCAATTTAAAACAAGACCTAAATTATTTTGGTAATTAATAATAGAATGTATGTTAAAATATTGTTAATTACAAATTCATTTACGTAATTTTACAATGTCTAAAATTACTATCATCGCGAAGCATATTAGATGCTAAATTAATCGTAATCAATTAAATGGATTGGTTAAGGAATTTGAGAATAGTTCTCATAGTTGAAAAGCTATCTTATGTCCTTAATACGCCTATCCTCAAGAATGGTTGCGCATAATGCCTCCGAGGAAGACATTGCTACTTTTAGAAAGTGGCAAGATGATGCATAGTTGACTCAACGCATCATGCTCAAGATCCATGAAAGTAACGAGCTTCGTCACAAGATGAAACTATGGATGCTCCTACTATATTCCCGCACATCAAGTAGTTGATGGTGAGGAAAGTAGGACCGATAGATATCGATATCTAAGGAGCTCTTCCGATCTAGAATGGCCAATGGCACTATAAGATGCAAAAAAGGTTCTTAACATAATCAATTTGATTGATCAATTAGACAACGAAGTTTTATCATGGATGGAGAGTTGAGCCAAGATTTGATCTTGCACTCACTCCCGGACTCCTTTCACAATTGTTGTGAATTTTTCATATGAACAAGCTAGATATCGCCTCACCGATTTGCTTAATATGTTGAAAAATGTTGAGAGTCACTTTCCAACCAAGAAAGACCAAGTCTTCATCGGTAGGGGCCAAAGGATCTTTTGAAAAGAAGAACGATTCAAAGAAGGTAAATAGAAAAGGCGTAAACAAAGGATAATAAGAACAAAACCGACACGGATAAAGAAAGGAGTTTGCTTCCACCGCAATAAGCCCGACACCGAAAAGAAATCATGCGAGAAGCATCTTGCAGCAGAGGCTAACCAAAGAAGCTTAGTGAAGTTTCGCTACATAATACGCTTTTTTGTTCATGATTGAAATAAATTTTCTTTAAGTCAAGGTTCTACTTGGGTATTGGATACCGACTTTGGTTATCATAAATATAGATTTATGAAGGGACCAAGCAGAAGTAGAAAGCTAAACAAATATAAGTAATCCTATGTATGGAAATGTAGCAAATGTTGCCATATTAGCCATAGAAACTTATAGTTTAGAATGCCTATGGGCAAATCTATTAAGTCAATAAGTTGTTATTGTATTCCAGATTCTTGTTAAAAATATTATTTCATTTTATTGTTGGACAATGAAATCTTTGGTATTATAATTAAGAACAATTGTTGTTCTATTTATAATAATAATGTTTTGTATAGAATTGGAATATTACTTAATAAATTTTGTATACTGACTTATATGAAAATAATTTTACAAATTGAACAAAATAGTATAAGAAAAGGAGATGATCATTCAAAGAGTTGAATGTGTGTATTTGTTGAATACAAGTGTGAATTATTTGAAAGGTTCAAAGAATTCAAAAGTGAAACAAATTGGCAAAGTATTAAGATTCTTTGATTAGATCAAGGAATAAATACTTGTGCAATAAGTTTCTTGATCATCTCAAATGGTTTTCTCATAATGGACACATCTTGATACTGTAATAATTGATTGATGTATCTAAAGGAAAATCGTACCTTGTTGGACATGGTGCGGTCCATAATAGTTTTACCGACATTCCAAAGATCCTTCAGGTCATGTCCTAGAAATGGCTACATATCTACAAAAGGTAACCTCAAAATCCGGCCCCAAGACTCCATAAAAGTTATGGATGTGGAGGATTCCTAATCTTAAGTATGTTAAGATAAGGGTTGTCCAACTTATATGAAACGGTTTCAAAGGATAAGCTTGGGACAAGATTTGACATGTACAGATTGTGGGACATCCTAAAGTAAGTTTAGGTATATGTTCTATAATCCTACTTAGCAAAAGGTGTTTATTGCGAAACACACGCTTCTAAGATAAAGGTGTTTATCATCAAGGGCTAGTGGGAGGATAATAGATCTTCAAGAGTTTAAGAACCACAAAACACTATAAGTCAAATAAGAGGAACCTATAGATAGACTATTATACCACAAACCGAATCATAAACCGAATAAGCATCAAGATACCTAGGAGGTATGGATTCATCATGGATGATGATGATGAGGTACACATCATGTAAGATGATGATCCGAGTTACATTCGATGAGGTAAGACTTCTAGTGTGTACAAAAGGGTCAAATGGGAGCGTCGTGAAATTTCTAGTATTATATGATGATATACTACGGATGAGGAATAACATACCAATGCTACAATCAAGAAAGATAAAAGTTTTCTAAACAATCCTCCATGAATGATTTGGAAGAGTATCTTAATTGGGGATATAAATCTATATAGATAGATTTAAAAGGATGCTCAATTTAACCCAAGGAACGATATATTCATTTGATGCTAAAGTCGTTTAGCATGGCAAACTCCAAGAGATGTCTCATGTTGATGAGCTATGGAGTGTATCTCTCTTTATAATCCCCACAGACTCCTAAAAAGAGAGGTCGATGAGTGACAATCATGCATGCAATGAAATGTACGAGACCGATGTTGATCACCATATTCGGAGAAGTTCACTATGAGTCGCTGAAAAACATCTTAAAGTGCTTAACCAAGCACTAAGGATGTGATCATATTCATGGTGGGTCTAAATTAAAACTAGAGGGCTTAACAGACTCAAGTTTTTTCGCATGCATCAAGACGACGTAAAATCCACTTTAAGGTAAAGTGTTACCTTGAACGGTGGTGCAGTTGAATCGAAAGGTTCCAAACAAAGAAAGAGTTGTTGGTTTAGTGATAAAGACAAAGTAAATAGCTATAAATGAAGTCGCAAGTTGATTGTTTGGATTAAAAGTTCATTACGTAACTAGAATAGTTCCTAAGTCTCATCTTGGATCTAAACATGTGTTGTGGCACTTTCATTTGATTATTAGAATCATTGAAAGATGGGAAATCACTATAGAGATAGTGGACTCTCAAGAACAACATTACATATCCATTAACTAAAGCTTATCCAACAAAGCAGGATAATCGCCACTCAGAGAAGAAGAGTATGAGTTACCATGACGATTGGCTTTTAGTGCAAGTGGGAGATTGAAAGTAGTATGCACACAAGCCAATCATGTTTGATGATAAAGCATATACTTTGTAATAATCTTATTCATTTATTAATAAAAAGTATTAATTTATTAAAGGCTTTTAATTATCTACATGATGTCGCTTTTATAATATGTGATAAACCCATAGTTTTAAGCAATGCTTTTAGAATAATGATGATGATCATTCTAATGAGATCTAAATTCTTAGAAAGCTTAAAACTAAAATAGTTCCCAATCATTGGATTACTAAATTGGGGATTAGTGAATGGGATAGATTGGTACATACGTTGTTTGCTTTCATTGGATGAGGATGATTGATCTCATGATCATTTGTGTGGAGACACTAAAGCAAGTATGTAGGTGCTTATTAGAGAATAAGTTCATCGAACGTGGCTCGCTAAGGAATACCTAATGGAGTTTTATTTGCTCGTCAATAGGAATTCTCAGTAGTGATAGTAAGACAAGTGATCCTTGGACTTGAGATCATCATAGTATCTTGTGTATGATGAGTTATACTTTGACTTATTCCTTAAGACCCTTAGGGTATATCAAAGGGTATGCTTGGGTATAATAAGTTGTATATGGAGATAATGTATGATCAATAAAGAATCTACCACTTCTAATAAAAGAAGAGAAATGTCCTATGTGATTCGATAAATGACAACCCAAAGAGTCCTTGGTTAAGGCGTAATGAAATTAAAAAGGAGTTTCTAATTTGCATTATTTGGAGTTGTGCATTTAAGGATCGAAATACATATAATTAAATAAAATAAGACTTGACGACAAGAATTCCATGCCTTATATTTAATTGGGACATTGTATGGTGGAAGGATTGAATCAGATGCAAGTAACTATTTACTCAAAGGTTCTTTTATGATTAATGTTGAAATCTATATTATCCGGAAAGTCGTTGATCGCTAGGGAGGCTTATCCCTATTGTAGAATAAATATTATTTATTTAAATAAATTAATTATTTAATTTATTTATTTAAATAAGATTAGAATTGTTCTAATTGATTTATTCACAACCTAGGCTTAATATGGAGAACCTAAAGGGTCACACCATAAAAGGAAGAATAATTATTTAAGAAGTTAATGGCATAATCGTAATAATATAGTTATGTATATTTAATTTAATCTATGGTGATAGAATAAATTAAATAGCTTAATATTTATTATTTAATATTTTAGAAATATTAAATATAAATTAATAAGAGGAGTCTTATTAATATTATTACAATTATTATTATTTTAATTTCTAAAAGAGTTTAGGAATTAATTTAATATAAGTACTCTCATTTATTCCTAATTGGATTAGGAAGGAAAATTAGTTAAAGGAGTTTAATTAATTATCCCTAATAAGATTAGGGAGCTTAATTAATTAAAAGAATTTAATTAATTAATTAAAACCCAATTCCTTAATTGTTAAGGTGGGTTGCCCACATCTATAAATAAGAGAAGTCTTATTATGGGTGGTGGGGGTTGTTGACTTTTACAACGTAATAATTCCAATTTGTTGGAGAGTACCCTTTTTCTATAGAGATAGAAAAAACTAGGGTTCGAGCCATAACACCCATCTTCTTGAATTTTCTTCTTCTTGGTGGATCACCCTCAGAGGCCAACCATTTGGGTGGCTAACGTTGATCAAAGGAAGGAACCAAACCCGGTGGATTCAAGATTGAACGCGAAAGGATTTGGAGGTGAACTTGTACCTGAGGAAGCTCGATCTTCAAGGGTATGATTTATTCTTTATCTTTTCGTTTAATTAATAATTATGCATAAAGGATGATCCGGGTATATGGTATGTAAATTTTTTAAACTCTGATTTTACACGCTTCCGCATTATTTTTGCAATTTTGATTGCGTTATGAATATTACAAACCTAACAGCTGGGACCACCGGAGTTTAAGGGAGAGCCAAAACCACTTCTGGCGGAAGCATGGATAAAGCAGATTACCAAGATATTTGATGTCTTGGGATGCTCAGGAGCAAAGGTTCCTTTCACGCGCTTTTATGTCGCGGAGAGAGGTGACATTGGTGGGAATCGGTAAAAACGTACTCAACTGCCGTCTCAAGAAGATATCTTGGGAGAAGTTCCAGAGGTCATTCAACGACAAATACTTTCCTGAAAGTATTCGCCACATAAAGGAGGTGGAGTTTATCAAGTTGGAACAAAACAATATGACCGTGTCGCAATACGAGGCAAAATTTGCGGAGTTATCACGGTTTGTGTCCCACTTGGTGGATAATGAAGAGAGAATGACGCGAATGTTTTTAAGAGGTTTGAAGCCGGAGATACGCCAACATCTTATTTCATAAACCGTGTTTGTATTCAGATGTTGTAAATAGGGCTCGATTAGTGGAACGCGATAATGAGTCAACGCAACTAAAAAGAAAGCAACCAAAGAAAAATTATAATACCAATGAGTAGTAGTCATGAGCGGTGACAACAAGCGTGGAGGAATCAACAGCCGATATATGGTAACCATTTCGGTGGTAATCAGGCCAAAAAATAAGAATGGACATTTCAAGAAGCGGAGATTCAACAATGATGGAAAGACGTCAAGACCAAAGACCCATTGTTAAGGAAGGAGAAAGACCACCCATCATATGCTTCAAATGCGGAGGAGAGGGACATCATCAAATTCAAGCGCGTCATGTCAGAAGACCCCAAATTATTAATAAATGAAATTTATTTTCCTCTATTTATTATTTTGAAATAGTAAGGGTTGATTTGATTAATGTGGATAGTTATGGTTAAATACGCAAATATTTCAATAAGCAAGTGGTTATAAAATATTCATTATCGCTTCGAGGAATATTCGTTTGTCGTCGTGGAATATTCTGATCGCTTGGGAATATTCAAGACGACTCACTTGATCTTTTGTGGGCCCCATAACGGAAAAGCGATTGGATGAAGAAAACGACAAATATAAGTTGTTTATAAATAACTGCAGTAGTTGTTATCAAGTTATCATCGTTGGAATACCTTTGGTTAAAACACACTAATAACGCGCGTTGTTGAACAAGAAGATACCAGATTGCACCAATTATTGATTCTTACGTAAGAAGGCACTACTCAATAATTGTTACAAAGAATTACTGCTCAAGATTTTATTTTATTGATTCAATAATTGTCATATTGATATTTTATATCGTTGTTTCAATAATCACATTACACAAGATTTTTTATTATCGAAGCAATAATTCATATTATCTGAATAATATTATTAGATAACATTATTGGCAATGTCTAGAAAGTTCTCGTCTAAGGAGAGGTTTGGTCACCTAATCAAGGCACCAAGAAGTGAGAAATTCTTATTCGAAAGCCCTTCCCTTCTTTCGGGAACTACCGGTTGTCACAAGATCTTGTGATTCAGTAATATTATTTGTGAATAATTAATTATTGATTTATATGATGAGGAAAATATTGATTTTATGTGGATATAGATGAGAGAATTTTTTTAAATGACAATTGTTGAAAATTAATATTTTATCTTTTTCCGATAAAATAATTCATTTAAATATATTATTTTAATAATATATTAACTGGTGATATTTTTATAATAAATGTGGGATATATGAGTATATGAGGAGGAAGAGTATTTTTTGTGACATTAAATGTTTAACACATATTTTGTGTGTTGGTGGACCACAATTATCGATCGAAATTTGATTTATATTTTGTAAAATCGTCTGCTTGTGGATTTTTTGCCAATTTCGTTTGGAATTTGGAAAAACTTTCTTCTACAAAGTTGTAGAGAATTGAATTTCCTATAAAAAGCGCGAGATTCGAATTTTTCGATAAAAGGGCTATTTATTATGAATTATTGAAGTTCAAGTTCAAATAATTGATTTTTGGAAGTTTTAATTATTTATATCAACAAAAACGTTTTTGGTGAGTTTGTGAACCTTATTTAACATGTGTGGCTGGTGTTTTTGACCAAAAGGTGGGCTAAGGAATTTTGTTTATAAATAATATTATTATATTCAATTTTCTACTTTGGTGTTCTAAGCATTTTCCTATAAATAGGAGCTTTAGGTTAGAATTGAAAATCACACCGTAAATCAAGTTTTCTCTATTATCTCTCGATATTTTTGTGAGTATTTTTGAGTATACTTTGAGTGTTGATATATACTGCAAGTTCAAGTCATAGCCTATATATCCTGTTTCAACTAAGACTGCCTTTCGAGGTAAGTGGATGTTATTTTCTTCTCAAATGATATTATTTCTTCAATATCATTATGTCGAAATATTGGTGGAAATTTTTATCAAATTTGAACTTTTTCATGCTCTGGGTTATTATTCATGAGTTACTATTCATGAGTTACTATTCATTAGTTACTATTCATGAAGTTACTATTCACGAAGTTACTATTCATTTAGTACTATTCATTAAGCGTGAAGATGTTTTTTTGTGAAATTTCTATCTTTGGTGTCTGAGTTATTATTCACGATACTAAGACTATTCACGATACGATACATACACTATTCACTTAATTTACACTATTCAATTAAAAAATAAAATTTCTTCTTTTCGTCTAAAATATCTATTCGGATACTAGCTTTGATCAGATCCATGTTTTGATCATTCTTGAATTTTACACCACTATGATTATTTTTGAGGTATTTTGGACATGGATAAAACAAAGTACCTAATCCTTAATCCTTAATCCTTGTCATTTTGTTTCAATCGGATTCGCTTTCTTTAAAAATATTTTTCATCATCCTCCCCTAAATGATGATATTATGAATATCTTGGCCCAGTAGTGCAAAAGATGAATGATTTTCGATGAATATCTTTGGCCCGTAGTGCAAAGATGAACAGTGTGTTGAGATGAACACGACCGATCGATTAATATCTTTGGCCTCAGAGCAAAGATGAATATTTGATTCAGAGTGCAAAGATATATATATCGATTGATGTTACAGGATAAAATATCGACGATGAACTTTAAATTCATATATGTAAGATAGTAGTTTGCATTCTCTACTTAACTCTTCTAATGAATTATTATTTCATTCATGAATATTGATTTAAAATTTGTTGTCTATCAGATTCTATTAGATTTTTCCCCGTCAAGACTAACGATAATTTGTTCAGATATTATCTTAGTCATAATATTCTTTATCGGGCTAGTGGAGCTCACCCTTTTCCTTGTTGTTCCATTTTTTTCTCGTGGAGGCTAGAATGTAATGCAGTACTAGTCTGGGGTATGGAATGAAGGTTCTAGAGAGAGTTGTTTAGTAGTCCTCACCATTTTGTAAAATAATGTATCAATAATTATGATGGGGATTTATTTATGTATGGATATTGTTCAGATGGCAATATCTCGTATTTAAACTCACAGCTTTATATGTTGTAATAATAAAGTTGTAGTTATTTCGCACCATGTATTTGGCTTACTCAGAATGGGTTGGATGGAATGGATCTATTTTGGGGGCGCCACAGGTTGGTATCGTAGCTTAGGATATGATCTCAATGAGATCGGGGAATAGAACTCAGAGGGGAGAGACGAGTAAATCCTTCGCTAAGGTGTCCTACCTAAGCTTATTTGTTAGTTGGTCAAGATATAGGATATTATGTGATATATTGATTTCCTTTAATTAACCCTTGTTTTTACGACAAGATTTGAGAATGTCGATCGAGAATATTAATAAAGGATTAAATGAGACCGTGGAGATGCTCAGATTTACCAACGAGGAGCGTGCAACAGTCGGCAATGTACCTCTCCGTGAACAACACAACCGAAAGCGATGATGAACGAGGGATGTTTAGAAGCTTTTTGCAGCTCATGCAAAATCGCAGATGAGGAGACTCGTGTTCAAAATACAGGAGGAAATGATAAGAATTCACGGTGGTCACAAACAAGCAAGCTTCAAAGAGTTGGGACCACCTGCACTGGGAAAGCCGGATCCGATTAAGGCGGAGATGGGTCAAACAAATTACCAAGATATTCGATGTCTTGGGATGCACGGAGGAACAAAAGTTCCATTCGCTACTTTTTATGTTCCGTGGCGAGGCAGACATCGGTGGGAATCAGGAAGCGCACTCCATCCAACAAGACTCAAGATGTCATGGGAGACATTTCAGTAAAACAGCTCAATGACAAGTACTTCCCCGAAAGTATTCATTATACGGAAGGAAGTGGAGTTTATTAGATCGAGCAGAATAACACGACGATTGTCCAAAGACGAGGCTAAGTTCGCGGAGTTATCCGTGTTTGCACCTCATTTGGTGGAGAATGAGGAACGATGACGCTGGATGTTTCGAGAGGTTTGAAACCCAACATACGCCAAGATCTCATTTCTCATAAATTTTCTCTATTCAGATGTTGTCAACAGGCTCAGTTGTTAGAGCGAGATAACGAGTACGCTCAACCGAGGGACCATAACCGTGGATCATACCAAAGATAGCAGCCATCGTAATAACGATAACCAATGGAGAAAGAAGAATACGACAAAGGCCAGAACCACTCCGTGGTAATCGTGGCCATGAAAAATAAGAAGTTTAGTCTGGGAGGAGATTTTAAAAAGAGGAGATTCAACAACCACCATGTGAAGACGCTCGGCCCGCCAAAGAAGAACTAGTTCCAAGAGGAGGAGAAAGACCACCGGTCAGACATGTTACAAATGCGGAAAGAGGGACATATCATCACCAAACCGCCCCACAACAGCTTTAAGGTATGCTATAATTGTGGAAAAGAAGGACATATCGCTTCCGAGATCAGACGATATCGAAAAACCTAGTTCAATGGGGATGGTGATTCAAAAGATTGTCCTGTAAAAATCAAAGTCAACGATTCTCGGAAGAGCGTTTGTCGTGACTTCTATTAAAAATGCGGTAGAACCCGAACGGTTAGCACGGGTTAGTTAATTATAAATTCTTGTAAGTTTATACCTTACTAGATAACCTGTTCTACCCATTCTTTTATCTCTTTCATACCAACGCTTGAACTTGACTACGGAGAAATTAGACTTTGACCTATTTATGGAGAATCTGTTAGAGAAACTTTCATTACATCCGTTGTTTAGAAATCTTGTTTGATTCAGTTGGCACTATCACATTATCTCGTTAACCTTATTTCTATAGAGATATTTGCTTTTGATGTGATTTTAAGGTTAACTACTCATCATGCCAAAATTGATTGCTTTCGTAAGGTGTTAGTTTTCATATTCCTAAGCAAACCCGTTATTCAATTCAAGCAATCAAACCATCAAGTCAAACATTTTCATATCAAGCCATGAAGTCATTCGCTTATTACGGATGTCAAGTTTTCTTAGTCCATGTTATGGATTTGAATAAAGACACGCCGATTTGAATAATATTCTTGTTGTTATTGATTTTTCCCGACGTATTTTCTCAAGAATTTTTCGCTTACTCCCAAAGCCTCGATATTAAATTTTGTATCGACTTTGAACCCAGAGACAAAAACTCATTTCTAAAATCTCATATCGAATGGCTCCTATTGAACTTCGTGAGTTAAAAATTCAACTATAAAATTTGGTACCGAGCCTTTATCTTGTGACTTCTTTGTGGAATTCACCAAGCCGCACTTCTCGTAGGGACGCCATATTCGTAAGCGATAGTAGAATCGATAGGTGTCATTGTGACGTGTTATCCAAGATTGGGATATGAGTCACAGCTTGAGAACAACCTAAGTCAAGAATCTAAATACGTAGCTTTTTTATGCTTAGTTGGTTATTATCGAGATTCGTGGAAAGATTTTCTCAAATCGCTATTCCATTAACTCAAATTGACTCGTAGAGATACAAAATTGAATGGAGCAAAGAATGTGGGAAGAGCTTCAAGAACTCAAGAGGAGACTCATTTCAAAGACATGTTCACCATGCCATCCCGAAAAGTTTAACGTGGTAGCCGACGTGTTGAGTAGAAGATCGATACAAGTACGAGTACGATATTGTCAAAGACTCATTTCAGATAATTTACAAATAATAGAGATGGAGATGAAAACTCTAGGTACCCCAATGATGATATACGAGTATAATCGACTTTAATCGATAAAGTTAAAGTCGCTCAAGCTACACAACCGAGTCGATGAATTTGAAGAAGGAGGTGCAAGAAGTTGTTATTTCAAAAGCGAGAATCGGTGAGAGGAGAGGAAAGCTCAAACCTTCGATTTATTAATCCATTTGAAATTCTCGATCGAATAGGAATCGTGGCCTATAGACTCGCTTTTATCGCCAAGTATGACGCGTGTTCATAACGCTTTTTATGATCGATGTTACGTAAATATGTGGACTAATTCAACCACGCTATCGAAGTTAGAACCGGACGAGATAGCCAAGACTTAACGACGAGGAGGTACTGCCAAGATCTTGGATAGAAAGAATATGCCCTATGTACCGAGGTTATACCACAAGTTAAAGGTTTTGTGGATAAACCATGCTATTGAGGAAATGACCGGGAGTTGGAAACGAAATGAAAGCGAGGTATTCTCATCTTTTCAAACACCAGTACGCACGCCAATTTCGAGGACTCTAAATTTCATAAGGAGGGAGGTCAGAAGACCCCAAATTATTAATAAATGAAATTTATTTTCCTCTATTTATTATTTTGAAATAGTAAGGGTTGATTTGATTAATGTGGATAGTTATGGGTAAAATACGCAAATATTTCGAATAAGCAAGTGGTTATAAAATATTCATTATCGTTTGGGAATATTCGTTTGGTCGTGGAATATTCAGATCGCTTGGGAATATTCGCACGACCTGCCAATTTTTGTGGGCCCCATAACGGAAAGCGATTGGATGAAGAAAACGACAAATATAAGTTGTTTATAAATAACTACAGTAGTTGTTATCGTTAATATCATCGTTGGAATACCGGTGGTTAAAACACACTAATACGCCGTTGTTGAACAAAAGAAGTACTACCAGATTGCACCAATTATTGATTCTTACGTAAGAAGCGCACTACTCAATAATTGTTATAAAGAATTATCGCTCAAAGATTTTATTTTATTGATTCAATAATTGTCATATTGATATTTTATATATTGTCATTGTTTCAATAATTGTCATTACACAAGATTTTTTATTATCGAAGCAATAATTCATATTATCTGAATAATATTATTAGATAACATTATTGGCAATGTCTAGAAAGTTCGCTTCTAAGGAGAGGTTTGGTCACCTAATCAAGGCGCCAAGAAGAAGAAATTCTTATCGAAAGCCCCCTCTTCCTGGGAATGGCCTCGTTGCAAAGAGATGTGATTCTCGTAATATTATTTGTGAATAATTAATTATTGATTTATATGATGAGGAAAATATTGATTTTATGTGGATATAGATGGAGAAAATTTTTAAAATGACAATTGTTGAAAATTAATATTTTATCTTTTTCTCGATAAAATAATTCATTTAAATATATTATTTTAATAATATATTAACTGTGATATTTTTATAATGAATGAGGGATATATGAGTATATGAGGAGGAAGAGTATTTTTGTGGCATTAAATGTTTAAACACATATTTTGTGTGTTGGTGGACACAATTATCGACCGAAATTTGATTATATTTGTAAAATCGTCTGCTTGTGGATTTTTGGCCAATTTCTGTTTGGAATTTGGAAAAACTTTCTTCTACAAAGTTGTAGAGAATTGAATTTCCTATAAAAACTAGCGAGATTTGAATTTTCGATAAAAGGGCTATTTATTATGAATTATTGAAGTTCAAGTTCAAATAATCGATTTTGGAAGTTTTAATTATTTATATCAACAAAAACGTTTTTGGTGAGTTTGTGAACCTTATTTAACATACATGTGTGGCTGGTGTTTTTGACCAAAAGGTGGGCTAAGGAATTTTGTTTATAAATAATATTATTATATTCAATTTTCTACTTTTGGTGTTCTAAGCATTTTCCTATAAATAGGAGCTTAGGTTAGAATTGAAAATCACACCGTAAACTCAAGTTTTCTCTCTATATTATCTCTCGATATTTTGAGTATTTTGTGAGTATACTTTAAGTGAGTGATGATATACTTGCAAGTTCAAGTCATAGCCTATATCCTGTTTCAACTAAGTACTGCCTTTCGAGGTAAGTGGATGTTATTTTCTTCTCAAATGATATTATTTCTTCAATATCATTATGTCAAATATTGGTTGGAACTTTTTATCAAATTTGGAACTTTTTCATGCTCGGGGTTACTTATTCATGAGTTACTATTCATGAGTTACTATTCACGAAGTTACTATTCATGAAAGTTACTATTCACGAAGTTACTATTATTCACGAGTACTATTCACGAAGCGTGAAGATGTTTTTTTTGTGAAATTTCTATCTTTTGGTGTCTGAGTTACTATTCACGATAAGATTATTCACGATATACTGAGACTATTCATTTAATACGAAAGACTATTCACCGAAAAATGAAATTTCTTCTTTTCGTCTAAAATATCTATTCGGATACTAGCTTTGATCAGATCCATGTTTTGATCATTCTTGAATTTTACACCACTATGATTATTTTTGAGGTATTTTTGACATGGATAAAACAAAGTACTAATCCTTAATCCTTAATCCTTGTCATTTTGTTTCAATCGGATTCATTTCTTTAAAATATATTTTCATCATCCTCACCCTAAATGATGATATTATTGAATATCTTTGGCCCAGTAGTGCAAAAGATGAATGATTTTTCGATGAATATCTTTCGCCCAGTAGCAAAAGATGAACAGTGTTGAGATGAACATGATCGATCGATTAATATCTTCGATGGCTCAGAGTGCAAAGATGAATATTTGATTCAGAAAAAATATATATATTTGATTGATGTTACAGGATAAAATATCGACGATGAACTTTTAAATTCATATATAGAAGATAGTAGTTTGCATTCTCTACTTAACTCTTCTAATGAATTATTATTTTCATTCATAATATTGATTTAAAATTTGTTGTCTATTGTATTCTATTAGATTTTTCCCGTTGAAGACTAACGATAATTTGTTGATATTATCTTAGTCATAATATTCTTTATCGGGCTAGTGGAGCTCACCCTTTTCCTTGTTGTTCATTTTTTTCTTCTCGAGGCGTAGAATGTAATGAGTACTACTAGTCTGGGTATGGAATGAAGGTTCTAGAGAGAGTTGTTTAGTAGTCCTCACCATTTTGTAAAATAATGTATCAATAGTTATGATGGGGATTTATTTATGTATGGATATTGTCTAGATGACAATATCTCGTATTTAAACTCACAATTTATATGTTGTAATAATAAAGTTGTAGTTATTTCGCACCATGTATTTGGCGACTCAGATGGGTTGGATGGAATGGATCTATTTTGGGGCGCCACACATGCATTCAAAGATGTTATAATTGTGGAAGAGAAGGTCACTTAGCTCGATTTTGTCGTTCATCAAGACAAATTCAATTTAGGATGGAGGCACCAAAGGTCAGTCCCGTAAAAGTCAAACCCAGAAGGTAAGGGAGGAGAGCGTTTGTTGTGACCTCCCAAAGAGTAAGGAACCGAATGAGGTCATCACGGTAAGCTTATCATAAACTCTAATGAAGTCTATACTTTATTTGATACCGGTTCTACCCATTCTTTATTTCTCCTACTTGCGCTCATCGATTAAATTTGATTCGGAGAAATTAGACTTTGACTTATCTGTGGAAACTTCGTTGGGAGAAACCTTCATTACATCCACATCGCTTATAAGTCTTGTTTGGTTCAAATCGGTACCTCACATTACACCGTCGATCTTATTTCATTAAAAATACTTGCATTTGACGTGATTCTAGGATTGATTGGTTAACTACTTATCATGCAAAAATTGATTGTTTTCGTAAGGTTGTTAGCTTTCATATTCCTAACCAACCTATTATGCTAATTCAAGCGACCAAACCATTAAAATCAATCACGGTCATTTCAAGCCATAAAGCTATTCGCTTATTGAAAAATGGATGTCAAGCTTTCTTAGCTCATGTCACGATTTAAACAAAAATACGCCGGTTTTGAACGATATTTCTATTGTTAATAAATTTCCGACGATTCTCAGAAGAACTTCCGGCCTACCCCCAGAAAGCGTGAAATTGAATTTTGTATCGACCTTGAACCCAGACAAAACCTATTTCCAAATCCCCATATCGAATGGCTCTATGAACTTCGTGGAGTTAAAGACTCAACCGCAGGAATTGTTAGACATTGGCTTTATTCGGCCCAAGTACTTTCTCCTGGGGTGCTCCTGCTCTATTCGTGAAGAAGAAAGATGGGAGTATGCGACTTTGTATTGATTATCGGAATTGAATCATGTCACCATCAAAATAGGTATCCATTGCCACGTATTGATGACCTGTTTGACCAATTGCAAGGAGCCAAATTCTTTTCAAAGATAGATCTTCATTAGGATATCACCAATTGAAGATTAGAAACCACCGACATTCCAAAGACGGCTTTAGAACTCGAGACGGGCATTATGAATTCTAGTCATGTCCTTTGGATCGACTAATGCTCCCGCCGCCTTCATGGATATGATGAACCGAGTATTCAAGGAATATTTAGATCACTTTGTGGTCGTCTTTATTGATGACATCCTTATTTATTCCAAAAGCCGTGAAGATCATGAAAGCAACACTTGAGGTCGACACTCTAAAAGCTTCGTGAATATAAGCTTTATGCCAAGTTGAAGAAATGTGAGTTCGCTTGAAGAAGAAGTAGCATTCCTTGGGCACGTGGTATCAAGTCATGGAATATCTGTTGACCCAAAGAAAGATTGAAGCTATTCAAAGTCGGGAACAACCTAAATCAATGGATCAAGTACGTAGCTTTTCGGCTTAATTTGGTTATTATCGGAGATTCGTGGAAGGATTTTCTCGAATCTCTACTCCATCGACTCAAATTGACTCGGAAAGATACAAAGTTTGGTTGGAGCGAAGAATGTGAGAAAAGTTTTCAAGAACTCAAGAGGAGACTTATTTCAAAGACTGCTCGACAATACCATCCGGCTCTGAGGGATTTGTCATCTACAATGATGCTTTGGGCAAAGGGTTGGGATGTGTTCTCATGCAACATGGAAAAGTTATAGTTTATGCCTCGTGACAACTCAAAGAATATGAGAGGAATTATCCTACTCATGATCTAGAGTCAGTAGGTGTTGTCTTCAGACTTAAAATTTGGAGGCATTACTTGTATGGGGAGAAGGTGGAGATCTTTACGGATCATAAAAGCCTCAAATATTTATTTACTCAAAAGGAACTCAACATGCGACAACGACGTTGGCTTGAATCTGTTGAAAGATTATGATCATACCATCCAATACCATCCTCGAAAAGCGAACGTGGTAGCCGACGCGATTGAAGCGTAAGATCGTATACAAGCACGAGTGCGTTATTGTCAACACAAAGGCCCATTTTGTGTGACTTGCAAAGGATGGAGATAGAGTTAAAGACTCTAGGGATGCATGTGATGATAGCGAGTATACGAAAGTAGAACCGACTTTTAATCGATAAAGTTAAAGTCGCTTCAAGCTACGCACTGGGAGCCGATGCGTATGATGAAGAAAGAAAGCAAGAAGGTGCTATGCCTAAGCAAGAATCGATGAAGAAGGAATACTTGAGTCAACTCCAGACTTTGTGTTCCTAACGACCCCGATTTAAAGTATAATATCATGATGGAGGCGCATAACACACCATTTGCAATCCATCTCGGGAGTACCAAAATGTATCATGATATTCGCCATACATTTTGGTGGAGCAATACGAAAGAGAGAGATAGCAGATTTATCTCAAGGTGTCTAACTTGTCAACGAAGTTAAAGCGGAGCATCAAGTACCAAAAGGTCCATCAGAACCACTTGAAATTCTAGAATGGAAGTGGGAGCACATTACCATGGATTTCGTTCACGGCCTTCCTAAGGTTTCTCAAGGCATTGATGCGATTTGGGTCATTGTTGATAGATTGACCAAGTCCGCTTCATTTCTTACCGACACGAGAAACTTATACACTTGAACGTCTTGTCAGATGTACATAAACTAGATTGTAAGATCGCATGGTATCGCCCAGATCCATAGTTTTCGATCGAGACCCAAGATTCACTTCATGATTTTGGGTTAGTTTGCAAAAAGCTATGGGCACAGACTTACGATTTAGCTCTAAGATATCATCCTCAGACGGACGAGACAATCGGAGAGGACTATTCAAACTCTCAAGATCTATTAAGACTCTGTGTCCTTGATTTCAAGGGAGTTGGGACAAGTTCTTACCATTGGTGGAGTTTTCCTACAACAACATTTATCAAGCAAGTATTGGCATGGCTCAATTCAAGCGTTGTATGGAAGAAAGTGTCGCTCTCCAAGATCTTTGGGATGAGGTGGGTGAAGCAACGTTGTTGGGACCGGAGTTGGTACGTATGACTACTAAAAGATTCAAATGATCCGACAATGTATAAAAATCTCACAAAATCGATAAAAGAGTTATGCCGATCTTCATCGAAAGGACGTGGAATTCGATAGGAGATCATGTGTTGTTAAGAGTTGCTCCATGGAAAGGAGTTACAAGATTTGGAAAGAGAGAAAACTTAATCCTCGATTCATCGGTCCATTTTAATCCTCGATCGAGTAGGAACCGTGGCCTATAGACTCGCTTTCTACCGCCAAATATGTCTCTCGTGTTCATAACGCTTTTCACATATCCATGTTACGTAAATATGTGAAAGACCCGAACCATATTATTGAGTTAGAACCGAACGAAATAGCGGAAGATTTGACGTATGAAGAGGTTCCCTGTTCAAATTTTGATAAGAAGGAACATATTCTACGCCCAAGGTTATACCTCAAGTCAAAGTTTTGTGGAGGAACCACGATGTTGAGGAAATGACTTGGGAGTTAGAATCGAAATGAAATCAAGGTATCCTTACCTCTTCGACATACTAGGTACGCATACCCTAATTTCGAGGACGAAATTTCATAAGAAGGGAGGTTGTAAGACCCCAAATTATTATAAATAAAGATGAATTTTCTATAAATATTATTTTTGAATATTATGGAATAAATTTGATATAATGTTATAGTTGTGGGTAATATTTATAAATTTTGCAAAGTATGCAAGTTGTTATAAAATATTCGTTTGGTGGGGAATATTCTTTTTGTTAGGAATATTAAAGACAACTACTCAATCATTGGTGGACCCTATTAATGTAATTATTGTTTGATTGAGAAAACGACAAAAATAATATTTTATAAAAATAACTACGGAGGTGTTACCGTTAAAACTGTTGAACTACCCGGTGTAAAAAAATAAAGAATACGCTGGCGTCGTTGCATAAGTAGACTGCAGATTGATTATCGATGCTTACGTGAAAAGTCACTTTCGCCTATGCTCAATTATTGCTATGAAGAATTCTTTGCATCATATCTCTTATATTATTGATTCAATTATTGTCACAAGATCATCCGTATAATATGTTATAGTATTAAATCAATAATTGAGACGACAAGTTATAAATGATTAATAATTGTTGAAAGATTAAATATGTCTTTGATGAAAAATAAAATGATTTGTGGTAAGTTTGATTATTTTATGGGGGGCTCATATATCATCATCTAAGAGTCTCTTCGTCAATAAGTAATTACCTTCGTCGATAGTAATTACCCTTGTGAATAGTATTTACCTTCGTCAATAGTATTTACCTTCGTTAATAGTAATTACCTTTACCGGACATCGAACCACTTGTCGTTTCACATTTAAAGGCCAAAACCACTTGTCGTTTCACATTACAAAAGCGCCAAACCACTTTTCTTTTCACATCATTAGTCGTCAAGCCACTTGCTTTTCACACTGCAGAAGTGCTTAAGCTAGAAATCTTCTATAAATAGAGGCCTAGGGCTTCATTATTTTTCACTTAATTCATTCAAGCTTATAGAGAGAAAGTATAGAGAGAATAAAGAGAAAGAAGAAGAGTATTTTGTTACTACACCGCTGCAGATTCAATCTCCTACCAAAAGTAAGGGGTGTTATTCTTTCTTATTCATGAAGAGAACTGTTGTTATTCCATTGCTTATTATTCATTGAAATAACTCAGATATCGTGGTTTACCCTATACTTGGTGACATTCTTCTATTATTCATTGGAACATCCATGTCTCAGGTGTTTTACACGGCACTGGTTTAAATCTTTATTATTATTCGTTGGAACATCCTCGTCACATGTGTTTTACACAGGACTGGTTAAAATCTTTATTATTATTCTGTTGGAACATCCTGTCTGTGTGTTTTACGCCGGACCTGGTTCCATTCTTTATTATTATGTTGGAACATCCTGTCTGTGCGTTTTACGCCGGACCTGGTTCCGTTATTTATTATTCTGTTGGAATAACCTTCATGTGCGGTCTATCGCATGCATGGTGATTTCTTTTGTTATTCTATTCTTTATTATACCCAGTTGGTTAAAAATTTGACTTGTATACTCCATGAAATTAGTGGAATATCCTTGATATTTGCGTTTCATCCAGTATCTTTTCATGGAAATATTCTTCGATCATTCTTGAATTTTACTCTACAAAACAAAGATCATGTTGATAATTTGGACGTTAATAATTCCCGGAAAAATAATTCTTGAACTTGTTTTATTGAATTCTTATATCATTGTCATCATCCTCATGTTTATATTATGTTGAAAGTCATCTCATGGTACCTGTGAAGTGCATAGATGGACTTGGTATGATTATGACCAGAGACTATTCTTGTAATCATGCTTAAGTAATGTTACAAATGATGTGATAAAAATCCTCGATGGTAGTAGTGTATTGGTGGGACGGTTGTTGGCATGATCATGACCATTAATGAATACACAAATATTCTTCGCCCGTAGTGCATGAATAATTGTGGTCGTGATACTAAAGAATATCCTGGTCAGTAGTGCGGGGGTGATTCGATGATGTGGAATATTTATTAAAGTCGAGTCTCAAATATATAACAGATGATGAAAAACCTTTTAAAACCTAAAAGATAGTAGACTTTATTTTCTACTTGACTCTTTTAATGGATTCATTATTCACCGCAGCTTAAACTGGTTGTCTATTGTATTTTATCGGTTTAACATTGTTGAAGACAATTGATAATTTATTCGCATTATCTTAGTCATAATATTTCTTCTTTGGGCTAGTTGAGCTCACCCTTTCTTTCACGTTTCTCTCGTGAAATGAGAATATATTTGGGACGAGTCTGGGGAAACGAGTGATGGTCCTGAAGATAGCATTAGTAGTCCTCACTATTCTGTGAAATAGTGTGATAATAATTGTAATGAGGACTCCTTTTTGAGTTTGTATAATATCTAGTAGACGATATTTGTATTTAAACTCACAGTTTATGTATTAAGTTGTATTTAAATTCTGTACCATGTAAGTGGTGACCCAAGATGGGTGATGTATACCTAATTTTGGGGGCGTCACATTTGGGTACTCAAAAAATAATTGAAGTACACCAAGTCAAATTTTGCCCATTTATTGGACCCTATTTTGGCACAAAAAGATGATGTTCTAATCACATGCACCTTGAGGCTTTATGAGAAAAGCAAAAGCAAAAGGATATACAAATCACATTTTTTTTTGGAACAATTACATTTTCTATTACATTTTAAAAAATAATTACATAAAAAGAGTACAAACAAAATAATTATAAAAAGAGTGATATGCAATATTTAATTACAAAAAAAAGTGCAATCTTATCCCTTTAATTATGCACACGATTACCATCTCTCCCATAATTTTCTCCCCATCTCTCCCACGATTTTCTCCCACTCCATTTCTGTTTTCCTTCTTCTTATCCTCCCTCCCTCCGCCTCCTCCTCCGCCTCCTCCTCCTCCTGTCCCACCCCTCCGCCTCCCCCTGCCTCCCTTCCTCCCGCCTACCCTCCTCCCTTCCTCCCGCCTCCACCTCCTCCCGCCACTCCCTCCCCACCCCCTCCTCCCGCCTCCCCCTCCCCTCCTCCCCGCCTCCCCCTCCTCCCACCTACACCCTGCCTCCCTCCCGCCCCCACCGCCTCCCCCCGCCTCCTTCCATCCGCCTCTTCTCTCCTCCCCCACACCCCACACCCCACACCCCACACCCCACACCCTCCACCTCCACCATCCTCTCCTCCCCCCCTTTCTCCTCCCTCCGTCGCTTCCACTTTCCCTTAGGTTCATTATTCACCTCCACCCGGTAACCAAACAGTCATACGTTGGTAGCGAAACAATCATGTAGTTGGTAGCCAAACATTCCGATAAGGTAACCAATTCAATTTTATTTGATTACCTATTTATTTTGAATGTGATGCGATTGGTAACCAAACTTCATACAGTTGGTTACCAAACTTTTGATAAAGTAACTAATTCAATTTTATTTGATTACCATTTTTATTTTAAATGTGATGCGATTGGTAGCCAAACTTCAGTATAAAGGTAAACATTTTAATTTTTGTTGGTAACCAAATCGTCAAAAAAAATTAGAATAAGAACTCTCCGTGGCGGTGTGGCGGCGATATAATAATGTTAAGAAAATGATTTGATGATTTATATAGCGGCGGCGGGGAGGGGGAGGAGGATGATGTACAATAACTCCTTCATAATTTTTTATTTTTAATTTCCTCATTTTGATTTGAATTTTGAATTATGGATTTGAAATTGTTGTTAGATCCAAAAGATTTGAATTTAAATTTTAGTTATCCTTGATTTTAGGTTTGTACTATTTTTGTAATATGAGTCCTAATTATACTCTTTTTGTAATTATTTAGTTGATGCACTTTTGTTGTAATTACTTTTTATTTGTTGTATACTTATGTAAAGGATCCTTTTTTTTGCTATAGAAAAAAACAAAAAAGACATTTCATATCATATTATATAGTATCATTAGGCATGTTGGGAGGTGATATTGCCTTGCGTGTCAGTACTGTATTGATTAATTGACCAACTTATAAGTTAACTTATCCATATTTTACAAAGTAATTCCGAGAGGACTTTGCTTTCTTACTTCATGCATATACCCTACAAAGTATTACAAATATGGGCAAGTTATATCATTTGGGCTAATTAGTTTACCACTCCTAACAAACTCAAGAAAAGCAAGTGACTCAGTACATGCTTTCATGTCAGCCTTTCCCCTTAAAAATGGAGGAAAAAATAGCCAAAAGCTAGTGACCACGACAAACATTACCGCCAGAGGGCCCGACACCGTTGGCGGCAGCCGGAATTTTCCGTTCAGGGCTTTTTTTAGTCCAATTTCTATAGCCAAAGAGGCCCCATGAATAATAAATAAGCACATAACTTGCCACCTTGTCTTTTGTCTTCCAAAATTATAGAAAATTACCTCATGCATCAGACCGGATACAAAAAATGTAGCAAATACCCCGGGAAGCGCGGCCCACTTCCGTCCGATCAAAAGGGTAGAAATGGATCGGACAGGATCAAATACGGTGGGGCGTAGGATATTAGAGACCATAAGATTCCATCTTTTGCCCCAAAAATCTTGTAAGGAGGTTGAGAGGTAAGGCTCATCAAATTGTGGCTCCAACTCTGCGTGGATTAGTGCTCGGGCTAGGGTACCAAACATGGCTAGTAACAATTCTAGACTCAAGTATATGTGAAAACAATAGAGCAGCAATATGAATTTTGGATGCAAATAATCTTTATAATCATAAACCTTAATCAAGAAAGCTAAGAGTAAAATCTTGATAACATAATTTAAACCGGATTTATGTCCCTTTTCGGGGATTTTTTGAGAATTTGAGTTGTGAATTTTGATGGGCAGACAAGCTAGGGGGATAAAAGGGGACAACGGGATTGGTGGGTCGGATGATAATGGGCCTTTCCCAAAGCCAAATAGGAGGAGCTTGAAATTGGCTAGCCATGCTATGAAGAATAAGGTTACACCTCCAAGATGTATTGAGGTGAGATTGAGTGGAAGTAATACAAAAAGACATGAAATTGGAAAAATAGTTAAGAATCTAGTGGTACCTTTTGGGATGAACCTAGCTATGGTGTGGCAATACCACAAGGATGCCAAGACTGTGATCCATACCATCACAAACTTGTTTATTTCTCCTTCCATTTTACTGAATTTTTCTCTCCACAATTCAACAATGGAGAATGAATGAGATTGATAATATGTTTTTTTTGTTTATAGTCGGTGTTGTTGACTTTATAAAAGAAATAGAAAATTTATATTTCCACAACTGAAAGTGTTTGTTCCACAATGTCTTATCTCGCATGAAGGTGAATCACACTTAGTATTCATGTTAAGAGGAATTTGTAGAACTATCAAATTTACTTGTGGAAACATCAATTCTCAAGAAATATAACTATTCATCTCCTTTACCCGAGCTTCATAATTTATTAGACAGCCATATCACACGGAGTTGATTCAATAGACATTAGTGGGTTGATAATGACTATAAACTTTAAAATTTTCACACATGGTCAACACATCGATACTATGTGAAGGAGCTTCTTGATTATTTTTCATCAATTTTTTTCTTTTCTTCTTCTTGATCATGCCAGAGTGATACATGTCTAAGGGTTAATCAAGCGGGTGATTCTTGATTAATGACATGCAAGCTACTCTTTCTCGGTTTCTCCTACTCACTCATTATCATGGAGACTTTCTTGATGATTCAGCCTTCAGGTTCAGAATTATTAGTAGTTATAAAATCAACTCTATGGAGATGGACTTGTTAATATAACTTCGTATTTTAATTAATTTCTTAATGAAGGTGTCTATTTTATTATAATTTCAACTACTAAAATATGTCATGAATTTTGAACAGTGAAATACATATGATCTTTCAATACTTCACAAGTTTAATGACGTTGCAATTTATTTTTCTTATATTCGGATCATTTTTAGTGGTGATACGATGAATATTTTACAGATACGATAAAAAAAATTATGAAAAAAGATATACTCACTATTCATGTTTTCTTCTTCATTTTTATTATACCATTATCAACTATCTTTTGTAAATTTGATTTATGTATGTTATTCTACAATGAAAAATGTATTAATACTTGGCAAAAAAAAAATGTATTAATTTTAGATTATGTACTTTATTTTGCCTTGGAACATGCTAGAATCTAATTTATAAAGATGGTCAATGAGCGTGAGAGGGAGCTTAGTTAGACCAATTCTTTCTTGTCGGGAAGGGAGTGTAAAAGAAATAAACAAGCAAGGTGTTGCGATCCCATGAGATCCTCCCTCTCTCCACACTCAAGGCATATCATCATCAATCATCATCCCATAACTTGAAAAGATAAGAAAAAAAGTTTAAAATTCTAACAGTGGGTTTTTCAATTTCAGCTGAGCCCATGTAAAGATGATATATATATATATATATATATATATATATATATATATATATATACACACGATTAGGATCAAGAGCATTCTCTTTAAATATCATTCCTCCTTAAATAGCATTTTTTTATTAAAACTACGTCGTTTTGGAGGGACGCGATGGCATTTTTGTAAATACGCGGTGACATTGTATTTACAAAAATGCAATGATTTTTTTCATCGCTATAGCATAGAAAGTCGATTTTTTATGCTATAGTTCGTTTTTAGTTCACTTCCTATGGTTCACTTGAGAGCCTGATATATATATATATATATATATATATATATATATATATATATAGAGTCCGGATCTTAAAATTCATTTCTTTATCCAACTCACCCGAACTCACCCCTTTAGCGACGGACCCGATTTATTCGGTTATATAATCGTCGTCTATACTTTTAATGACGGACAACATATAGCGTCATTAAAAGTATATATAGACGCGTCACGGATACGTCACTAAAGGAGGGGTGAGCTAGGGTGAGTTGGATAAGGAGTGAGCTTAAAATCCGGACCGTGTATATATATATATAAGAATTTACACCTACGTGAGAAAAATCTTGTGAAAATATCAACTCCCTATATATATATATATATAATTCAGTGTATTAACCGTATACTAACAGAGATTAAATACGTTCTTCATATTCATAAACATAGCAGAGAAATAATAAAACCAAAGGGCCAAATGAAAAGAAAAGTAAAGAAAGGAAAAGAAATAAACCTAGCACAAAAGAGACTAAAGGGGAAAGCTAAAAGAAGTTTGCTTTGTTTAACTTGAGCAGATCACATTGACGAAAGAAGAAGAATACACTTTCAACAAATCATTAGTAGTCACTAAATACATCATCATTAACAAAGCAAATCCTATATCTAAACTGCAATACTGATACATGCACAAATCTTAGAGTGTGGCCAAGCTCAACTTTGTTAAAGAACACTAAACAAATGAATAAATTTTTAAATTTTTTTTGGGTTCCTTTTAATTCCTAGCAAATCTCAAGTAGGATTAACATACATAGTCAAGAGATAAAATGAAAATAGTCTAAGGTGTGATAAGTCTCAATCTAAGCTGACTGCCAATCTTTCCGAATATCGAAGGTATAATTGATCTCCAAGTAACACTTGTTGTCGTCGTCAAGAAACTGTAACCAGACAAAGAAAAAAAGAAATTTAATAGGGCTGAAATGATGATGTTAGAACTTTCTTAACAAGAAAAAGAATCCAATGTTTTCTGTTCAAACAATAGCAATTTGAATTCCATTCCAGGGGAATTCCACTAGTTTTAGATACTACTGCCTCAGAGCCATTACTGTGAAAAGGTAGTGAAACCATAATCAAGCATTACAGAAAAGTTTCTTATCTAGAATGATGACTGATGGTGGTCCCTTCTAACATGCTAAGATTAGTTATTAGCACATGCAAACAAGCCAGACACCTAATATAATAAAGGTTTTTGGTACATAAGGAGGGAGTTCAATTCATAGTGTCATAAAAAAACTTTACCACCGTTTAGAAATGCAGAGTCTCATTTGATTTTTTAACTATTTTCTGCACATAAACATAGTTACTGTCCAACAATTTTTCCCAAATAACTAAGTTTAGTCACAATTTTTAGTACCCCCGTTCCACAAAAATTATAAATAGTATTAAAAATGCATTTTGCCTAACCCCTAAAAATAATAAGTTTGTAGTTGGTGGTGGTGATGACACGATATGACATATCACGAACTTGAGGGCATTGTGTCATTTTATATTACTACTAATAGAAAGATGAGACTTTTTTGCAAAAGGAAAAAAAAGGGTAAATAAGACTCTTTTAGTGTTAGGGACAGAGTGTTAAGAAAATGCCCAAGTATGTCCAAGGTTGGTAAACCTATCAAAAAGTCTAATGAAACTCTTATTTCTGGATAGAGGCATATGAACAGAAGCATAATGATTGCAAAATCTAGGAACGTTGATTAATATATTTTACAGTTTACAGCTTTATTTGTTTTAGAGAAGGTAAACAGACAAGGGATTATGGTTGAACTTACCTTTGATCTAGCTGAGTAGGACCCTCTTGCAAACATGCCAGAAGGGGTTGTTTCTTCAGGAATTTCATGCCTATAAGGCTCTTGTCGAGGACTGAATGTTCCAATCATTTCTTTTGTGTTGTCCACTATAAACGAAGATTAAGTTAAGATAAAAATCCAATAAAATAATCTTTGGCTTAAATCAACAATTTCTGAGAGAGAGAGTACTATACCCTTAAGACCAGTTTTCCAAACTGTATTACGGTATTTGAGACCTGATACAATATTATTAAAGACCTGGAAAGTGAACATTAGGCTGTAAGGGCTCCCTTCTTTCAACGTAAACCATGGGCCTTTTGGATTTCCAGACTCGGGAATTGGAAGGAAGATATCAGATCTACCAGGGGATTTAATTGCAAGGCTCAAAATTTTAACTTCTGGATCCAGAGTTTCTACAATATTAATGTAGTAAAAAAATTATTAGATAATAAATCGAAAGTTTTCCTGTTAGAGATCACAGACTTGCTGTTTATACAAAAGATAATTAATTATACGCAGAATGCCGTCTCCAAACATATGTTACAGGGATTTTACATAGAGGAAAAAGAAAATCAGGCTTTTGGGGTGTACAATTTGATTATCTAAACTCTCTGAACTTTCCACACTGCAATATCCATTCGGATGCAGCAACTGGAACTTACTACCCTGAACTTTAAAAAGTCATAGTGGCATTAGTTTTTTTCATTCAAGAGTCTGGAGAACGAGGTTGAGGTTCAGTTATGTCTTAAGTAACTTACAATATATGTTGCTTCTTAAACCTCAGACGAGAAAACACTTCAAATGTAACTATTATGAGCCCAATTTCACATTAAAAATGCTGCTGTTAGCAGTCAAAATTTGAGCTTTTAAACAATAGTCCAAAAATCATTAAACATATTGGTACTTCTGGTCAAATACCATGTGATTTGCATCACTTATTAGGACTTTGGACATTCATTCTCTATAAAGGGTGTTTTCCAACCAAAACAACTTAAGATAGTGTATTGAACCCTTTTTCCTAACAAGTAAATAGTGCATTAAACTCATAGTTTCCCATACTTGATCATAAAACATTCCTGGCTGTCTACTGAACCCAAATCCCAAAAAATGGTAACTACAAGTACAGTAGACAAAGAATTTCAAATGAAACACTGTATTAAAATTCATGACTTCTGAAGCAGTATTATTGGAAAAAAAAACACTGGATTACTATAAATGTGCCAACAGAAGTCCAAATTCAAAATTTCCCATCAGCAAAAGTTTTCTAAATCATTTTTATCAGATGGTCAAAGTGCATTAAAAATCACTGGCCTAAAGTTGATGGTATCTACAGTAATGTGTGAAACTATGCCAAGACTCAAACTTTAAGCCCTAATGAAATTCAATAAGGTCATTTCATGATAAATTCACCTTCCTTCAATGCTTGTCATCCTTGGACAAAAAGTGTTCTTGGAAGAGGTTACAATTTCAATAAAAAAATTCCAAAACAAAGCCAGAATTGAGGTAGCAATTGACTAGTGTAGATAGAAAAACAAATAGGGGCTTCAAAATCTCTCCTTTTTTTATACATTTTATTTCAATTTTCTCAGCCATCAAACAAAGTTCATAGAGCAAAAAATAGGAGCTAAAAGATGAATAATTACCTCCAGCGGAGTTGATATCCACACTCCCAAGAAGTTGTTCTTTCCACCTCCTCAAGCTCTCATCATCCTATACTCTCAAATTTCACCCATAAACATGCAAGTAAAGTAGACATTGTTAGAATCAAAAGGAAATTACAAAACCTCAATTTATGAGAAAACAAAAAAAAAGGAAAATATGCTGGTTTAATTGCCAAAGAACAAACCTTATCTTTCTCAAACTGCTCTTTGAGGGTGCACTGAGGACCCAATTGTAATTTCCCTTCAACATCTTCATCCTCCTCCTCCTGATCAGTAGCATATATAGAGCTCTCACTCATCTTTCTGCTTATCTTCTCCTCCCCTATATCCCCATCCTCAATCTCTGATTCTGCCCCTATTTTATTATTACCAACTTTAGTGTCAGTTTCTTTAGCACCCTCCTTGTTATTTTCATCAAAACCCATGCTTTTGGAAGTAGAACTGGAAACAACTCCAACAGCAAAAGACATCAATTAAAGCTCATTCAACAACCCAATCAAGAAGCTAATTCAATAACTGGCCTCACCCACATCACCAAATGGAAGATAAGGAATGACAGATATAATGGGACAACCAAGAGAAGCAAAACACACACAATAATTAATTGAAAACTACTCCAAGGATTCTCCCTTGTATAAAAAGATGAACCATAAAAAATGGGCACACCCCAGATAACACTATTATAATAATAATAATAATAATTACAGTGAGTGAGATACAGTAAAAGATTGAATTTTTTTTTCCTAGTTGGGTCAAAGAATCCAAGATATTAGGTAAACAATTAAACTTTTTATTAGAAAACAAAGAATACACACAAAGGATAAATCTTCTAAAAAAGAAGAAGATCAAAATTTTGAAGAATTTGATAAAGAGAAGGAAATGGAGTTATGGTGATCCAATAAATTGAAATAAATATGAGAGAGGTGGTGAGATCGTGAAGGTCACTAATAAGTGCACTAGGTTTCCACGAAGAGCATGATTCGAGGAGACTTGTGACAGCTAGGATTGGGTGGGGAAGAAGATAACGCACCCCTTTTGACCTCATTCTCATTATACATGCACTCACTTGCAGCTGATAAAAACTTTCTGACTAACCGTTACGTACGTTAATTAGGTGGTCTTTGTTTATACTCCCTCGTTCTCCCATAATATAACAAAAATTCGATATGAAAATTTGATACGACTGTATTTAAATTTTATTTAAATGTATTTTGACTCTTAATAGTAAGTAAAAATATAAATAGGTGAAATTCAAATATATTCGTATTTAATTTTTATGTCCACTTAAAAGAATTCATAATATAATATTTTATAAAATCTAGGAGAATTAATCACTATTTTTTTAAAATTATCCTTCAAGTGAAAATGTTACTACCAATGAGAGAGAATGATATATATATATATATGGTAAAGGGTTTTATAGTCTACAGACAATTAAAACTATATTTAATGTTATATAATTATTTTTTTAATTCTTGTACACAACTCTAAAACATCATATTGTATGGGACGGAGGGAGACACCTCCATATTTGATTCAGTAGGGGAATAAAATTGTTTGGTAAAATTTTATTTGTCTTTTATTGTCTTTTAATCGGTAAGAATAAGATATAAATTTAATGAAGAGTTGTCTTCATGAAAATTTTAAATTTATAGAACATCTATAAATATTGAACTCCCTCCATTTCAAATTTAAATATTATTATTGACTTTTAAATAGTCAATTTAAAATATTTTAAATTTTAAATTGACATTTTAAATTTAAAAGTCATTTAGATATTTTATATTTTTAATTATCACTTTTTAAAAAAAATAGATAATATTTCACCTAAATAATCTAATTTATTAAGATATATACTAATCATTTAGATATTAATCAAACACCACCTTATAACTGTTTGGTTGGTTCTTTTAAGGTTCACATGACGAAATAAATATCAATGTAAGTTTTGTTTTTTTAGTTTGTGTTTTTGGCTCATGTCATGTATGTTGCTGCAAAAAGTATAAATAGTGGCTTTTATTTCAAATAGTAACTTAATTTAAGGAGTTTGGTAATATTTGAGCGAAAATTACGTTATTAGAATAATAACTACCATATAAACCGTACTTTTTTCTTTCTTTTTAATTTACGTTTTGAGGTTACGTATATAAATTAAAAAATATAATTAATATTTTATCCGATGAACTAAATTGAGTATAAATGTAACGCCCCAAAATTAGGTATACGTCACCCATCTTGGGTCGCCACTTACATGGTACATAAATTCAAATACAACTTACTTAATATAATCATAGGTGTATAATACTGACATAAAGCGTGAGTTTGAATACAAATATTGTCTACTAGATATTATACAAACTCAAAAGGAGTCCTCATTACAACTATTATCACACTATTTCACGTAATAGTGAGGACTACTAATGCTATCCTCTCGGACCATTACTTCGTTCTCGACTGTCTCAAATGCTATGTTTCTCATTTCCTAAAGAGAAATAATTGAAAGAAAAAGGTGAGCTCAACTAAATTTCAAAGAAGAAATATTATGACTAAGATAATGCGAGAATAAATTATCATTAGCCTTCAACAAAATGTTAAACCGATAAAATACAATAGACAACCAGGTTTAAGCTGCGGTGAATTAGCAATCCATTAAAAGAGTCAAGTAGAGAATAAAGTCTACTATCTTTTAGGTTTTAAAAGGTTTTCATCAATTTTTTTTATCACGAGACTAGAACTTAATAAATAAACCACTACATATAATCATCCTTGTACTCACGGTCAAGGATTTTCATCAAATTATCAATGGTCATGACTATCCGAATCACCCCTTGGTCATAATCATACCAAAAACTATCCATCATCGCATTACATGCCATCGAGGACTTTTATCACATCATTTATAACAATGCCATGATTATACCGAATGATCCTCAGTCATAATCATACTAAGTTCATCTACGCACGCGTAGTTCAAAAGATAACATAATATATCATGAGGATGATGACAATGACATAATAATTCAATAAAACAAGTTCAAGAATTATTTAATCCATGAATTATTAACGTCCAAATTGTCAACATGATACTTATTTTGTAGAGTAAAATTCAAGAATGATCGGAAGAATATTTCCATGAAAAAATATCTTTGGATGAAACACAAATATCAAGGATATTCCACTAATTTCATGGAGTATATAAGTCAAAGTTTTAACCAATTGGATATAATAAAGAATGGAATAACAAAAGAAATCACCATGCATGCGATTCTTGATGTAGGCGAGTTATTCCAATGTAATAATAATAACGGGCAAGGGTCGGGGTGAAATTCACACCAAGCGAGGATGTTCCAACAGAATAATAAAGATGGAACCGGATCCGGAGGCAAAAAACATGAGATAGGATATTCAGCCAGAATGATAAAGAGCGGAACCAGGTGGGTGTAAAACACTGCGATGGGATGTTCCAACAGAATAATAAAAGCGGAACCCGGTTAGGTGTAAAACACATTGAGATGAGGATGTTCCAACGAGAATAATAGAAGAATGTCACCAAGTATAGGGTAAGCCATGTACAAAAGTTATTCCAATGAGAATAATAAAGAATGGAATAACATAAGGATTTCACCAAGTATAGGGTATGCTGCGTGTATACAAAGTTATGTATAGGGTATGCCACTTTTTTACGAGTTATTCCAATGTAATAATAATGAATGGAATAATGAAGTTCTCTTCAAGAAGAAAGAATAACACTTCTACCGTAAAAAGAACCTGAATATAGAAGTAGTGAAGTAGAAGGTATCTCTTCTTTCTATTTTTTCTCTCTATACCTTCTCTCTATAATTTTCTCTCTAGAGTTTCAATGAATTCGTAAGAAAATAATGAAGGAATGAAGCTTTATTTATAGGAAAATGGAATGCATAAGAATTAATCCATGAGCGGTCCAGATTGATTTACTTTAATCTGACGGTCCATATTTAAAGAAAAATCTTTTAAATAAAATATAATATATTCTATTTATATAAAAATATTTTACTATGCAAACACTATGCAAAATCTTATGCAAAACACTATGCAACACTATGCATAATAAAATATAATATATTCTATTTATAGAATAACTTTAATAAAGTATTCTATTTTATATAAAAGATGTTTCGCTTTTATTACGTTAATAATCTGAATAAAATAAAACGTCATTATCATTATAATAATTCATATTATTAATCGTGATAATGGAATCAAACCGAGTGACTTCTCACATAAGATCAATAATCAATCCAGTGTTTCTTATGCAACCACACGTGATTCTTTATCTTTTACTACCGAAAGTAGTTCAACAAGAATCACCGGTAAAACTTCCGCCGTTATTTTAATAAAATATTTTTGTCGTTTCTCAATCCGACAATAATTACATTAATAGGGTCCACCAATGATTGGTAGTTGTGCGAATATTCCCTCGCTAAACCTAATATTCCCCACCAATCGAATATAATATAACCACTTGCATACTTTGCAAAATTTATAAATACTACCCACAACTATAATATTATCTCAAATTCACACCATAATATTAAAAAATTATTTCGACAAAATTTAAATCTTTATTAATAAAATCTGGGGTCTCACAATCTCCCCTCCTTATGGAATTTCGCCCTCGAAATTAGAGTACGTACCTGATATGATAAAGAGGTGAGGATACCTTGAATACCTTTATTGTTAAAAATATTAAATTCATCTTCGTAATCCGCCAAAGATATTCATTAACAATTCATCTTTGCACTACAGGCCAAAGATATTTATTAACAATTCATCTTTGCACTACAAGCCAAAGATATATAACTGTAAAACCAATAATGCTAAGACGCAGCTTAATAGTATCACGACCACGAATTATCCATGCACCACTGGCCAAGGATATTCGTGTTTTCAATTCTGATTATGATTATTATACGAACAATCCTTCGGTCATAATCATACCAAGTCCATCTATGCTGCGTAAGCCGAGATAACTTTGAGCGCATCCATGAATTAATATTTCATTCTTTGAGACTCAATTTCAATAATTAATCCACATCATCGAATCATCCCCGCACTACGTGCCGAGGATATTCATTAAGTATCACGACCACAAATTATCCATGCACTACTACCAAAGATAATTGTGTTTTCAATTACTGGTTATGATTATACCGAACAATCCACGGTCATAATCATACCAAGTCCATCTATGCACGTAAAGCCACAGATGACTTTGAACACATCCATGAATTAATATTTCATTCTTTGAGACTCATTTCAATAATTAATCCATATCATCGAATCATCCCCGCACTACGTGCCGAGGATATTCATTAGTATCACGACCACAAATTATCCATGCACTACTACCAAAGATAATTGTGTTTTTTCAATTACTGATTATGATTATCTTAGAACAATCCCAGTCGTCATAATCATACCAAGTCCATCTACGCACTACGTGCCATGTAGATGACTTTCAACATAATATAAGCGTGAGGATAATGATATAAAGAATCAATCAAATGAGATAAAGGATAAATATTAAACATTTATAATATAATTTATCCAGATTCAAGAATATCCCCATGTTATCAATCACTTAATAATCTCATAATCTAATAACATTAATATTATAATAATATTTTAATCACTCACTTAAATTTATAAACAATTTATCTCAATTGTTTACGCTTTTACCATATAATGCATTTAATCATTCAAAATGCCATACTCATAAAATATCATCACCAATTATCAAATCCTCATCAAAAAAATATGCATATACTACTATATAGGATTCTTTAGCCATAAAATCCTATTTTCAACTTTGTTACTTCACATAACATATTTAACTCATATGTTCAGTAATTAAACTATTTTCATGAAAATACCAAATCAGTCCCAAAAATATTTCTTTTCTGGGATTTAGCATAATATAGTCCCATAATGAAAATATATTTTTCTCGGAATTTTTAAAATTCATTTACTATTTTTTTAAAAATCAATTTCCACTTAATTCCTTAAGAAATTAGCTACCTCAAGTTTAACTCCAAAAATTCCCAAATCTTGGCAGGACCTTACACATGTTAACGTGAGCTTCCAGTTTAAATTTCATGGTCATCGGAGTTATAGAACTCCGGTTATAGCGTTTTTTGTCGGAAAAACCTAAATATTGAAATAGTCATAACTTGCTCATTTTAAGTCAGAATGAGCTCATTTTTGGACAGGAGGTACTTTATACCATATAATTTCATGTCCCAAAAGGCCAGAATTTTTCTCATAATTTAAGTGGCCGAAACAGCCCCTTAAAGTTTCTGGGCAGTAGCATTTTCGAAATTTACAGCTTTGGCCTCCTTTGCTAAAATCAGTCCACACAAAAATCCACAACACCTTTTCCAGTAATTCTAATTGGATTAGTTAGGTAACTCGTAGATCTAACTCTAGGACTTGACCACATTCAAAAATTCAAAATATAATAAGAGATATGGTCAATTGAATTTCATGTTACGTTTTTCACCAAAATCTGATTTTCAACTCTTTGTGATTTCTAAGAAACTTTCATGTTTTCACATACTAACCAACATAACTCATCATAAAACTTACTAATACTTCATATACCCATGATTTTCATTATTCCAATGCTTTTATTATGACTTTCATCATAAACCACGTAAACTGTTCATTTTAGTTGAAGAAATATTTGAGGTTTTAAGAAATGGGTTTTTGTCTTTGGGGTCAATACAAAATTCGATTTCACGCTCTAGGGTAGGCTAGAAATCTTCAAGAATACGTCAAGAAATTTATTAATGATAGAAATATCATTCAAAGCGCTACTCTTATCCAAGACTTGGATAATACGTTACATTGATACCAACTGTGACTTCTATCCCTTAACCTAGATAGCACCTCACAATGATACCTATAAACTTGCCATCTTCATTCACGATGTCGCCTACTGAAAGTCCGGCCGATTGCATTCCACACAAGGAAGTTAACAATGAAAGGATCGGGGCTCTTTACTTATGGCTTGATATAACGTTGATTAACTTTAGGGTTTGGTTACTTTGAATTAGATATAACGAGGTTGGTTATGAATATAAAAGCTAACAACCTACTGAAAAGCATGATGAGTAGTTAACCAATTGATTCCTAAAATCACATCAAAGGCAAGTATTTTCAAAAGATACGATCGACGAAGTAACGTGAAAGTGTTTATTTGAATCAAACAAGATTTAAAAATAAGAGCGAGTAACGAAGGCTCCTACTAACGAAGTTTCAACCAATAAGTCAAAGTCTAACTTCTAGGAATCAAATTTAAGCGTTGAACGCAACTAGGTGAAATAAAAGAGTGGGTAGGCGGTATCTAACACACGGTATAGACTTCGCAAGAGCTTATGATTACTTACCGTGATAATCTTATTCGGGTTCCTCGTCACGAGAAAAAAACGCTCTCTCTTAAACCTACGGCTTTGGTTTATTCGGGGACGACCTTTGGTGCCTCCATCCTAGTTGGACTTGACTTCACTATATCGACAAAATCGAGCTAAATGACCTTCTCTTCTTGAAATTTCCACTTCTATTATCTTTGCCATGATTACCCTTCGAAGTGGTTACCATTCTTAGCATGATAATTTCACCCACGATGGTTATCATTGTTCGATAGCCGTTGCCGCCCGATATGATTATTATCGTGTTGTTGGTCGTTACCTTTTGTTTGGTGAATCAACACTCTCATGTGCTTCATTGCTTATCTCGGCATTTTCGGATGCCATTCTCAAACATCTTGTCACAAAACAAGGGTTAATTGACATGTAACAAATTATCCCTATATTCGAGTCGACCAATAAAATAGCACATAAACTTAGGTAGGTCATTCTAGCGAAGGTATTCCCCGTCTCTCCCTCCTAGTACTATTCTCACCTCTTAGCAGTGGGATCATATCCCTAAGCTCGATACCAACCGTGTGACTCTAGACACCAAATACAACTTACTAATATAAGCGTAGGTATGCAATACGACATAAAGCGTGAGTTTGAATACAAATATTGTCTACTAGATATTATACAAACTCAAAAGGAGTCCTCATTACAACTATTATCACACTATTTCGCGAGAATAGTGAGGACTACTAATGCTATCCTCGGACCATTACTTCGTTCCCAGACTCGTCTCAACTATATGTTCTCATTTCGAAGAGAACGGTGAAAGAAAAGGTGAGCTCAACTAGCCAAGAAGAAATATTATGACTAAGATAATGCGAATAAATTATCATTAGCCTTCAAATGATGTTAAAGCGATAAAATACAATAGACAACCGGTTTAAGCTGCAGTGAATTAGCAATCCATTAAAAGAGTCAAGTAGAGAATAAAGTCTACTATCTTTTAGGTTTTAAAAGGTTTTCATCAATTTTTTTTTATCGACTGAGACTCAAAACAATAAATAAACCACCACATATAATCATCCCTCGTACCACGGTCGAGGATTTTCATCAAATTATCAATGGTCATGACTATCCGAATCACCCCCGGTCATAATCATACCAAAAACTATCCATCACCGCATTACAAGCCAACGAGGACTTTTATCACATCATTTATAACAAGCCATGATTATCTTAGAATGATCCACTGGTCATAATCATACTAAGTTCATCTATGCACGTAAGCCAAAGATAACATAATATATCATGAGGATGATGACAATGACATAATAATTCAATAAAACAAGTTCAAGAATTATTTAATCCATGAATTATTAACGCCCAAATTGTCAACATGATACTATTTTGTAGAGTAAAATTCAAGAATGATCGGAAGAATATTTCCATGAAAAAATCTTTGGATGAAACACAAATATCAAGGATATTCCACTAATTTCATGGAGTATAGAAGTCAAAGTTTTAACCAATTTGGATATAATAAAGAATGGAATAACAAAAGAAATCACCATGCATGCGGTGCCCGCCAGGTAAAGTTATTCAAGCAGAATAATAATAACGGAACGGTCGGGTGAAATTCACACGCAAGCGGGATGTTCCAACAGAATAATAAAGATGGAACCGGATCCGGTGTAAAACACATGATAGGATATTCAACAGAATGATAAAAAGCGGAACTCAGTCGGTGTAAAACACATGATGAGGATGTTCCAGCGAGAATAATAAAAAGCGGAACCGGTCAGGTGTAAAACACATGAGCAGGATGTTCCAATGAGAATAATAGAAGAATGTCACCAAGTATAGGTAAATCAGCGTATCTGAGTTATTCCAATGAATAATAAGCAATGGAATAACATAAGGATTTCACCAAGTATAGGGTATCACAGCGTATAAAGTTAGTTATGTATAGGGTATGCCACTTTTACGAGTTATTCAGCAGAATAATAATGAATGGAATAATGAAGTTCTCTTCAAGAAGAAAAATAACACCCTTACCGTAAAAAGAACCGAATATAGAAGTAGTGAAGTAGCGAGAATCTTCTTCTTTCTTTCTATTTTTCTCTCTATAGCTTCTCTCTATAATTTCTCTCTCAGAGTTTCAATGAATTCGTAAGAAAATAATGAAGGAATGAGCTTATTTATAGGAAAATGGAATGCATAAGTAATTAATCCATGAAGCGGTCCAGATTGATTTACTTTAATCGGCGGTCCATATTTAAAGAAAAATCTTTTAAATAAAATATAATATATTCTATTTATATAAAAATATTTTACTATGCAAACACTATGCAAAATACTATGCAAAACACTACGCAACACTATGCATAATAAAATATAATATATTCTATTTATAGAATAACTTTAATAAAGTATTCTATTTTATATAAAAAGATGTTTACATTTTATTACGTTAATAATACGAATAAAATAAAAGCGTCATTATCATTATAATAATTCATATTATTAATCGTGATAATGGAATCAAACCGGTGACTTCTCACATAAGCATCAATAATCAATACTGGTGTGTTCTTATGCAACCACACGTATTCTTCGTACTTTTACTACCGAGTAGTTCAACAATAACACCGGTAAAACTTCCGCCGTTATTTTAATAAAATATTTTTTTGTCGTTTTCTCAATCCGACAATAATTACATTGTAGGGTCCACCAATGATTGGTAGTTATACGAATATTCCTCGCTAAACCGAATATTCCCGACCAATCGAATATAATATAACCACTTGCATACTTTGCAAAATTTATAAATACTACCCACAACTATAATATTATCTCAAATTCACACCATAATATTAAAAATTATTTCGACAAAATTTAAATCTTTATTAATAAAATCTGGGGTCTCACAATCTCCCTCCTTATGGAATTTCCGCTCGAAATTTGAAAGTACGTACTGATATGATAAAGAGGTGAGGATACCTTGAATACCTTTATTGTTAAAATATTAAATTCATCTTCGTAATCCGCCAAAGATATTCATTAACAATTCATCTTTGCACCACACGTGCCAAAGATATTTATTAACAATTCATCTTTGCCTACAAGCCAAAATATATAAATCAGTAAAACCAATAATGCTAAGACGCGACTTAATAGTATTACGACCACGAATTATCCATGCACCCTTCGCCGAGGATATTCGTGTTTTCAATTACGGTTATGATTATACTTAGAAACAATCCTTGGTCATAATCATACCAAGTCCATCTATGCATGCGTAAGTTTCACGAGATAACTTTGAACGCATCCATGAATTAATATTTCATTCTTTGAGACTCATTTCAATAATTAATCCACATCATCGAATCATCCCTCGCACTACGTGCCGAGGATATTCATTAAGTATCACGACCACAAATTATCCATGTACTACTACCAAAGATAATTGTGTTTTCAATTCTGTTATGATTATCCGAACAATCCTCGGTCATAATCATACCAAGTCCATCTATGCACGTAAAGCCACGAGATGACTTTGAACACATCCATGAATTAATATTTCATTCTTTGAGACTCATTTCAATAATTAATCCATATCATCGAATCATCCCCGCACTACTGTGCCGAGGATATTCATTAGTATCACGACCACAAATTATCCATGCACTACTACCAAAGATAATTGTGTTTTCAATTCTGGTTATGATTATCTAGAACAATCCTCTGGTCATAATCATACCAAGTCCATCTATGCACTACGTGCCATGAGATGACTTTCAACATAATATAAGCGTGAGGATAATGATATAAAGAATCAATCAAATGAGATAAAGGATAAATATTAAACATTTATAATATAATTTATCCAGGATTCAAGAATATCCCCATGTTATCAATCACTTAATAATCTCATAATCTAATAACATTAATATTATAATAATATTTTAATCACTTCTTAAATTTATAAACAATTTATCTCAATTGTTTACGCTTTTACCATATAATGCATTTAATCATTCAAAAATGCCATACTCATAAAATATCATCACCAATTATCAAATCCTCATCAAAAAAATATGCATATACTCTATATAGGATTCTTTAGCCATAAAATCCTATTTTCAACTTTGTTACTTCACATAACATATTTAACTCATATGTTCAGAATTAAACTATTTTCATGAAAATACCAAATCAGTCCCAAAAATATTTCTTTTCTGGGATTTAGCATAATATAGTCCCATAATGAAAATATATTTTTCTCGGAATTTTAAAATTCATTTACTATTTTTAAAATCAATTTCCACTTAATTCCTTAAGAAATTAGCTACCTCAAGTTTAACTCCAAAATTCCCAAATCTTGGCAGGACCTTACACATGTTAACGTGAGCTTCAGTTTAAATTTCATGGTCATCGGAGTTATAGAACTCAGGTTATAGCGTTTTAAATCGGAAAAACCTAAATATTGAAATAGTCATAACTTGCTCATTTTAAGTCGAGAATGAGCTCATTTTTGGACAGGAGGTACTTTATACCATATAATTTCATGTCCCAAAAGGCCAGAATTTTTCTCATAATTTAAGTGGCCGAAACAGCCCTTAAAGTTTCTGGGCAGTAGCATTTTCGAAATTTACAGCTTTGGCCTCCTTTGCTAAAATCAGTCCACACAAAATCCACAACACCTTTTCCAGTAATTCTAATTGGATTAGTTAGGTAACTCGTAGATCTAACTCTAGGACTTGACCACATTCAAAAATTCAAAATATAATAAGAGATATGGTCAATTGAATTTCATATTACGTTTTTCACCAAAATCGATTTTCAACTCTTTGTGATTTCTAAGAAACTTTCATGTTTTCACATACTAACCAACATAACTCATCATAAAACTTACTAATACTTCATATACCCATGATTTTCATTATTCCAATGCTTTTATTATGACTTTCATCATAAACCACGTAAACTGTTCATTTTAGTTGAAGAAATATTTGAGGTTTTAAGAAATGGGTTTTTATCTTTGGGGTCGATACAAAATTCGATTTCACGCTCTAGGGTAGGCTAGGAAATCTTCAAGAATACGTCAAGAAATTTATTAATGATAGAAATATCATTCAAAACTGCTACTCTTATCCAAGACTTGGATAGTACGTTACATTGATACCAACTGTGACTTCTATCCCTTAACCTAGATAGCACCTCACAATGATACCTATAAACTTGCCATCTTCATTCACGATGTCGCCTACAGAAAGTCCGGCTTCGGTGCATTCCACACAAGGAAGTTAACAATGAAAGGATCGGGGCTCTTTACTTATGGCTTGATATAACAGTGATTAACTTTAGGGTTTGGTTACTTTGAATTCGTATAACAGGTTGGTTATGAATATAAAAGCTAACAACCTTACGAAAAGCATGATGAGTAGTTAACCAATTGATTCCTAAAATCACATCAAAGGCAAGTATTTTTAAAAAGATACGATCGACAGTGTAGCGTGAAAGTGTTTATTTGAATCAAACAAGATTTAAAAATAGTAAGCGATAACGAAGGCTCCTACTAACGAAGTTTCAACCAATAAGTCAAAGTCTAACTTCTAGGAATCAAATTTAAACGTTGAAGCGCTAACTAGGTGAAATAAAAGAGTGGGTAGAACCGGTATCTAACACACGGTATAGACTTGCAAGAGCTTATGATTACTTACCCGTGATAATCTTATTCGGGGTTCCTCGTCACGAGAAAAAAACGCTCTCTCTTAAACTACCGGCTTTGGTTTGTGCGGGGATGACCTTTGGTGCCTCCATCCTAGTTGGACTTGACTTCACTATACGACAAAATCGAGCTAAATGACCTTCTCTTCTTGAAATTTCCACTTCTATTATCTTTGCCATGATTACCACCGAAGTGGTTACCATTCTTAGCATGATAATTTCACCCACGATGGTTATCATTGTTCTGATAGCCGTTGCCACCAGTATGATTATTATCGTGTTGTTGGTCGTTACCTTTTGTTTGAGCTGAATCAACACTCTCATGTGCTTCATTGCTTATCTCAGCATTTTCAGATGCCATTCTCAAACACTGTCACAAAACAAGGGTTAATTGACATGTAACAAATTATCCCTATATTCTGACTGACCAATAAAATAGCACATAAACTTAGGTAGGTCATTCTAGCGAAGGTATTCCCCGTCTCTCCCCTCCTAGTACTATTCTCACCTCTTAGCCAGGGATCATATCCCTAAGCTCTGATACCAACTGTGACTCTAGACACCAAATACAACTTACTAATATAACTGTCGTGTACAATACGACATAAACTGTGAGTTTGAATACAAATATTGTCTACTAGATATTATACAAACTCAAAAGGAGTCCTCATTACAACTATTATCACACTATTTCACAGAATAGTGAGGACTACTAATGCTATCCTCTGGACCATTACTTCGTTCCCGACTCGTCCCAATATATGTTCTCATTTCAAGAGAAGAACGGTGAAAGAAAGGGTGAGCTCAACTAGCCCGAGAAGAAATATTATGACTAAGATAATGCAGAATAAATTATCATTAGCCTTCAACAGTGTTAAACTGATAAAATACAATAGACAACCAGTTTAACTGCAGCGGAATTAGCAATCCATTAAAAGAGTCAAGTAGAGAATAAAGTCTACTATCTTTTAGGTTTTAAAAGGTTTTCATCAATTTTTTTTTATCGCTGAGACTCAGCTTAATAAATAAACCACCACATATAATCATCCCTGTACCACGGTCAAGGATTTTCATCAAATTATCAATGGTCATGACTATACCGAATCACCCCTGGTCATAATCATACCAAAAACTATCCATCACTGCATTACAAGCCACTGAGGACTTTTATCACATCATTTATAACAAGCCATGATTATACCGAATGATCCCTGGTCATAATCATACTAAGTTCATCTATGCACGTAAGCCAAAGATAACATAATATATCATGAGGATGATGACAATGACATAATAATTCAATAAAACAAGTTCAAGAATTATTTAATCCATGAATTATTAACGTCCAAATTGTCAACATGATACTATTTTGTAGAGTAAAATTCAAGAATGATCAGAAGAATATTTCCATGAAAAAAATACTGGATGAAACACAAATATCAAGGATATTCCACTAATTTCATGGAGTATAGAAGTCAAAGTTTTAACCAACTGGATATAATAAAGAATGGAATAACAAAAGAAATCACCATGCATGCAGACTGCGCGATGACGGAGTTATTTCAACAGTAATAATAATAACGGAACCGGTCGGTGAAATTCACTGCAAGCGGGATGTTCCACAGAATAATAAAGATGGAACCGGATCCGGTGTAAAAAACACAGATAGGATATTCAACAGAATGATAAAAGAGCGGAACCGGTCCAGGTGTAAAAACCTGAGCATGGATGTTCCAGCGAGAATAATAAAAAGCGGAACCGAGTCGGTGTAAAAACATGCGACAGGATGTTCCAATGAGAATAATAGAAGAATGTCACCAAGTATAGGGTAGCCAGCGATATCAAAAGTTATTCCAATGAATAATAAGCAATGGAATAACATAAGGATTTCACCAAGTATAGGGTATGCTGGCGTATCTGAAGTTATGTATAGGGTATGCCACTTTTACAAAGTTATTCAATGAATAATAATGAATGGAATAATGAAGTTCTCTTCAAGAAGAAAAAATAACACCCTTACTAGTAAAAAGAACCTAATATAGAAGTAGTGAAGTAGTAGAAGTAATACTCTTCTTCTTTCTATTTTTCTCTCTATAGCTTCTCTCTATAATTTCTCTCTCAGAGTTTCAATGAATTCGTAAGAAAATAATGAAGGAATGAGCTTTATTTATAGGAAAATGGAATGCATAGTAACTAATCCATGAAGCGGTCTGATTGATTGATTTACTTTAATCGACGGTCCATATTTAAAGAAAAATCTTTTAAATAAAATATAATATATTCTATTTATATAAAATATTTTACTATGCAAACACTATGCAAAAATACTATGCAAAAAACACTATGCAACACTATGCATAATAAAATATAATATATTCTATTTATAGAATAACTTTAATAAAGTATTCTATTTTATATAAAAGATGTTTCTATTTTATTACGTTAATAATCTGAATAAAATAAAAGCGTCATTATCATTTATAATAATTCATATTATTAATCGACAATAATGGAATCAAACCGAGTGACTTCTCACATAAGCATCGATAATCAATACTGGTGTGTTCTTATGCAACCACACGTATTCATCGTACTTTTACTACTGAGAGTAGTTCAACAAGAACCACGGTAAAACTTCCGCCGTTATTTTAATAAAATATTTTTGTCGTTTTCTCAATCAAATGATAATTAATTTCGCTAGGTCCACCAATGATTGAGTAGTTATGCGAATATTCCCTCGCTAAACAAGAATATTCCCAGACCAATCGAATATAATATAACCACTTGCATACTTTGCAAAATTTATAAATACTACCCACAACTATAATATTATCTCAAATTCACACCATAATATTAAAAAATTATTTTCGACAAAATTTAAATCTTTATTAATAAAATCGGGGTCTCACAATCTCCCTCCTTATGGAATTTAAGCCCTCGAAATTAGAAAACGATACTGATATGATAAAGAGGTGAGGATACCTTGAATACCTTTATTGTTAAAAATATTAAATTCATCTTCGTAATCCGCCAAAGATATTCATTAACAATTCATCTTTGCACCACAGGCCAAAGATATTTATTAACAATTCATCTTTGCACTACAAGCCAAAGATATATAACTGTAAAACCAATAATGCTAAGACGCAGCTTAATAGTATCACGACCACGAATTATCCATGCACCATTCGGCGAGGATATTCGTGTTTTTCAATTGATTATGATTATACCGAACAATCCTTGGTCATAATCATACCAAGTCCATCTATGCTGCGTAAAGCGAGATAACTTTGAACGCATCCATGAATTAATATTTCATTCTTTGAGACTCATTTCAATAATTAATCCACATCATCGAATCATCACCGCACTACGTGCCGAGGATATTCATTAGTATCACGACCACAAATTATCCATACACTACTACCAAAGATAATTGTGTTTTCAATTACTGGTTATGATTATACCGAACAATCCACGGTCATAATCATACCAAGTCCATCTATATGCGTAAGCCACGAGATGACTTTGAACACATCCATGAATTAATATTTCATTCTTGAGACTCATTTCAATAATTAATCCATATCATCGAATCATCCCCGCACTACTGGTGCCAAGGATATTCATTAAGTATCACGACCACAAATTATCCATGACTACTACCAAAGATAATTGTGTTTTCAATTCTGAGTTATGATTATACCGAACAATCCTCTGGTCATAATCATACCAAGTCCATCTACGCACTACTACTGCCACGAGATGACTTTCAACATAATATAAGCGTGAGGATAATGATATAAAGAATCAATCAAATGAGATAAAGGATAAATATTAAACATTTATAATATAATTTATCCGAGATTCAAGAATATCCCCATGTTATCAATCACTTAATAATCTCATAATCTAATAACATTAATATTATAATAATATTTTAATCACTTCTTAAATTTATAAACAATTTATCTCAATTGTTTACGCTTTACCATATAATGCATTTAATCATTCAAAATGCCATACTCATAAAATATCATCACCAATTATCAAATCCTCATCAAAAAATATGCATATACTCTATATAGGATTTCTTTAGCCATAAAATCCTATTTTCAACTTTGTTACTTCACATAACATATTTAACTCATATGTTCAGTAATTAAACTATTTTCATGAAAAATACCAAATCAGTCCCAAAAATATTTCTTTTCTGGGATTTAGCATAATATAGTCCCATAATGAAAATATATTTTCTCGAATTTTTAAAATTCATTTACTATTTTTAAAAATCAATTTCCACTTAATTCCTTAAGAAATTAGCTACCTCAAGTTTAACTCCAAAAATTCCCAAATCTTGGCAGGACCTTACACATGTTAACGTGAGCTTCCAGTTTAAATTTCATGGTCATCGGAGTTATAGAACTCGGTTATAGCGTTTTAAATCGGAAAAACCTAAATATTGAAATAGTCATAACTTGCTCATTTTAAGTCAGAATGAGCTCATTTTTGGACAGGAGGTACTTTATACCATATAATTTCATGTCCCAAAAGGCCAGAATTTTTCTCATAATTTAAGTGGCCGAAACAGCCCCTTAAAGTTTCTGGGCAGTAGCATTTTCGAAATTTACAGCTTTGGCCTCCTTTGCTAAAATCAGTCCACACAAAAATCCACAACACCTTTTCCAGTAATTCTAATTGGATTAGTTAGGTAACTCGTAGATCTAACTCTAGGACTTGACCACATTCAAAAATTCAAAATATAATAAGAGATATGGTCAATTGAATTTCATGTTACGCTTTTTCACCAAAATCGATTTTCAACTCTTTGTGATTTCTAAGAAACTTTCATGTTTTCACATACTAACCAACATAACTCATCATAAAACTTACTAATACTTCATATACCCATGATTTTCATTATTCCAATGCTTTTATTATGACTTTCATCATAAACCACGTAAAAAGCTATTCATTTTAGTTGAAGAAATATTTGAGGTTTTAAGAAATGGGTTTTTGTCAGACGGGTCAATACAAAATTCGATTTCACGCTCTAGGGTAGGCTAGGAAATCTTCAAGAATACGTCAAGAAATTTATTAATGATAGAAATATCATCAAAAAGCGCTACTCTTATCCAAGACTTGGATGATACGTTACATTGATACCAACTGTGACTTCTATCCCTTAACCTAGATAGCACCTCACAATGATACCTATAAACTTGCCATCTTCATTCACGATGTCGCCCTACTGAAAGTCCGGCCCGATTGCATTCCACACAAGGAAGTTAACAATGAAAGGATCGGGGCTCTTTACTTATGGCTTGATATAACGGTGATTAACTTTAGGGTTTGGTTACTTTGAATTAGTATAATGAGTTGGTTATGAATATAAAAGCTAACAACCTTACGAAAAGCATGATGAGTAGTTAACCAATTGATTCCTAAAATCACATCAAAGGCAAGTATTTTTCAAAAGATACGATCGACGAGTAACGTGAAAGTGTTTATTTGAATCAAACAAGATTTAAAAATAGTAAGCGATATGAAGGCTCCTACTAACGAAGTTTCAACCAATAAGTCAAAGTCTAACTTCTAGGAATCAAATTTAAACGTTGAACATAACTAGGTGAAATAAAAGAGTGGGTAGAACCGGTATCTAACACGGTATAGACTTCGCAAGAGCTTATGATTACTTACCCGTGATAATCTTATTCGGGTTCCTCGTCACGAGAAAAAAACGCTCTCTCTTAAACTCACGGCTTTGGTTTATGCAGGGACGACCTTTGGTGCCTCCATCCTAGTTGGACTTGACTTCACTATATCGACAAAATCGAGCTAAATGACCTTCTCTTCTTGAAATTTCCACTTCTATTATCTTTGCCATGATTACCAATCAAGTGGTTACCATTCTTAGCATGATAATTTCACCCACGATGGTTATCATTGTTACGATAGCCGTTGCCACCGAGATGATTATTATCGTGTTGTTGGTCGTTACCTTTTGTTTGAAATTTGAATCAACACTCTCATGTGCTTCATTGCTTATCTCAAAGATTTTCGGATGCCATTCTCAAACACTTGTCACAAAACAAGGGTTAATTGACATGTAACAAATTATCCCTATATTACGATGACCAATAAAATAGCACATAAACTTAGGTAGGTCATTCTAATGAAGGTATTCCCCTGCTCTCCCCTCCTAGTACTATTCTCACCTCTTAGCCGGGGATCATATCCTAAAGCTCGATACCAACTGTGACTCTAGACACCAAATACAACTTACTAATATAAGCTCGTGTATGCAACGACATAAAGCGTGAGTTTGAATACAAATATTGTCTACTAGATATTATACAAACTCAAAAGGAGTCCTCATTACAACTATTATCACACTATTTCACGAATAGTGAGGACTACTAATGCTATCCTACGGACCATTACTTCGTTCCCCGACTCGTCGGCCTATGTTCTCATTTTTCACAGAAGAGAACGGTGAAAGAAAAAAAGGTGAGCTCAACTAATTCAAAGAAGAAATATTATGACTAAGATAATGCGAGAATAAATTATCATTAGCCTTCAATGATGTTAAAGCGATAAAATACAATAGACAACCGGTTTAAGCTGCGGTGAATTAGCAATCCATTAAAAGAGTCAAGTAGAGAATAAAGTCTACTATCTTTTAGGTTTTAAAAGGTTTTCATCAATTTTTTTTATCATTGAGACTCAAATTTTAATAAATAAACCACCACATATAATCATCCCCGCACTACTGGCCAAGGATTTTCATCAAATTATCAATGGTCATGATTATATACCGAATCACCCCCTGGTCATAATCATACCAAAAACTATCCATCATCGCATTACAAGCCAATCGAGGACTTTTATCACATCATTTATAACAAAGCCATTATTATACCGAATGATCGCAGTCATAATCATACTAAGTTCATCTATGCACGTAAAGCAAAGATAACATAATATATCATGAGGATGATGACAATGACATAATAATTCAATAAAACAAGTTCAAGAATTATTTAATCCATGAATTATTAACGTCCAAATTGTCAACATGATCTTATTTTGAGAGTAAAATTCAAGAATGATCGGAAGAATATTTCCATGAAAAAAATCTTTGGATGAAACACAAATATCAAGGATATTCCACTAATTTCATGGAGTATATAAGTCAAAGTTTTAACCAACCTGGATATAATAAAGAATGGAATAACAAAAGAAATCACCGTGCATGCAGATTGCTTGATGCATATGCGTTATTATTCAGCGTAGAATAATAATAACGGAACCGGTCGGTGAAATTCACACCAAGCGGGATGTTCCAACAGAATAATAAAGATGGAACCGGATCCGGTGTAAAACACATGATAGGATATTCCAACAGAATGATAAAGAGCGGAACCAGTCGGTGTAAAACACATGACGCATGGATGTTCCAATGGAATAATAAAAGCGGAACTGTGTCCGTGTAAAACACATGCATGGATGTTCCAATGAGAATAATAGAAGAATGTCACCAAGTATAGGGTAAACCACAGATATCTGAGTTATTCCAACAGAATAATAAGCAATGGAATAACATAAGGATTTCACCAAGTATAGGGTATGTCACAGCGTACAAGTTATGTATAGGGTATGCCACTTTTTACAAAAGTTATTCCAATGAATAATAATGAATGGAATAATGAAGTTTCTCTTCAAGAAAAAAAAAAATAACAATACTTACCGTAAAAAATCGAATATATAAGTAGTGAAGTAGCAGTAATCTCTTCTTCTTCTACATTTTTCTCTATAGCTTCTCTCTATAATTTTCTCTCTAGAGTTTCAATGAATTAAGTAAGAAAATAATGAAGGAATGAGCTTCTATTTATAGGAAAATGGAATGCATAAGAACTAATCCATGAGCGGTCCAGATTGATTTACTTTAATCGACGATCCATATTTAAAGAAAAATCTTTTAAATAAAATATAATATATTCTATTTATATAAAAATATTTTACTATGCAAACACTATGCAAAAAATACTATGCAAAACACTTTGCAACACTACGATAATAAAATATAATATATTCTATTTATAGAATAACTTTAATAAAGATTCTATTTTATATAAAAAGATGTTTTACTGTTTTATTACGTTAATAATACTGAATAAAATAAAACGTCATTATCATTATAATAATTCATATTATTAATAAATGATAATGGAATCAAACCGAGTGACTTCTCACATAAAGATTAATAATCAATACAGGGTATTCTTATGCAACCACACGTATTCTTGACTTTTACTACTGAAAGTAGTTCAACAAGAACTACGGTAAAACTTCCGCCGTTATTTTAATAAAATATTTTTGTCGTTTTCTCAATCCGACAATAATTACATCATAGGGTCCACCAATGATTGAGTAGTTGTACGAATATTCCCTCGCTAAACCGAATATTAAAACCAATCGAATATAATATAACCACTGCATACTTTTGCAAAATTTATAAATACTACCCACAACTATAATATTATCTCAAATTCACACCATAATATTAAAAATTATTTCGACAAAATTTAAATCTTTATTAATAAAATAAAGGTCTCACAATAAAATTTTAATATTAACCTTCTAAAATTTATTAGAAGATGAGAGAGAAATAAATTAGTCTTTAATATCCTTTATGAAAAATTAAATATTTATAAATAAAAAGAACAAAATTTCTCTAAAAAACAAATAAAAGGCGACAGAGGGAGTATCATTAAAATAATTTGAAAAATATAATTAATAATATATTTACTCTAATAACATCATTTTTGAAATTATATGATTGGTTATGAATATTAGTGGGGACGAGTGCAACTGCTGTTATCCAAAAAAACATTAGAAAATTGAATTACATTTATCAATTCCAAGTAAAATTGAACTTGGACTTTGGAGGAGTCACAAGGAAAATAATTGGAATAATTAATTGGACCCATTTTGACTGTTCTTATGCATGTGAACGGAACCTAGTGACTGAATAATGCTAATTTCGTGGTCCAATCCAATCATGCCAACGATATTAGGGCAACTCCCGTGGGCTATGTTTCAATCTTTATGTTTTTCTGTACTTGTTTAATTCCGAAATCAAATTTTGGAATTAGTTTACGCCAAGTCTGATCAGGGATTGATATAGTCAACAACCAAACAAAGGAGTTTGCAGCAAAATAAGGTTTAATAACCTCTTTACATAGACATAAATATTTCTTCCGTCTCAATTTGAGTGTCACAGTTGAAAATAACATGATCATGTCATAAGCTTCTATCTTATCTAGCAATCTGAAGATGAAGTAATAACTAATAATGCTCATGAAACTCTAAAATTATCATATGTTCTACAACTTGGGCATTTCTGATGACTATAATGGCAAATGCCATAAACAACAAACTGGGAACCAAGACGACATGTTTCAACTTTCAACCCCTTACACCACCATCAATCACTTCCCCATTTTCTCACAACGCTCTCTTTAGCAGAACAAGGAGTATAGTTTTCCTCCCTAGGAATGCTATCAAATTTGGCGTGAGTAGATGGAGATACCGTTCTAAGAATCTTTGATGTTACAAAGGTTAATCCATTCCTTGTTCCCCTCAAAGCAAACAGCAAGGGATTGAAGAAGACTGCAAGTATCACGTCGCCTTTAGCAATTATCAAGTACTGTTAAAGAATAGAATTCAAAGAAACTACATGAGAGAGAGGTAATTATACACAAAAAAACGTTCAACAAGGTAAAAAAACGGAGCTGATTGAACTGCCTACCATGACAATAATGCCTAAGATAGTGAGACCCGCTTGCTGTGCTTCCTGCCAGAAATTGTCATCATTGGACCCACCAAACCATCTAAACCAACCTCCTCCACCTGAATCACCTCCGCCACCTGCTTCTTCCCTTTTCTTGATTTCTTTGTCCCATTTCTCAAACTCTGTTTTTTTCCCGCCAAGTGCACTTTCTAATGCTTTCCTGGCCTGCTCCTGTTACATGAGATGTGCTAAGGTAAATCCCATGAAGCACAGTGAAAAAAAGGAACTAATGAAGAATGCAAGAAAACAAATGGAAGAATCAAACTGAGAAATTAAGCCTCATCGCAAAAATCAAAATGAAATATATCTTGCACTTTAATTCATTAAGCCTCCATGTCATATGTATTTGTCTTTTTTTCTTGAACAAAAAAAAAACCCTTATCAAATGTTTTGCTTTCTTTTTTATTTCTATGTCACGTGTATTTTGACTGCACAGCTCCACAAATCATACCCTAACTTCTTGAGGTTAGCTTCAATAGTTGCCAGTCTTTTCCATTCTATCTAAAGCATAATTTATTAAGTACTTGGTCATCCCTCAGCCATCCTGACACCAAAAACTCCAGGGATGCAAGCATTTAGAAGTTTACCCTCAGATTGATTATTTTATCCGAATTCATGTTTGTAGAGGTTTAACCAACTTCTTACCAAGCGAGATACTGATATTGTCACTCTTGTGAATGGAAAGATAATAAACATAACAAGTAAAAGTTTTTTATCATTTATACTCAAGCCTCTTACTTTGGATAAAGAAGTAGAACAATCTAGAAATCTAAACCAAGAAAAGTATCCATTGTATGATCATAAATCCGTCTTTGGTGCACAAAAAGCATACTTCGTAGTGCATGTCAGCATGTGTATTAGAATTAATTTTGTATAAGATGCCAAGGTGGTTCATGATTAAAGTTATATTTTCACTGTAATGCTAGTCCTAATAATTGTTGGGTTAGTGTAATACTGAAAAAGTGTTGTAATTCTAATTTTGATTTATGGAGTGAGAGTTTGATAGAAAGCTTCTATTATAGTGTTTCTTCCGATTTATTGTAATGGTAGGCTTCCTCCATATTTCTTCTTTCTTCTCCTATTATCTTAATTCCACTCTGCATGCTCTCCATTGTTTTCTTCTCTTTTTTTTAATAAAAAAAATACATAATAAAATCCCAATTTTTTTTCCAAAGCAAGAAATAAGACTCAAAAGAATCAGGGCAAGCCTCTTCTCATCTTCTGTTAATAATGTTAATAATGCAGCAGACAGACCAATGAATACTTGAATTTCACTATGCTGATCCACATCCGCTTACCAAGACTCTTAAAACTACATAATGGAAAGATATCCCTAATTCCTTTACCCTTTTCTTCCTCCTGAACAAGGAACGAATCAGCGGGGAAACCAACCCCCCCCCACCCCACCCCACCCCACCCCCACCCCCACTACCACTAATTGTGGTAATACCCAAATAACCAAACAAACAGAAAACCATATCTAAACACTCAATAGCAAAAACTCCATAGCAAAGGGGTCTTATTCAGATTTTGGGAGCATATGAAATAACTAGTGAGTAGTGAGTTATAATTCTATCACACCATGCATTGATCTTGGCTCACCGTAAGCCATTCATATTTTGGGTAGCTAAGATCTTCATGGATTAGAAATTTAAACGAGGTTAAGAATTAAGATATAGCACATTAGGAAAGATAAAGAACAAGCTTTAAAACATGATACATAGGTATGAAAAGAGCACAAAGGGAGTAAATTAAACAATCTATACATGGTATACAACATCAGAGGGCCTATCAGTAGTGAACACTAAGGTAGGGCGGGTAGATCAAGAAACAGCTGTAGCGGTAGGAAGTAACCCACACACATACAGCATACAACATACATCTACTACTCTTTATAGTTTATATGAACTTATTCTTCTTATTATCTGAGGGAGTAGAAAACTTGGAACAGTCCATAGTAGCAAAATAAGAAAAGCTCAAATTCTTCAAAACATTCAGGATTTTTAGGTAGCAAGAATTGGAGTTGGTTTGAACTTCCATTTCTGCAAAATACCAAATCTTGCATTATCAGCTAATTTGGTTCCTGCCAGTTGAGGTTCCTCAATTCAAACACACACGATCAGAATTTTTGTTCCACACACAAACACAACTACAATTCCCGGAAAAACACATACCCACAAGCGAAATTCTCTCTGTCAAGTCTTTGGCAATTGACACAACATATATACAAGCTAAATCAATTATAATACTAGGGTCATTTTTCAACAAGTAAAATTCTTTCAGTTGGGTCCTCCCAACTTTACACACAAAAAAAGTAAAATTGTTTCTGGCAAGTGGGTATTTCACAGTTCACACAAGTAAAATTGTTTCTGTCAGGTGGGTTTTTTCTCAGTTCACAAAAACAGCTAAATTGTATCTATTAGTTGGGGGTTTTCTCGATTCAGTCAGCCACATTGAATAGCTTCATATGAAACTTTCCCATTAAAATAAGTGAAATTTTCTTTTAACCATATGACAAGTCAAACTTTGCTTAACTGAGTAGAAATATTTGGTACCTGCTTGCCATTATTCGAGAATAGGCAAGAAAATCGGCCGGTGCACTTGAGGTTCTGTTGGAGAGAAGTCCAACTGTAGAACCCCTGTCGATGGCGGGTCGATGTGCTGGCCCGAATACGATATGGGTCCGGACGGTACGAGGAAGGAGGTAGAAGAATTGGGGTTGGAGACCGTAGGTTTAGAACTTGCGCCATAGTTTGCACATTTTTTCCCCCTTGTACAACTTTATATGATTCGTCTTTCTAAAAAAGCATAATAAAATCCCATTTGAATGAGAGTTAAAATCTACTTTTCTTAAAAATTACATACTACTCCTTCCGTTCCAAGATAAAAATTTTGGTGGATTTTTCACGCATATTAAAAAGATGAATAAAATAATAAAAGTATCGATAATAATGTTATTAACTATGGAAAGAGAATTAAAATAAAAAAAAGTATGAGATATATAATAATCGTAACTTATGGCATTTTATGAGATTCTATTTCTAATCTCTTCATTCTTTATGTAGAAGATCAAGTTTAATTGATAATGTCAATAAAAATAACTTATCAATAGTGAATTATCACGTATTATTTTTAGATTTGTATTAATAAAAGGATAATATAATAAGTTTGTTCACCTATTATTTTAGAAATATATATTAAATCTAATAAATGATAGAATTCTCATGAAATTTAAATAATTAAAGATTGACAACATGAAATCAATTAGGATTTTAATCCTAACTTCCGAATGACTTAGTCATCTCTATCCAATAATTTAAACTAATTAACTCAACTCACATAAAATTGATTTTAGTTCAAGCTAGACTCATATTTGACATTTTTATAAGCGAAGATAATATTTTTACATGTATTTTTAATTTAAATAATAAATAAATATCATCTTCGTATGGAAAAAAATGAAATAAAACTATAATTTTTATCTTTAGAAACATTTTTTCAGACAATAAAAGGCAAAAAAACAACAAAATTCAAATTCTACTTATTTAACTTTTAATCGAGTTTAATCAGAAAAACAAAGCAAAATCATAAACAATTAATAAGATATTTGTCTTTATATCTCCTTCATATCTCTATCTTAAATTTTATAAAAAGGAAAAAACAGATATTCAGGTGGCATTTTACCATTTTAAACCTCATTTCATACCAAAAGCAAACGGTTATAGGGCAAATAAGCCATTTTCACATGTTCTATAGAGAGAGATAGACAGAGAGAGTGAGTGATTGAGAAAGAGGAGAGATACAGACAGAGTGAATAGGGAAAGGAGAGAGAGACAGAGAGAAGGAAAGAAAGGAGAGAGAGAGAGAGACGAGTCCGTTATTTTTCTGTTAATATATGTACGTAGGGAAGGCAAAACCATGGCGTCTGACCAAGAAATAGCTAAATGTCTAGAGACGATACTCAGTCAATCGGACCCTAACTCCTTCACAACCTTCAACGGCGTTGTTCAGCAGCTGGAAGCCAAGCTAGGGTTAGACCTTTCACAAAAGGCTGGCTTTATCAGAGACCAAATCAATTTCCTCCTCCGATCTCACCCTCCTCAGCCTCTTCCACCCAGGGACCATTTCGCCCTCCAGCATCACCCACAATTCCCAAATACCCAACCCCAATTTCATCCCCATTTTGCCCTTCCGCCGCAGCAGCAGCACCGCCCTGAGTATAACCTCAACTTCCTCAACCCTTTTCAGCCGCAGCTGCCGCAAGCTAAGCCACCAACTCAGCCGCAGCTCAGGCAGCCGCAAGTGCAGCCAGCTCAGGTGGTCAAAACCGAAGCTAATGTTCAGGATCTAAAGCCTAATATATCTGATGCCCCGAAAGAAAGGTAGTTTCTTTAACCCATTTTCGTTGGAATTTTGCGTTTCGGGTAATTCTTGAATGTTGTAAATGAGTTCAGTAATTTCGAAGTCGGGGTTTGTGTAATAGGACTTTACTTTTAATTGAAAGTCATGGCTTAAGGTGGTTTGAAAGACATGATGGGTAAAATTGGATTATAAAGTCCTTTTAAGTAATTGGTATATAAGGAAGTGTCCACTTGAGTATCCTCAAAGCTCTGAAGTCTGAGCTAACTTTTTTGATGTTAGCTACTTAAGAATTTGAATTAATTACTTCATGTTATAGATGGCTTAGTACCATTTCATATTTTTTAAAAAGTAAATATAAAGCTGTCCTATTTTGTCAACCCAACCCAACAAAGCCATTTCTGTGGCCTAATGAGACTTTATTATTATTTGACAGTGCAATAGCAAAATATGTTACGAAGACAGACATCTGAATATCTGGCTATTAAATATGATTAAACGTTATCAATCTGTCCACTTTTCCGGAATGGTCTCTACTCTATAGTACTTCCTTTAAATTTAGTTTTTATCTGAAAATAGCAAGTCCACTTTCCATGCGGAAAGCTTCTGTTCAATGTGTCTCCTCTTGATAGCAATAACTGTGTACGCATTTGTGTAACCTGTTGCCTTTTAATCTGCATTGTAACAACTAACAAGATGATAGAATTTTCTGTTGGCCTAATAAGTCTTTATTATTATTTTTTTATCCAGTGCTCCAGCTAAAAGAAAAGGTGGACCAGGGGGTCTAAACAAAGTATGTGGTGTTACACCTGAACTTCAGGTCATCGTTGGTGAACCAGCATTGCCAAGGACGGAGGTTGTGATTCCAAGCTCCCGAAATATTTTGCGCTCATTTCTAACTATGCATATGTATGTAACCTACAGTAGTCCTTGTTGTATGAATGACTAAATTTTCAACTTTTTGTGTTCAGATTGTGAAGCAGCTGTGGGCATATATTAGGAAAAACAACCTACAGGATCCAAGTAACAAAAGAAAGATAATTTGTGATGATGCCCTACGTGTTGTCTTTGAAACAGATTGCACAGATATGTTCAAGATGAATAAACTGCTTTCTAAACATATCATCCGACTTGAACCTAAACGTATGTAATGACTAATGAGGCATGAAATCAACATGCAACTTCTTTTGGTTTATTGTTACCTTAGTTTAAATCCTTACCTTTTCTTTCACCTTCTCAAATGTTTGCAGAAGAATCAGGCCGAGCTAAGAAATTGAAGGTAGAAGTTGAGTCTCCAACTGAAAATACTGAACCTGGTCCACCTCCACCTCCATCTCTACCTCCACCTCTTGTGATAATATCTGAAGCACTTTCTAACTTTTTTGGTACTGGAGAAAGGGAGGTTCCACAATCAGAGGTTTTGAGACGTATTTGGGAATACATAAAGGTTAACAATTTGGAGGTAGGCAGCCGCTTTCTTGTTCTTTATTTGACATTTAGTTGAAGAACATTAGGGTTCTACAAATATGCTGCTTCTGTTTAATTAATCCTCTTTATTTATGTATGCCATTGTTTGTAAGAGTGTGTATAGATAGGCTAGTCCTAGAGGGGATTGTATATAAGGGAGGATTAGAGTCTTAGACATAATCTTTCTAAAAAAATTGTTTGGATACAAGAAGGTGATATTTTAAAGTTCTAGGAGTAATTAAAGAAGGGATTTTGAGCCCCAAAATGTTTCCACAATACTAGGTATGGAAGTTTTTCTTTTTAATTTCTTTTATTATTATTATTATTGACAAATGCCCATCTGTACAAATGGAAAAGGAAAAACTCTTGGAAATAAGCTCCATCTTCTGTTTCATGGATAAGATGCTGCAGCCATATGGAATGGCTCTGAAATTTATCTCTTTATGTAAGTAGTACACATATGTATATTACATTTTTCTTTTTCTTTCTTATGTTAATCATAAAAGGTCACTGATCTCGAGTCCCCCCTCCCTTCTCCCTCTTTGATTCATGATCATATGCTGGTCTTTTTTACTCTTTAATGGGACATCAAATATCTGAAGTTTCCAGACCCAGTAATGAAGGCTAAAATTGATTGTGAATGAATTTTTGTACATGTATAGTGTATATATATGTAGATGGAAATTGGAACCTTGGGCATAACAGATGGAGAATACCTTCATGATAATTAAATAGAACTATAGACACACGCAAACACACACATATACAAACACATGTATATGTAAAGTGTGTGTTCATATGTTGGTGCATAACTAACCACACGAGTGTTTAACCACTTTATGGATCTCAATTACCCAACAAGTAAAATAACAAATTGATGGGGGTCTAAAGTATAGGGATTGTGAATTAGAAGAATTTACAAATTCAAGTACATCTGCAAATACCTCATCCAAAGGGTTCAACCTTACAAGGTCACATGTGATCAAAATTTGTACTGTAAAACGTATTTTTTACTATATTCTTCATGGGAGTTCATCATTAATCCAGAATTCCAGGTTACTGGAATGAAGTGCTTTATAAGTTAATAGTTTCTGAGATTTTGCTTACACTTGATGAATTTTAAAAAAAAGTCCTTAGATTTTGCTTGTATGAGTGTAGGACCCTCTGAATTCAATGGTGATATTGTGTGATGCAAAACTTCAGCAGCTTTTGGGATGTGAAAGTATTTCTGCATTTGGGATACCTGAGATGTTGGCACGCCATCATTTATTCAAGCGATGATTATATCTGGTATTGTGACTGGTGGGTAATATAATGGATTTTTCATTGCATAACATCAGTGATCTATCTGGAATACTATTTTAAGCCTGTTTCATCCTTTGGATTACTCTGATTGGTAGCCTTGAAACCTCCTCTACGTGTTTGTTTTTCATATTTGTTGCATGTTGTTTCCTGGTACTCAATAGATGTCTTTTTGTTATCCAAGTTAAGAAATTAAGCATTGAACTCTTGAACTAAAATAAGAAATTAAGCGTTGAACTCTTGAACTAAAAGAAATATTAAGTATCCTAAATTGCTTGATTCCTCCTACCGAAAAAAAAATGAAAATGTTGAAATCCTATTAGTTTATCTTGTTCTCTGTAGGTATAGGCTTGAATTTTCTTTCTCCAGTATGAGATGTGATTTAGTCTATATTAGCTAGCTGTCTCCATGACTTTCTCCTCCCTCTCTGAGCGTGAATAAAATTGACAGTACCATGTTTGGCGCCACCTTTGTTGTATTGATTATCCCTAACATGGATTCGCCCTGTTTGGTAGTTAGACACCAGATTACAAGTTTTCAATGATTTTATTTGAATCCTTGGCAATTCGGTTTCAACTTAGAAACCTATTATTATGACTCTGTCGATTTTCTTTTTATGTTTAATTGTTGATCAAACTATCAAAGTAAGGTTATAACTACATCAGACAGGCTTATATAGACTATCTTGTTGCCTTTCCCATTTATATCCTTATGGTTTGATTATAATGAGTGGATAAGGAAAAGTGCTGTGTCTTTGCAGGTAGGTACACCATCTAATCTGATGATACAGTGTTACCTTTGTGAAGGTATAATTCGTTTGATCTCTTAGTTTCCTCTTTCACTGACATGGTTAGATGTGCCGATGTTATTATGACTTGGTGTATTTATTTTAGGCAGGTTGATTTAGTTTCTGGGCTTTTGGCAAGGAATATTTTTGTAATTATGCCATTACCTTGGTTTATGTTTCATAGCTTGTCTGTAACATTTTGTTCTTGCAAGCCTCTAACCTCCTGGACAGATCAAACTCAATCTTAGACTTTTGTAACATCTAAATCTGATGCTTGTAAACTACTGATCTTTTGCATATCAAGGTTTTTTTTTCTTGTTAAAGTAAATTTTGTTTTATATTCCGTTGTTTCATCAGTTCACAATATATGGAGTGTACAAATTGCTATCGACTTCTTCATGGTGTGATTTGCTTGGTGATCTTTGTTAAAAGGGGTTTTTTGGCTGTGATTTTGACATCACTTAAAATCTCATCATTGTGGGGTGAGCAAAAGAAGGTATATTTACTTATTTTAAAGAAAGTGTTGTACTAGTAAGTGTTCATGCAAAATACTGGAACAAAATTCTAAAGCTCTTTAGAATTCAGGCAGGAATGTAATTTCTTTATTTTATAGATAGTACTAAGGTTAAAAGTCTTAGCAGCATGCATTAGTAGTGTTTGCCATTTTTGGGGGTTCCATTACAGAAATGATGCGTAAAGGAACTAGTAGAAAATAACTTTGTTTTAGGACCTTATATAACATTGCTCAATCAAAAGGGAACCTCAGAAAGAACACCAATGCTGCCATGAAGAACGAAGCCAACAATGTATATATGGTCCATTTTGCCTTGCCCTTGGACAGTATTTTTGAACCCAATTTGTCCATTACATTCATCATGAATCCCATCATTTTCTGCCAGATGAGAGAAAGGACAACAAAAGTTAGAGATGTAATGTTAAAAGTGCAACCTTTGATTTTACCTTCTCTCTCTCTCTTATTTATTTATTTATTTTTACCAAAGTGTCTTGTACTAATAGTTTTGGAATGGCTCACCAATCTGAGGGGTTCAATGTGAAGCAGTGGTTCCATGAACATTTCCACATTCCTGAATCAATTGTTATGCATTTATAGGAGAGTAAATAATTATTGTAGTTAATCCATGGAGCTTTTCCAGTCCAATTTAGGGAAATTATATGTAATAAGTAGGTGTACTAATGCAGTAGTACCTTATTACCACCTTCCCTTGGTAAATATGGCACATGTAGAAGCTGAAACCATGTCCCAGAGGAATGCGAGTCTCTTTCCATTCTGCATAAAACCCATTGTATAGATCAGAAAGTAAATAGCAGAATCCTGTAAAGAACATTTTTGGGTATGGGTGAGGTGTAAGAACCTAGTTTCCACCGAACTCCCACACTCATTCCATCATGCAATACAGGTTGCACCACAAACTCAATGTTCTTCCCCAAGTTTCTCAGCAGAGAAGAAAAGAATTCCAAAACTTGCTGCAAGATTTAATAAAAAAAATAATCGAATTTGAAATAAGAATTGAAGAAATACAAATGTGCAGTTGTGACGTACAGTTTTCCCCTGGCAGGACTGAAATGTTGAGACAAAGTTGCATACACATCGGCATTCTTCTCCGATAACATCAGAAAGTACATTAATGTCGCGATCTTTAATGGCTTTATAAAGCCTTAGGACTGTTTCCAATGCTCTAACATCTTCTTCCCCTGCTCCTCCTGAGTCTTTGGCCCCAAATGCCACAAGCGAGTGGCCTGACAAGAAGCTTGTTTTGATCAAAGGACCAGAATTAATATATGCTGCTGCTGCTGCTGCTGCTTTAGTTAAATTCTTCTTCTTGTGAAATTTTAAAATATTATGGTATGAACTTGTTGTTGGTAATTCAGAGATATTGATTGTAAATGGAGTGGAATTTGAGTGAATAAATAATGTAGATGGGAATGAGAGTAAACTCATTGGAAGGTTGGGTTGGGTTGGGTTGGGTTGAGTTTCAAGAATATTAGCTAGAGCATTTATTTGCATTCATCTGATCTGAGAATACATGAATTACTTGAAAGACAAGTTTAGGAATAAAGCAAAACATTCACTGGATGGCATTGGCAAGCCAAGCATCTTTCTTAGAAACTTGAAAATTGCACTTGTTTTTTATATATTGTAATTAGCTAACCAACCAAGAAATAGAAATTAATCTTTACAATTGAAAACCAAAATTTAGTTTTTGAATGAAGCTTCTTGATCTAAGAAAATGAGTGGAGAACTAATTGCTTGATCGATCACTCCCAAAGCCACAAGACTTGTTGTATTGATCTACCTTTAGATTAGAAAGGAACAGAATCCGCTTATTCTACGCAGATGAATGAGTGGCTGGTGGAGATTGGATAAGGTATGTGTTGATGAAAGTTCTTCCCCTGCAGCTCCCTACTAGCATTGAACAGGTTGAAAAACTGGCAGAGGAGGATGAAGCTGTTGAATATCATCAACTGAAATAGACCCTGCCTATGATTTCATGTCCTTTCTGCTGAAGAAGCTGTTAAATATCATTTTATCAACTAACAAGTAACTTAACAACTTCAGTGTGGTGGTGCTCAGTGAGTTTATCGGTGCATGCATGCAGATGCAAGTAATTGAAGCCATCTTAAGACAGACTAGTAAATCACGTCGTGATCGCAATAGAAAAGAATATATACCGAGTAAAGTTATTAATCCATCTGCCACTCCTTTGACACCTCCACCAATATCATCATGAATCTTGATGATGTTTTCATTATGGCTGCTGTTATTAATACTTGGTGATTTCCAAACTATATACACCGGCGCTGATGATGCAATTGAGATTGAAGAAGAAGATAGTAAATGTTAGTTAGTATATATTATGCAGCAGCAGCAGCAGTACTAGGCCAGTAGTAAGAAAAAAGATGTAGTGCTAGTTTTATAAGAAGAAAATATATATGTATGTATTGAAATATATAGAGAGCTAGTTGAAATCTAAATTTAAATGAGATTCTATATGAAGAAAGAGTTGCAAGTGTAGAGAGAAGACAAGAGAAGGAGAGGGAGTTATGAGATGAATTCTCAAGCCAAACTGGTTGGTGGGTTATATAGGGGGGTTAGCTAAGCTAGCTATGCTTCGCAGAAGTTTCTGTATAACAGTATAACTACTCCCTCCTATTCAGATTAAATGACATTTTAGAGTTAAGCAGATTTATTAAGAAATAACACAAAATGTATTTTGTGTCCCTAATTAATTATTTCTCTCTCCACAATTGCATTTACTAAAACATATTAAATAGAGGGGTAAATTAAGAAAAAATAGTGCAATATTGCATAGAGATTCCAAAACGACACTTGTATAGAATAAAATTAAACTTCCTAAAACGTCATTTAATCTGAATAGGAGGGAGTATAATTTATATAGTTTCATTTTTATAATTCATTCATTATTAAGTTAACAAGTGAAATCTTGACCATTGATTATTTTTATTTCAAACTTCTCTTATAACAACATTTGTTCAAAAATATGAATCTGGTTAGGGCCTAGCCTAGCTAATTATGGTGAGATAAGTTGATCGAATTAGTGCTCTTTGAACAGGGAATATTTGTAGGTAGTTTATCCATAAATCATAATAGCTTGCTTCTACTAAAATAAAATAAAATAAAATCCCTTATCATCCACCTAATGTTTTTAGAAAGTTATTCGCCCATAATAAGCAGCAAAGCATCAATCCTTGCCTCTATCTATCTATCTAAGATTTTAGGACATGATAATAGAAGCTTGCAGTAAATATCAGTCATCATCCATATAATATACCAAAAGAAAAAGGCACAACACAATTACTCCAGGAAAACTATCATTAAGTTTGTAATAGTTGAGCCGGGAAATACTAAAAAACAAAAAATTCCACAACTGGAATTAAGTTTAGACAGAATCCGACAACACGCACACACGAGGACTATGATAGTGAAGTTCATCAGTTTCTATGCTAGTCTTTATGATACACCACCAAAGAGGAAAATAGTTCAATAACAACACCAAGTACGTCGCTCTATCATTGTTTTGTTCAGATAACAAGTTTCCTCAGTACAGCTTCAGCTCGCTGCTCAAACTTCGGCATGGCCCAGTCATGCTGAAATATGTCTAGCCCATCTTTCTCTGCACCTAAACTCTGAGACCAACGACACAGTATAAAGGATCAAAATCAACGTGATTCAGAATAATGGCAATGTAAATAGCCTCTACTTCAACATAAAAAGTTCATATATTGCATGTTGTATGATAATTGAACTAATTATTGATCAAGTGATCAGAGGGTTCAAGGGGGGTGCATAGTGCTTGCTTTAAGAATTCAGTACTATCTTGTAATCACAGTCAAGGGCAAGCAACTGCAAACTGTTAAAAGATGAGATTTTTAAAGGTTTTTTTTAGAGGTAATTTTGACGTATAATAGAGATTGGAACCCGCAACCTTGAGGATATTCCTCGTCAAGACCTTTGGGGTTAAGATTCTTAAAGGTTTAGAAAAAGGAAGAAACAAATGATGGAATTCTTTTCTTTTCTTTTGGATTAGAAGAACAAAAGAAGGAATTATCGTACACATAAAAACATGTACCTTGGAAGGATCAAAGCCAAATCCGCTCATTTGCATCATACGTTGTGTATCATCTGTCGCTGTATCATAAAGGTATGTTAATTTCCCATAACATCCGATCTTTAGTGGACATTCATCAATCACAGTATGATAACAGCCTCTCAAAAGTTGCAGAATATACTAACCATTTTCTTCTCCTAGAATGAGACTAAATAAACCCCTTAATCCAAACAGATTGAGAAAATACCTGAATAAGTTACAGTATTGATTCGTCAGTAAAGCTCAGCCAAAAAGATAAAATGGAAAACATAAATTAGATGCATAACTGGAAGAAACAAGCTTCTTATTCATAAAGCTGCACTATTTACCATGACCGACTGCTGACATAGCTGACATCTACGGTACTCAAATCAATACCATTCTGTAACATTGACCTAAACCTCTGAGTCAGTGGAAAAGGTATCTTCGCTGTAGGGAAAAAATTAGGTATCCAGGTCTTACATAATCAGTATTTATGAAGAAATATGAACAGAAATAATAGATATGTGTCTATAATATATATATATATATATATATATATATATATATGCATGTAATACAGATTTTATGACATTAGAAAACCTTCAAATGAAATACAAAAAAGTCAGATTAATATTAATTTAATGAACATATCTCATATGGAAATAGGAATTAGAGCAGACATACCTGCTACAAACCCAGAGAAGAAGAAATTAACCCATGCAAAAGTAAGAGTCTGACCAAAAGGAATTTTATTTATTAGAATATTAGAAGCCAGTTCCAGCGATATTGCATAAGAACATTGATAAATTATCCAAAAAATTCATACCTGAGGTATGATCATCGAAAGATTCTTCTTCATCATATCCATAGCCATGTTTGGATCAGAGAACATTTGTGCCTGGGGATTCTGACCTTGGCCCTTGGGAACGTGAAGTAAACCATTTTCCTGCAAAATTGTATCCCTTACACATCAGTGTTATCAGGCCATCAGTATCAAGCCATAGAAATTCCAGATGTTCTAATCTCAGATACTGAACTAGCTCCATGCCTCCATGGAGCTCAAACATGTAGATTTGCAGCCACTTGCTTAATAACAAATGCAAGCTGAAGAGACACATAGCTAACAGATGTAGATTGTGACAAAATAAGGTTCTCCTATATATGCATGTATACCCTGTGTTATTCGGACTCGGGTGCGGGTACGAATCTAGGTGTCGGACACGTGAAGTCAAAAAAATTGAGGATACGCGGATATAGATCCGAATTTGGACACGGGTGCGGGAATACGGTATGTTATAATTTTTTAACAATAATGTTTCAAATTATATCACCAAGTTTTTTTGTTCTAGAGACTGAAGTGCAATAATATAAAGAAACAGGGGCAGAAATGAAAAAAAAACAAAACTACAAGGACTGCTATGTAGTTTTCAGGGGCTATTTTGAACTTTCAGAAAACTCAAGGGACTAAATTATTATTATTTTTAAACTATGGAGTACCTAATTGTAATTTTCCATGGATATTTTAATCTTCTGTCAGATCTCACTCCTCTCTTATTCTTCTTCTTTTGTCAAACAGACGACTCCTCTCTTCTTCTTCTTCTTCTTCTTCCTCTTGACAGACTGCTCTTCTTCTTCCTCCTCACCAAAAATGGCGAGTCCGAGTAACACAGTGTATACCAGCTATGGGTGATTGGTATATTAATAAAGGCCTCCATTTTGACTTATATCATAGCAGTCAGCATGCCATCTTTGATGTGTATGTTAAGAAAGCAGTACCAAACTTTGATAGTATATTCTAAAAAATGTTTCCTTTTCAAGTATATAATTCTAAATAATAAAAAACAGAAACCGTCCTAACCGACTACCTCGCTATCAATATAACAGATTTTAGAAATGTTGTAGTACCACTTAATTGGTAATAAACATTTCACGGTTGTCTGAAGATATCTTAATAATATTTCAATTTATATGACTTTTGACAAGTCTCAATAATCCACGTTGATGCATCTAACATGGTTTCAAATATCTACTTTTCCTTTCCTATAATCAAGGAAATTGCAACTTCTTTCTCACCTAAACAACAAAAGATATTGAAGGCATTCATTATGGAAAAAGAGTGAGCCTTCACATCAATATCAACCCTCTACCACATTATCAGACATGAGTGTACTGAACATTTAAGACAAAGATCTCAACCGAAAGGTGACTCCTAGGAAGCATAATCTTCTTGTGTTTTTCCTCCTCCTCCTCCTCCTCTCTCTTTATCTCTCTCTCTCTCTCTCTCTCTCTCTCTCTCTCTCTCTCTCTCTCTCTCGGTGTCCGTGCGTTGAAAGTTTCTTGAGACTAGCTATTTTGCATAGTTGTTAACCATAGGCACAAATGCCCCCCTGGAGTCTGGGCGCTAGGCACAGGTACGTGTCTTTTTGGAGTGAGGCATACAATATATGATAATACTGTAACAAATTATAGTTTAATGCCATTCAACTATTCTTTTGACATTTTAGGTATCAAAACTAAAAACCAACCATTTCTTTGACCTATATGACTACATCAACCACTAACATGAACAAACAATTTCAATGAACTTATAACTATAAATCTAGGTGTGCCTTGTCTAGCTTTGGGCCTTGGGCTTAAGAGCAAAAAGCAGACAACATATAAACCTGCATTAGACCTTGCTAAAGAAAACAAAAGCTACACCTCACCTCGCACCTTTGACAACTATGCTCCACATGATTAAATTGCTAGAATTTTATAGATCAATTAATACAGAAGGATTTTTACTGTAGCCAACAATCAAAACCAACTATAGTTAAGCTCAGATTTCACACTGCAGGATTGAATTCCATCCAAAATTCTGCAGAATTTAATATATCCCAATAAGGGCTCACTAATTGTAACATTTTAAGTAAAGAGATCATTAAGTCCCAAGTATTTACACATTCAAGATCAATACTAAAATTTACATAGACTACCTTAATACACCAGCATATAAAGTTCTAATCACACACAACTTACCTACAATACATGAAGTCTGTACTGGAAAATCAGAAAATCAGAATACGCATGTTCGTACTTCATACTCCCTTTGTTCCATAAATTTTTTTTTATCTTTTTACTAATTGTACACAAATTTTCTGTCATAGTTAACTAACAATCTATTAATTGTTTTATTTTAGGGGTAAACATTAAAAAAAATACATACTAAATATTTCTTCTATATTTTACAAATGACCTCTTCTATGGACCTGGAGCCTGGAGGTATTATGATTAACTAAAGAGTATAAATAAACACAGAAAATAAATCAGACACACCTCATTGCTGAAATAAACTCTTCGAGCTCGAAACGACTTGGGGGGTATAAAATTAGCGCCGGCCCTCAAATTTCTAGCCCTAATTATAACTTGCCTGAAATACAACAACATAATTCAAGTTCAAAAAAACTGGAATACAATTCAGATATTAATATATACATACATAGAGAGAGAGAAAGGTAGAGAATGATGACTCACCCTTCTTTGACAATTTTGGGATCGGGCGACTGAGAAGAGGAGCGCATGAGCTTGGAGACGAAGTAACGAAGGACTCCGATGAGAACCATAACTACAGATAAAGGTATTAATACCCAATTTCTAATCGCTGTGTCCAAAACTAAATCTTCCGCCATGATTCCGATGGAATTGAATTGGATCACAGCTTCAATTCTCTCTGTCTGTCTGTCTGTCTGTCTTGTTTTGAGCGGAATTGGTGTAGTTTTGTAATGCCAAACCAAACCAAACACGGTCTCTGCCTATATTGGGCCTTTTTCTACTTCATTAGATAGCCTTCTTCGTAATCGTACATATCAATTCACTTGTGGCCCATTTTATATGAACTTATGGACTGGACTGGACTAGACTAGACTAGACTTTAATCACTTGTGGCTTCTTTCATTTTCATTTTCACAAATAAATAAAAGAAGGAAATAAATTGAATTGTTTTATTATTACTAATAATTTCCTTGCACGCGCACTTCGCGCGTGAGAAAGAAAAGTGCAATTTTAATTGAATTAATAATTGTTGCATAAAATTAAACTTCTATTCAATTATACCAAAAAACAGTTACTTATGAGGTAGTCTAGTCACTTACTATTTTAAGTTTCATACACTCATTTAAAAGTTTAAATTATAAGACAATGACCCCAATAATTAATGCATGCATGCATGCATTTATATTTTGATATATTATCAATTCGGGTCACCCGTTTAGTCTATGTTACCATTATGGTCGGGTCGGTGTTCTTGTCATAATTATGAAAGCCACTTGGCTTGGGAATGGAATATTATATTTGGCAATTTAATAATAATAATATTTGCTTGGGTTTAATTTCCTTGTAGCCGTAGGTCTAATCTCCCTCCATAACATGCCACCAACAAGTAAAGATGTGAAGTGGCAAAAGCTATATCAACTTCTGAACCTTCCCCCACCAATGAAATTATAACATTTATAATCTAGTCTTAAAACATGAAGAAATTATGTTATTTAGTTTTTCAGCAATAAAAGAATTAGACATAAAACTTAAGTTTTTTTTCCCTATCCATTTTAATTAAAACTCAATAAAAGAGTGTAAGTTCATATTTAATCCTGTAAAATTATGTATAACATTGTCCTATATTTTATATATATATATATATATATATATATATAAGAGACCAACTTTTATAAATAAAGATGATTTTTCTATAAATATTATTTTTGAATATTATGGAATAAATTTGATATAATGTTATAGTTGTGGGTAATATTTATAAATTTTGCTGAAAGTAGTAAAGTTGTTATAAAATATTCGTTTGGTGAGAATATTCTTTTTTGTCGGGGAATATTAACGACTACCAATCAATCGTTGTGACCCCTAAAATGAAGTGTTGTAAGTAGTTAAAAGCTCGACAAAATTATCTTTCTATAAAAATAATGGCAGAGAGGTATTCTGTTAAAACCATTGAACTACCGGTGGTAAAAAAAACAACGATGTCTGGCGTAGTTGCGTAGTACACTCAGTATTGATTATTGATGCTTACGTGAGAAGTCACACGACTACGCTTTCAATTATTGCTACGATAATGAATTGCGTCATATCTCTTATATTATTGATTCAATTATTATTCTGATCATCGTATAATATGTTATAGTATTAAATCAATAATTGAGGCGACAAGTTATAAATGATTAATAATTGTTGAAAGATTAAATATGTGTTGATGAAAAATAAAATGATTTGTGGTAAGTTTGATTATTTTATGGGGGCTCATATGTCATCATCTAAGAGTCTCTTCGTCGATAAGTAATTACCTTTGTGAATAGTAATTACCTTCGTCGATAGTATTTACCTTCGTCAATAGTAATTACCTTCGTCGATAGTAATTACCTTTACCAGACGTCGAACCACTTGTCGTTTCACATTACTGAGCGCCGAACCACTTGTCGTTTCACATTATAAGGCGCCGAACCACTTGTCGTTTCACATTACAAAAGCGTCGAACCACTTGTCGTTTCACATTCACAAAAGCGCCAAACCACTTTTCTTTTCACATCATTAGTCGTCAAGCCACTTGCCTTTTCACACGTCAAAAGCTTAAGTTTAGAAATCTTCTATAAATAGGGCTCAGGCTTCATTATTTTCACTTAATTCATTCAAGCTATATAGAGAGAAAGTATAGAGAGAATAAGAGAGAAGAAGAAGAGTATTTTGTTACTCTTAATCTTTGCAAATATTCAATCTCCTACCAAAAGTAAGGGTGTTATTCTTTCTTATTCATGAAGAGAGGCATTGTTATTCCATTTATTATTATTCATTGGAACATCACATGCATGTGTTTTACACGGACTTGGTTAAAATCTTTATTATTATTCTGTTGGAACATCCCATGCATGTGTTTTACAGGACTGGTTTAAATCTTTTTATTATTATTCATTGGAACATCACATACGTGTGTTTTTACATCGGACTGGTTAAAATCTTTATTATTATTACGCCGGAACATCACATGCATGTGTTTTCTGGTGGGACTGGTTCCATTCTTTATTATTCTATTGGAACATCCCATGCATGCATGCGTTTTCTGCGGGGACTGGTTCCGATTATTTATTATTCTGTTGGAATAACTCCGCTCGTGTGCGATTCTATCGCGCATGGTGATTTCTTTTGTTATTCCATTCTTTATTATACCCGGTTGGTTAAAACTTTGACTTCTATACTCCATGAAATTAGTGGAATATCCTCGATATTTGCTGGCTTCATCCAAAGATATCCTTTCAAGGAAATATTCTTCCGATCATTCTTGAATTTTACTCTACAAAACAATGATCATGTTGATAATTTGGACGTTAATAATTCCTGGAAAAAATAATTCTTGAACTTGTTTTATTGAATTCTTATATCATTGTCATCATCCTCATGTTTATATTATGTTGAAAGTCATCTCGTGGCTGTAGATGGTGCATAGATGGACTTGGTATGATTATGATTGAGACTATTGATTGTAATCATGGTAGTAATGTTACAAATGATGTGATAAAAATCCTCAATGGTAGTAGTGCATTGGTGGATGAGTTGTTGGCATGATCATGATTATTAATGAATACACAAATATTCTTGGCCCGTGAAGTGCATGAATAATTGTGGTCGTGATACTAAAGAATATCCTTGGCCGTAGTAGTGCAGGGGGTGATTCGATGATGTGGAATATTTATTAAAGTCGAGTCTCAATATACAATGATGAAAAACCTTTTAAAACCTAAAAGATAGTAGACTTTATTTTCTACTTGACTCTTTTAATGGATTGCTTATTCATTTGATTAAACTGGTTGTCATTGTATTTTATCGGTTTAACATTGTTGAAGACTATTGATAATTTATTACGTATTATCTTAGTCATAATATTTCTTCTTTGGGCTAGTTGAGCTCACCCTTTCTTTTTTCACCGTTTTTCTCTTGAAATGAGAATATAATTTGACAAGACAAGTAGGAAAGCAGTGATGGTCACGAAGATAGCATTAGTAGTCCTCACTATTACGTGAAATAGTGTGATAATAATTGTAATGAGGACTCCTTTTTGAGTTTGTATAATATCTAGTAGAGCGATATTTGTATTTAAACTCACGGTTTATGTATTAAGTTGTATTTAAATTACATGCACCATGAAGTGGTGACCCAGAGATGGGTGATGTATACCTAATTTTGGGGCGTCACGATTAGTATCGAGCTAGAGGATATGATCCTGGCTAAGATGTGAGAATAGTACTAGGAGGGGAGAGAGGGGAATACCTTCATTAGTATGACCTACCTAAGTTTATGTCTTTATTTTATTGGTTGGTCGGAAGATAGGGATAATTTGTTACATGTCAATTAACCTTTTGTTTTGTGGCGGTATCTAAAAATGACATCCGAGAATGTTGAGAATAAGAATGGAGTATGAGCGATCGTTGATTCACCACATATCAATAATCAGGATAATGTGCATCAGGAAGGCGACAATCCTCATGCAAACAACAACACTGACCAAATGATGAATGATCAAATGTTTAGAGGCTTTATGCAATTTATGCAACAAGAAAGCGAGGAAGCGACTCTCGCCCAAAACGTAGGTGGAAACACGGAAAACTCTCAAGCGGTCACCGCTAAACAATTCAAGGAGCTGGGACCATCGGTGTGACGCCCCAAAATAGGTATACACCACACCCATTACGAGTCGCCAAATACATAGATACGTAAACAACTACAACTTTATTATTACAACAAGAAAGCTGTGAGTTTAAATACAAATATTATCTTTTAGACAATATCTATACTCAAATAAATCCCCATCACATTTATTGATACATTATTTTACAAAAAATGGTGAGGACTACTAAACAACTCTCTCTAGAACCTTCATTCCATTACCCGACTAAGACTCGCCTACATTCTCGCCTCCCGAGAAGAAAAATGGAACAACAAGGAAAAGGGTGAGCTCAACTAGCCCGAAAGAAGAATACTATGACTAAGATAATATACAACAAATTATCGTTAGTCTCCAACAGGAAAAATCGATAGAATACAATGAACAACAAGTTTCGGATCAATATTCGCATTGAAATAATAATTCATAGAAGAGTTACGTAGAGAATGAAATCTACTATAATCTATGAATTTAACAATCCATCATCAATATTTTATCCCCTGTAACATCAATCAATATTCATCTCAAATCAAATATTCATCTTTGCACTGTGCCAAAGATATTCATCAATCGGTCGTGTTCATCTCAACACTGTTCATCTTTGCACTCTGTGCCAAAGATATTCTTCGAAATCATTTCATCTTTGCCTTTCTGCCAAAGATATTCAATAATATCATCATTTAAGACCGAGGATGATGAAAAATATTTTAAAGAACGAATCCGATTGAAACAAAATGACAAGGATTAAGGATTAAGGATTCATACTTGGTTTTATCCACGTCAAAAAATACCTCAAAAATAATCATAGTGGTGTAAAATTCAAGAATGATCAAAACATGGATACAATCAAAGCTAGTATCCGAATAGATGTTTTAGACGAAAAGAAGAAATTTTATTTTTCGATGAATAGTGTCGATATCGTGAATAGTCAGAGTATCGTGAATAGTGCCGTATCGTGAATAGTAACTCAGACACCAAAAGATAGAAATTCCACAAAAAACATTTTCACGCTTCATGAATAGTACTCGTGAATAAGTAACTCGTAAATAGTAACTCATGAATAGTAACTTCGTGAATAGTAACTCATGAATAGTAACCCCCGACATGAAAAAGTTCCAAATTTGATAAAAACTTGATCAACATTTCAAAGATAATGATATTGAAGAAATAATATCATTACGAAAAAAATAATATCCCTTACCTCAAAGAATCAGTACTTCGGAAGGAAAGGTCGGAAGTGATGCTGAATGAAACTTGTACTGAACAGCAACTCTCAAAGTATCTAAATACTCACAAAATACACTCAATAATATAGAGAGAGAAAGAGAGAAAACTTTGTTTCTGGTGTGATTTTCAATTCTAACTTAGCCCTCTATTTATAGGAAAATGTTAGCCGTGCAGAAGAGACTTGACCTACACCGATGGCTTTACCTGCTACTATTGCCACCCACCACATTTGAAATAAAATTCAGCACATTTCTTCACCAACCACAAGTGGGGCCCACTCAATTCTAGAATTTTCCACCAAAATCAATTATAACCCTAATTTCCGAATCAGACACCTCTTAAAATTCATAACAAATCATTCGTGAATTTTTAACGGTTCAAAATTTGTGGACATATACTCAACTTATGTATGTATAACATACCCAAAAATTACCACAATCAACGGTCGGATTAAAAATTATAACCCCATAATATATCTCAAAACCCACGATTTAATTTTTAATACCTCCAATCCGATAAAATCTCGATAAAACACCTCAACATAATTTCTTCATTTATAACCACATAAATAAATCCATCATTTATATCCACATAAAATAAATATTTCTTTATCATATGAATCAATAATTAATTATTCACAAATAATATTACGAATCACAATTACGAATGACGGTAGTTTCAAGGAAAGAGGGCTTTCAATAAGGATCTCTCCTCTTTGGTAGCATGCAATTAGGTGACCAAACCTCTCCTTAAATGAGAACTTTCTAGACATTGCCAATAATGTTATCTAATAATATTATTCAAATAATATGAATTATTAATAATTAATAGGAGAGCAGCAAAACCACTTCTACATCTAAGCATGGATAAAGATAACAACAGCGTTATTACCAAGATATTTGATGTCTTCGATGCTTTCCGAGGAGCAAAAGGTTCCTTTTTCACTTTTATTGTCAAGCGAGCGATAGGCAGACACGGTGGGAATATAACCCAGAAACGACTCAAATCAACCCACTATTTCAAAAGATCAAGATATTTTGGGAGAAGTTCCAGAGTCGCTTCAACGACAAATACTTTCTCCGAAAGTATTATTCGCCACACATGAAGGAGGTGGAGTTTATCAAGTTGGGAGAACAAAAAAATACGACCGTGTCGCAATACGAGGCAAAGTTTATGAGTTATCACGTCGAGGCCCCAGTTATCACTTTCGTATCCCATTTGGTGGATAATGAGAGAGAATGACGCTAATGTTTTTAAGAGGTTTGAAGCAGAGATACGCCAACATCTTATTTTCATAAACCGTGTTTTTATTCGATGTTGTAAATAGGGCTCAATTAGTGGAGCGCGATAACGAGTCAACCCAACTAAAAGAAAGTAGAAATTTAAAAATTATAATACCAAATGAAGAGTAGTCATCAAGCGGTGACAACAAGCGTGAGGGAATCAACAAAGCCGATATGGTAACCACTTGCGGTGGTAATCGGGCCAAAACAATAAGAATGGACATTTCAAGAAAAGGAGATTCAACAATGATGGAAAGACGCCAAGACCAAAGACTGTTGTTAAGGAAGGAGAAGGACCACCTATTATATGCTTCAAATGCGAGGAGAGGGACACATCATCTCGAATCGCGCCATGCCATCCAAAGCATGTTATAATTGTGGAAGAGAAGGTCACTTAGCTCGATTTTGTCGCCATCAAGACAAATTCAACTAGGATGGAGGCACCAAAGGTCATCCTGCATAAACCAAAGCCAGTAGTTTAGAGAGAGCGTTTTTTTTCTCGTGACGAGGAACCCGAATAAAATTATCACGGGTAAGTTAATCATAAGCTCTTCATAAGTCTATACCGTGTTAGATACCGTTCTACCCATTCTTTTATTTCACCTAGTTGTGTTCAACGCTTAAATTTGACTCAAGAAGTTAGACTTTGACTTATTGGTTGAAACTTCGTTAGAGGAGCCTTCGTTACCGCAACTACTATTTTTTAATCTTGTTGTTTCAAATAAACACTTTCACGCTACTCGTCGATCTTATCTCTTTGAAAATACTTGCCTTTGATGTGATTTTAGGAATCAATTGATTAACTACTCATTATTCTTTTTGTAAGGTTGTTAGCTTTCATATTCCTAACCAACCTCGTTATACTTAATTCAAAGTAACCAAACCCTAAAGTTAATCATTGTTATATCAAGCCATAAGTAAAGAGCCCCGAACCTTTCGTTGTTGACTTCCTTGTGTGGAATGCAATCAAGCCGGCATTTTCAGAGTAGGCGACGTCGTGAATGAAGATGGCAAGTTTATAGGTATCATTGTGAGGTGCTATCTAGGTTAAGGGATAGAAGTCACAGTTCAGTATCAATGTGACGACTATCCAAGTCTTGGACGAGAGTAATAGCTTTGAATGATATTTCTATCATTAATAAATTTCTTGACGATTCTTGAAGATTTCTAGCCTACCCTAGAGCGTGAAATCGAATTTTGTATTGACCCCAAAGATAAAAACCCATTTCTTAAACCCTCAAATATTTCTTCAACTAAATGAACAGCTTTACGTGGTTTATGATGAAAGTCATAATAAAAGCATTGGAATAATGAAAATCATGGGTATATGAAGTATTAGTAAGTTTTATGATGAGTTATGTTGGTTGGTATGTGAAAACATGAAAGTTTCTTAGAAATCACAAAGAGTTGAAAATCGATTTTGGTGAAAAACGTAATATGAAATTCAATTGACCATATCTCCTATTATATTTTGAATTTTTGAGTGTGGTCAAGTTCTAGAGTTAGATCTATGAGTTACCTAACTAATCCAAGTGGAATTACTGGAAAAGGTGTTGTAGATTTTGTGTGGACTGATTTTAGCAAAGGAGGCCAAAGCTGTAAATTTTGAAAATGCTACTCGCCCAGAAACTTTAAGGGACTGTTTCGGCCACTTAAATTATGAGAAAAATTCTGGCCTTTTGGGACATGAAAGTATATGGTATAAAGTACCTCCTGTCCAAAAATGAGCTCATTCTCGACTTAAAATGAGCAAGTTATGACTATTTCAATATTTAGGTTTTTCCGATTTAAAAACGCTATAACCGAGTTCTATAACTCCGATGACCATGAAATTTAAACTAGAAGCTCACGTTAACATGTGTAAGGTCCTGCCAAGATTTGGGAATTTTGGAGTTAAACTTGAGGTAGCTAATTTCTTAAGGAATTAATTAGAAATTGATTTTGAAAAATAGTAAATGAATTTTAAAAATTCGAGAAAAATATATTTTCATTATGGGACTATATTATGCTAAATCCCAGAAAAGAAATATATTTTGGGACTGATTTGGTATTTTTCATGAAAATAGTTTAGTTACTTAACATATATGAGTTAAATATGTTATGTGAAGTAACAAAGTTGAAAATAGGATTTTATGGCTAGAGAATCCTATATATAGAGTATATGATATATTTTTGATGAGGATTTGATAATTGGTGATGATATTTTATGAGTATGACATTTTGAATGATTAAATGCATTATATGGTAAAGCGTAAACAATTAAGATAAATTGTTTATAAATTTAAGAAGTGATTAAAATATTGTTATAATATTAATGATATTAGATTATGAGATTATTAAGTGATTGAAAACATGGGGATATTCTTGAATCTCGGATAAATTATATTATAAATGTTTAATATTTATCCTTTATCTCATTTGATTGATTCTTTATATCATTATCCTCACGCTTATATTATGTTGAAAGTCATCTCGTGGCTCAGTAGCAGCATAGATGGACTTGGTATGATTATGACCAGGATTGTTCGGTATAATCATAATCAGAAATGAATACACAATTATCTTCGCCAGTAGTGCATGGATAATTTGTGGTCGATGATACTAATGAATACACAATTATCTTCGTCAGTAAGGCATGGATAATTTGTGGTCGCGGATACTTAATGAATACACAATTATCTTCGTCAGTAGTGCATGGATAATTTGTGGTCGGATACTAATGAATACACAATTATCTTTCGTCAGTAGTGCATGGATAATTTGTGGTCGTGATACTAATGAATACACAATTATCTTTCGTCAGTAGTGCATGGATAATTTGTGGTCGTGGATATTAATGAATACACAATTATCTTTCGCCGTAGAAGGTATGGATAATTTGTGGTCGTGATACTAATGAATACACAATTATCTTCGCCAGAAAGTGCATGGATAATTTGTGGTCGGATACTAATGAATACACAATTATCTTTCGCCGTAGTATGGATAATTTGTGGTCGTGATACTTAATGAATACACAATTATCTTCGCCGTCCGTAGTGCATGGATAATTTGTGGTCGTGATACTAATGAATACACAATTATCTTTGGTCAGTAGTGTATGGATAATTTGTGGTCGTGATACTAATGAATACACGATTATCTTTTCGCAGTAGTGCATGGATAATTCGTGGTCGTGATACTAATGAATATCCTCGCCCGTAGTGCGTGGATGATTCGATGATATGGATTAATTATCGAATGAGTCTCAAAGAATGAAATATTAATTCATGGATGTGGTAAAAGTCATCTTCGTCAGAAAGTGTATTGATAGACTTGGTATGATTATGACCACGGATTATTCTAAGATAATCACGACCGTAATTGAAAACACGTAATATCCTTAGCCAAGAAGTAAAATGGATAATTCATGGTTGTGATACTATTGTCGAGTCTCAAAGATTATTGGTTTTACAGCTTATATATCTTTGGCTCAGAGTAAAAGATGAATTGTTAATAAATATCTTTTCGTAGCAAAAGATGAATTGTTAATGAACATCTTCGGATTTCAAAGATGAATTTAATGTTTTCAACGATAAAGGTATTCAAGGTATCCTCACCTCTTTATCATATCAGGTACGTACTCTAATTTCGAGGGCGAAATTCCATAAGGAGGGGAGATTGTGAGACCCCAGATTTTATCAATAAAGATTTAAATTTTGTTGAAATAATTTTTTTAATATTATGGTGTGAATTTAAGATAATATTATAGTTGTGGGTAGTATTTATAAATTTTGCAAAGTATGCAAGTGGTTATATTATATTCGATTGGCTCTGGGAATATATTGGTTTTAGCAGGAATATTCGCATAACTACCAATCATTGGTGGACCCCAATAATGTAATTATCATTTGATCGAGAAAACGACAAAAATATTTTATTGAAATAACGGCGGAAGTTTTTACCGTGGTTATCGTTGAACTACTCTAGTAGTAAAAGTACAAAGAATACGTGTGGTCGCATAAGAAAGACACCAGATTGATTATCGATGCTTATGTGAGAAGTCACACCGCTTTGATTCCATTATCATCGATTAATAATATGAATTATTATAATGATAACGACGCTTTTTGTTTTATTCAGATTATTAACGTAATAAAAATGTAAACATCTTTTTATATAAAATAGAATATACTTTTATTAAAGTTATTCTATAAATGTAATATATTATATTTTATTACGATATAGTGTTGTATAGTGTTTTCAGATAAGAGTTTTGCAGATAGTATTGCATAAAGGTTTGCAGATAGTAAAATGTTTTTATATAAATAGAATATATTATATTTTATTTAAAAGATTTTTTTTAAATATGGACCGCCGATTAAAGTAAATCAATCTGGACCGCTCATGGATTAGTTACTATGCATTCCATTTTCCTATAAATAAGCTCATTCCTTCATTATTTTCTTACTTAATTTCATCAAACTCTAGAGAGAGAAATTATAGAGAGAAGTTTATAGAGAGAAAATTATAGAAAGAAGAAGAGTATTTCGCTACTTCACTACTCTATATTCATTCATTTCTTTTTTACTAGTAAGGGTGTTATTCTTTCTTCGAAGAGAACTTCGTTATTCCATTCATTATTATTCTGTTGAATAACTCGTAAAAGTGGTATACCCTATACATAACTCAGATACGCCATACCCTATACTTGGTGAAATCCTTATGTTATTCCATTCTTATTTATTCGCTGAATAACTCGATACGCCATGGTTTACCCTATACTTGGTGACATTCTTCTATTATTCTCATTGAACATCCCGTCAGGTGTTTTACACCGACCGGTTCCGCTTTTTTATTATTCTCGCTGAACATCCGTTGTGACATCGACCATCCCATTTCATTGTGTTTTACATCCGGACCCGGTTCCGTTCTTTTTATCATTCTCGCTGAATATCCTATCGTGTGTTTTACACCGGATCCGGTTCCATCTTTATTATTCTCGGTTGAACATCCCGCTTGCGGTGAATTTCACCGACCGTTCCGTTATTATTATTTCCGTTGAATAACTCGCCCATGGCGCATGCCAAGTACCGCATGCATGGTGATTTCTTTTGTTATTCCATTCTTTATTATACCCAAATTGGTTAAAACTTTGACTTCTATACTCCATGAAATTAGTAGAATATCCTCGATATTTGCGTTTCATCCAAAGATCTTTCATGGAAATATTCTTCCGATCATTCTTGAATTTTACTACGTAAACAAAGATATGTCGACAATTTGGACGTTAATAATTCATGGATTAAATAATTTTGAACTTGTTTTATTGAATTATTATGTCATTGTCATCATCCTCATGTTATATTATGTTATCTTTCGCTTACGTGCATAGATGAACTTAGTATGATTATGACTGTGGATCATTCTAAGATAATCACGACTTGATATAAATGATGTGACAAAAGTCCCTCAAAGGGTCTGTGAATGCAGTTGATGGATAGTTTTTGGTATGATTATGACTGGGGTGATTCTAAGATAGTCATGACCATTGATAATTTGATGAAAATCCTCGACGCGTGGTATGTGGATGATTAGATGTGGTGGTTTATTTATTGTCGAGTCTCGCCGATAAAAAATTGATGAAAACCTTTTAAAACCTAAAAGATAGTAGATTTTATTCTCTACTGACTTTTTTAATGGATTGCTTATTCCACCGCAGCTTAAACCGGTTGTCTATTGTATTTTATCGCTTAACATCGTCAAGGCTAATGATAATTTATTCTCGCATTATCTTAGTCATAATATTTCATCGGGCTAGTTGAGCTCACCTTTTCTTTCACCGTTTTCTTCGTGAAATGAGAACATAGCCGGGATTTAGTCTGGGGAACGTAAGTAATGGTCCAGAGGATAGCATTAGTAGTCCTCACTATTCGTGAAATAGTGTGATAATAGTTGTAATGAGGACTCCTTTCGAGTTTGTATAATATCTAGTAGACAATATTTGTATTCAAACTCACACGCTTTATGTCGATTGCATACCTATATTATATATTATTAGTAAGTTGTATTTGAATTTATGTACCATGTAAGTGGCGACCCAAGATGGGTGACGACGATACTAAATTTTGGGGGCGCCACGGTTGGTATCGAGCTAGGATATGATCCCTGCTAAGATGTGAGAATAGAACTAGAGGGGAGAGACGGGAATTCTTCGCTAAGATGACCTACCTAAATTTATTTGGTATTTAATTGGTTGGTATTTAGTATAGGATAGTGGATAATATGTGATATGTTAATTAACCCTTATTTTGTGGCAAAGTGTTTGAAAATGGCATCCGAGAATGTTGAGAATAAGAATGGAGCATGTGAGACTCGCTGATTCTCCACATATCAATAATCAGATAATGTGCAACAGATGGCGATAATCCTCCCGTAAACAACAACACCGATCAATCGACTAACGACGCAGACGCTTAAGAGGTTTTAGAATTCATGCAACATCAAAGTAAAGCGACTCTCGCCCAAAACGTAGGTGGAAACACTGAAAACTCTCTGCGGCCACCGCTAAACAATTCAAGGAGCCGGGACCACCGGAGTTTAGGGAGAGCCAAAACCACTTCGCGGAAGCATGGATAAAGCAGATTACCAAGATATTTGATGTCTGGGATGCTCCGAGGAGCAAAAGGTTCCTTTTGCCGCCTTTTATGTCATGCGCTGAGAGGCAGACATCGGTGGGAATCCAGAAACGACTCAACTCGCCAGATCAAGATATCTTGGGAGAAGTTCCAGAGTCGTTTCAACGACAAATACTTTCCCGAAAGTATTCGCCACATGAAGGAGGTGGAGTTTATCAAGTTGGAACAAAACAATACGACCGTGTCGCAATACGAGGCAAAATTTATGAGTTATCACGATTCAAGGCCCCACTGGTGGATAATGAAGAGAGAATGGCGCTAATGTTTTTAAGAGGTTTGAAGCGAGATACGCCAACATCTTATTTCTCATAAACCGTGTTTTTATTCAGATGTTGTAAATAGGGCTCATTAGTGGAGCGCGATAACGAGTCAACGCAACTAAAAAGAAAGTAGTAGAGAAAATTATAATACCAAATGAGAGTAGTCATCAAGCGGTGACAACAAGCGTGGAGGGAATCAACAAAGCCGATATGGTAACCACTTCGGTGGTAATCGTACAAAACAATAAGAATGGACATTTCAAGAAAAGGAGATTCAACAATGATGGAAAGACGCCAAGACCAAAGACCGTTGTTAAGGAAGGAGAAGGACCACCTATTATATGCTTCAAATGCGAGGAGAGGGACACACATCACCTCAATCGCCATGCCATCCAAAGCATGTTATAATTGTGGAAGAGAAGGTCACTTAGCTCGATTTTGTCGCCATCAAGACAAATTCAACTAGGATGGAGGCACCAAAGGTCATCCCTGCATAAAACCAAAGCCAGTAGTTTAAGAGAGAGAGTTTTTTTTTTCTCGTGACGAGGAACCCAATAAAATTATCATGTAAGTTAATCATAAGCTCAAGTCTATACCGTGTTAGATACCGTTCTACCCACTCTTTTATTTCACCTAGTTGTGTTCAACGCTTAAATTTGACTCAGGAGAAGTTAGACTTTGACTTATGGTTGAAACTTCGTTAGTAGGAGCCTTCATATCGCTTACTATTTTTAAATCTTGTTGATTCAAATAAACACTTTCACGCTAATTCGTCGATCTTATCTCTTTTGAAAATACTTGCCTTTGATGTGATTTTAGGAATCAATTGGTTAACTACTCATTATTCTTTTGTAAGGTTGTTAGCTTTTATATTCCTAACCAACCCGTTATATTAATTCAAAGTAACCAAACCCTAAAGTTAATCATCGTTATATCAAGCCATAAGTAAAGAGCCCCGAACCTTTCGTTGTTGACTTCCTTGTGTGGAATGCACCAAGCCGACTTTCAGAGGCGACATCGTGAGATGAAGATGGCAAGTTTATAGGTATCATTGTGAGGTGCTATCTAGTTAAGGGATGAAGTCACATTGGTATCAATGTGACGTACTATCCAAGTCTTGGACGAGAGTAATAGCTTTTGAATGATATTTCTATCATTAATAAATTTCTTGACGTATTCTTGAAGATTTCTAGCCTACCCTAGAGCGTGAAATCGAATTTTGTATTGACCCCCAAGATAAAAACCCATTTTTAAAACCTCAAATATTTCTTCAACTAAAATGATCAGCTTTACGTGGTTTATGATGAAAGTCATAATAAAAGCATTGGAATAATGAAAATCATGGGTATATGAAGTATTAGTAAGTTTTATGATGAGTTATGTTGGTTAGTATGTGAAAACATGAAAGTTTCTTAGAAATCACAAAGAGTTGAAAATCGATTTTGGTGAAAAACGTAATATGAAATTCAATTGACCATATCTCCTATTATATTTTGAATTTTTGAGTGTGGTCAAGTCCTAGAGTTAGATCTATGAGTTACCTAACTAATCCAAGTGGAATTACTGGAAAAGGTGTTGTAGATTTTGTGTGGACTGATTTTAGCAAAGGAGGCCAAAGCTGTAAATTTGAAAAATGCTACTGCCCAGAAACTTTAAGGGACTGTTTCGGCCACTTAAATTATGAGAAAAATTCTGGCCTTTTGGGACATGAAGGTATATGGTATAAAGTACCTCCTGTCCAAAAATGAGCTCATTCTCGACTTAAAATGAGCAAGTTATGACTATTTCAATATTTAGGTTTTTCCGATTTAAAAACGCTATAACCGGAGAGTTCTATAACCCGATGACCATGAAATTTAAACTAGAAGCTCACGTTAACATGTGTAAGGTCCTGCCAAGATTTGGGAATTTTGGAGTTAAACTTGAGGTAGCTAATTTCTTAAGGAATTAATTAGAAATTGATTTTGAAAAAATAGTAAATGAATTTAAAAAATTCGAGAAAAATATATTTTCATTATGGGACTATATTATGCTAAATCCCAGAAAAGAAATATTTTTGGGACTGATTTGGTATTTTTCATGAAAATAGTTTAGTTACTTAACATATGAGTTAAATATGTTATGTGAAGTAACAAAGTTGAAAATAGGATTTTATGGCTAGAGAATCCTATATATAGAGTATATGCATATTTTTTGATGAGGATTTGATAATTGGTGATGATATTTTATGAGTATGGACATTTTGAATGATTAAATGCATTATATGGTAAAGCGTAAACAATTAAGATAAATTGTTTATAAATTTAAGAAGTGATTAAAATATTGTTATAATATTAATGATATTAGATTATGAGATTATTAAGTGATTGATAACATGGGGATATTCTTGAACTCGGATAAATTATATTATAAATGTTTAATATTTATCCTTTATCTCATTTGATCGATTCTTTATATCATTATCCTCACGCTTATATTACGTTGAAAGTCATCGTGGTTCAGTAGCAGTATAGATGGACTTGGTATGATTATGACCGTGGATTGTTTTAAGATAATCATAATCAGTAAATGAAAACACAATTATCTTCGTCAGTAAAATGGATAATTTGTGGTCGTCGGATATTAATGAATACACAATTATCTTCAATTATGTATGGATTTGTGGTCGTGATACTAATGAATACACAATTATCTTGGATATGGATAATTTGTGGTCGTGATACTAATGAATACACAATTATCTTCGCCAGTAGTGTATGGATAATTTGTGGTCGTGATACTAATGAATACACAATTATCTTTCGCAGTAGTGTATGGATAATTTGTGGTCGTGATACTAATGAATACACAATTATCTTTGGATAATTTGTGGTCGGATACTAATGAATACACAATTATCTTCGCCGTAGAAATGGATAATGGATAATTTGTGGTCGTGATACTAATGAATACACAATTATCTTCGTCGTAGTGTATGGATAATTTGTGGTCGGATACTAATGAATACACAATTATCTTTTCGTAGTAGTATGGATAATTTGTGGTCGTGATACTAATGAATACACGATTATCTTTCGTCAGTAGTGTATGGATAATTCGTGGTCGTGATACTAATGAATATCCTCGGCCCGTAAAAGTGTGGATGATTCGATGATATGGATTAATTATCGAGATGAGTCTCAAAGAATGAAATATTAATTCATGGATGTGGTAAAAGTCATCTTCGTCAGTAGTGCATTGATAGACTTGGTATGATTATGACCACGGATTATTCTAAGATAATCACGATCGTAATTGAAAACACGTAATATCCTTAGCCAAAAAGTGCATGGATAATTCATGGTTGTGATACTATTAAGTCGAGTCTCAAAGATTATTGGTTTTATTAGCTTATATATCTTACAGTAAAGATGAATTGTTAATAAATATCTTTTCAGAAAGGCAAAGATGAATTGTTAATGAATATCTTCGCCGGATTGCAAAGATGAATTTAATGTTTTCAACGATAAAGGTATTCAAGGTATCCTCACCTCTTTTTATCATATCAGTATCGTAATTCTAATTTCGAGGGCTTAAATTCCATAAGGAGGGGAGATTGTGAGACCCCAGATTTTATCAATAAAGATTTAAATTTTGTTGAAATAATTTTTAATATTATGGTGTGAATTTAAGATAATATTATAGTTGTGGGTAGTATTTATAAATTTTGCAAAGTATGCAAGTGGTTATATTATATTCGATTGGCCTGGGAATATCGGGCTTTTAGCAGGAATATTCGTGATAACTACCAATCATTGGTGGACCCCATAATGTAATTATCATTTGATCGAGAAAACGACAAAAATATTTTATTGAAATAACTCTGGAAGTTTTACCGTGGTTACCGCTGAACTACTCAGAGTAAAAGTACAAGAATACGTGTGGTCGCATAAAGAAGCACACCAGATTGATTATCGATGCTTATGTGAGAAGTCACCGGCACTTTGATTCCATTATGTCGATTAATAATATGAATTATTATAGCGATAATGACGCTTTTGTTTTATTCGTATTATTAACGTAATAAAATGTAAACATCTTTTTATATAAAATAGAATACTTTATTAAAGTTATTCTATAAATAATATATTATATTTTATTACGCATAGTGTTGCATAGTGTTTTCAGATAGTGTTTGCATAAGATTGCATATAGTGTTTGCATAGTAAAATGTTTTTATATAAATAGAATATATTATATTTTATTTAAAAGATTTTTCTTTTAAATATGGACCGCCGATTAAAGTAAATCAACTGGACCGCTCATGGATTAGTTACTATGCATTCCATTTTCCTATAAAAATAAGCTCATTCCTTCATTATTTTCTTATTTAATTCATCAAACTCTGTAGAGAGAAATTATAGAGAGAAGTTTATAGAGAGAAAATTATAGAAAGAAGAAGAGTATTCTCGCTACTTCACTACTTCTATATTCATTTTTTTACTACCAGAAGGGTGTTATTCTTTCTTCTTCGAAGAGAACTTCGTTATTCCATTCATTATTATTCGTTGAATAACTCGTAAAAGTGGTATACCCTATACATAACCTCAGATACGCCAGATACCCTATACTTGGTGAAATCCTTATGTTATTCCATTCTTATTATTCTCATTGAATAACTCAGATACGCGCTTTACCCTATACTTGGTGACATTCTTCTATTATTCTCATTTGAACATCCTCGTCAGGTGTTTTACACCGACCGGGTTCCGTTTTTTTTATTATTCTCATTGAACATCCCGCTCGGTGTTTTACACCGACCGGTTCCGCTCTTTATCATTCATTTGAATATCCTATCTCGTGTTTTACACCGGATCCGGGTTCCATCTTTATTATTATTCGTTGAACATCCCGCTTGCGGTGAATTTCACCGACCTCGTTCCGTTATTATTATTCTCGTTGAATAACCTCGTTCTATGCTAAGTACCGCATGCACGGTGATTTCTTTTGTTATTCCATTCTTTATTATACCCAATTGGTTAAAACTTTGACTTCTATACTCCATGAAATTAGTAGAATATCCTCGATATTCAATGCTTCATCCAAAGATCTTTCATGGAAATATTCTTCCGATCATTCTTGAATTTTACTCTACGTAAACAAAGATCATGTCGACAATTTGGACGTTAATAATTCATGGATTAAATAATTCTTGAACTTGTTTTATTGAATTATTATGTCATTGTCATCATCCTCATGTTATATTATGTTATCTTCGCTTACGCAAGCATAGATGAACTTAGTATGATTATGACTGTGGATCATTCTAAGATAATCACGACTTGATATAAATGATGTGACAAAAGTCCTCAAAGTATTCTCAGAATGCGTTGATGGATAGTTTTTGGTATGATTATGACTGTGGGTGATTCTAAGATAGTCATGACCATTGATAATTTGATGAAAATCCTCGACCGTGGTATGTGGATGATTAGATGTGGTGGTTTATTTATTGTCGAGTCTCGCCGATAAAAATTGATGAAAACTTTTAAAACCTAAAAGATAGTAGATTTTATTCTCTACTGACTCTTTTAATGGATTGCTTATTCACCGCAGCTTAAACCGGTTGTTTTTATTGTATTTTATCGCTTAACATCGTTCAAGGCTAATGATAATTTATTCTCGCATTATCTTAGTCATAATATTTTTTATCGGGCTAGTTGAGCTCACCTTTCTTTCACCGTTTTCTTCGTGAAATGAGAACATAGCCGGGATTTAGCTCTGGGAACGTAAGTAATGGTCCAGAGGATAAGATTAGTAGTCCTCACTATATTCGTGAAATAGTGTGATAATAGTTGTAATGAGGACCCTCGAAGTTCAGATAATATCTAGTAGACAATATTTGTATTCAAACTCACGCTTTATGTCGATTGCATACACTATAGTTATATTAGTAAGTTGTATTTGAATTTATGTACCATGTAAGTGGCGCACCCAAGATGGGTGACGATACCTAATTTTGGGGGCGCCAGCTTGGTATCGTAGCTTAGGATACGATCCTGCTAAGATGTGAGAATAGTACTAGGAGGGGAGAGACGGGAATTTTTTTCGCTAGTATGACCTACCTAAATTTATTTGGTATTTAATTGGCTTCACGTAGTATAGGATAATATGTGATATGTTAATTAACCCTTATTTTGTGGCGTTGTTTGAAAATGGCATCCGAGAATGTTGAGAATAAGAATGGAGCATGTGAGACTGCTGATTCTCCACATATCAATAATCGTGGATAATGTACAACAGATGGCGATAATCCTCCCGTAAAAACAACAACACCGATCAATCGACTAACGACAGACGCTTAAGAGGTTTTTAGAATTCATGCAACATCAAAGCGCTAAAAGCGACTTCGCCCAAAACGTAGGTGGAAACACGAAAACTCTCATGGCCACCGCTAAACAATTCAAGGAGCCGGGACCACCGGAGTTTAAGGGAGAGCCAAAACCACTTCTGGCGGAAGCATGGATAAAGCAGATTACCAAGATATTTGATGTCTTGGGATGCTCCGAGGAGCAAAAGGTTCCTTTTGCCGCTTTTATGTTGCGCGGAGAGGCAGACATCGTGGTGGGAATCAGAAACGACTCAACTCATTCAGATCAAGATATCTTGGGAGAAGTTCCAGAGTCGTTTCAACGACAAATACTTTCCCGAAAGTATTCGCCACATGAAGGAGGTGGAGTTTATCAAGTTGGAACAAAACAATACGACCGTGTCGCAATACGAGCAAAATTTTATGAGTTATCACGATTATTTCAAGGCCCCACTGGTAGATAATGAAGAGAGAATGGCGCGAATGTTTTTAAGAGGTTTGAAGCCAGAGATACGTCAACATCTTATTTCTCATAAACTGTGTTTTTATTCAGATGTTGTAAATAGGGCTCAATTAGTGGAGCGCGATAACGAGTCAACCCAACTAAAAGAAAGTAATTTAAAATTATAATAATATGAGAGTAGTATCATCAAGTTATGACAACAAGCGTGGAGGGAATCAACAAAGCGAGATATGGTAACCACTTCGGTGGTAATCGTACAAAACAATAAGAATGGACATTTCAAGAAAAGGAGATTCAACAATGATGGAAAGACGCCAAGACCAAAGACTGTTGTTAAGGAAGGAGAAGGACCACCTATTATATGCTTCAAATGCGAGGAGAGGGACACATCATCCGAATCGCGCCACGCCATCCAAAGCATGTTATAATTGTGGAAGAGAAGGTCACTTAGCTCGATTTTGTCGCCATCAAGACAAATTCAACTAGGATGGAGGCACCAAAGGTCATCCCTGCATAAAACCAAAGCCTAGAGTTTAAGAGAGAGCGTTTTTTTTTTCTCGTGACGAGGAACCCGAATAAAATTATCACGGTAAGTTAATCATAAGCTCTTCATAAGTCTATACCGTGTTAGATACCGCTCTACCCATTCTTTTATTTCACCTAGTTGTGTTCAACGCTTAAATTTGATTCAAGAAGTTAAAGACTTTGACTTATTGGTTGAAACTTCGTTAGTAGGAGCCTTCGTTACGCCGCTACTATTTTTTAATCTTGTTGTTTCAAATAAACACTTTCACGCTACTCCGTCGATCTTATCTCTTTGAAAATACTTGCCTTTGATGTGATTTTAGGAATCAATTGTTAACTACTCATTATTCTTTTTGTAAGGTTGTTAGCTTTTATATTCCTAACCAACCCGTTATACTAATTCAAAGTAACCAAACCCTAAAGTTAATCATCATTATATCAAGCCATAAGTAAAGAGCCCCGATCCTTTCGTTGTTGACTTCTTTGTGTGGAATGCACCGCCGACTTTCTTCAGAGGCGTATATCGTGAATGAAGATGGCAAGTTTATAGGTATCATTGTGAGGTGCTATCTAGGTTAAGGGATGTAAGTCACAGTTGGTATCAATGTGACGACTATCCAAGTCTTGGACGAGAGTAAACAGTTTTGAATGATATTTCTATCATTAATAAATTTCTTGACGTATTCTTGAAGATTTCCTAGCCTACCCTAGAGCGTGAAATCGAATTTTGTATCGACCCCAAAGATAAAAACCCATTTCTTAAACCTCAAATATTTCTTCAACTAAATGAACAGCTTTTTACGTGGTTTATGATGAAAGTCATAATAAAACATTGGAATAATGAAAATCATGGGTATATGAAGTATTAGTAAGTTTTATGATGAGTTATGTTGGTTGGTATGTGAAAACATGAAAGTTTCTTAGAAATCACAAAGAGTTGAAAATCGATTTTGGTGAAAAACGAATATGAAATTCAATTGACCATATCTCCTATTATATTTTGAATTTTGAGTGTGGTCAAGTCCTAGAGTTAGATCTATGAGTTACCTAACTAATCCAAGTGGAATTACTGGAAAAGGTGTTGTAGATTTTGTGTGGACTGATTTTAGCAAAGGAGGCCAAAGCTGTAAATTTTGAAAATGCTATCGCCCAGAAACTTTAAGGGACTGTTTCGGCCACTTAAATTATGAGAAAAATTCTGGCCTTTTGGGACATGAAAGTATATGGTATAAAGTACCTCCTGTCCAAAAATGAGCTCATTCTCGACTTAAAATGAGCAAGTTATGACTATTTCAATATTTAGGTTTTTCCGATTTAAAAACGCTATAACCGAAAGTTCTATAACTCCGATGACCATGAAATTTAAACTAGAAGCTCACGTTAACATGTGTAAGGTCCTGCCAAGATTTGGGAATTTTTGGAGTTAAACTTGAGGTAGCTAATTTCTTAAGGAATTAATTAGAAATTGATTTTTGAAAAATAGTAAATGAATTTTAAAAATTCGAGAAAAATATATTTTCATTATGGGACTATATTATGCTAAATCCCTAAAAGAAATATTTTTGGGACTGATTTGGTATTTTTCATGAAAATAGTTTAGTTACTTAACATATGAGTTAAATATGTTATGTGAAGTAACAAAGTTGAAAATAGGATTTTATGGGCAGAGAATCCTATATAGTAGTATATGCATATTTTTTGATGAGGATTTGATAATTGGTGATGATATTTTATGAGTATGACATTTTTGAATGATTAAATGCATTATATGGTAAAGCGTAAAACAATTAAGATAAATTGTTTATAAATTTAAGAAGTGATTAAAATATTGTTATAATATTAATGATATTAGATTATGAGATTATTAAGTGATTGAAAACATGGGGATATTCTTGAACTCGGATAAATTATATTATAAATGTTTAATATTTATCCTTTATCTCATTGATTGATTCTTTATATCATTATCCTCACGCTTATATTACGTTGAAAGTCATCTCGTGGCTGTCAGAAAGCAAGATAGATGGACTTGGTATGATTATGACTGTGGATTGTTCTAAGATAATCATAATCAGTAAATGAAAACACAATTATCTTCGGCAGAAGTGCATGGATAATTTGTGGTCGTGATACTAATGAATACACAATTATTTTTCGCAGTAGTGCATGGATAATTTGTGGTCGGATATTAATGAATACACAATTATCTTTCGTAAGCATGGATAATTTGTGGTCGGATACTAATGAATGGATAATTTGTGGTCATGGATAATTTGTGGTCGTGGATACTAATGAATACACAATTATCTTTCGCCAGAAAAGTATGGATAATTTGTGGTCGTGATACTAATGAATACACAATTATCTTTTCGCCGTAGTGTATGGATAATTTGTGGTCGTGATACTAATGAATACACAATTATCTTCGCCGTAGAAGTAGTATGGATAATTTGTGGTCGGATACTAATGAATACACAATTATCTTTCGTCGTAGTGCATGGATAATTTGTGGTCGTGATACTAATGAATACACGATTATTATCTTTGGTCAGTAGATAATGATGGATAATTCGTGGTCGTGATACTAATGAATATCCTCGCCCGTAGAAAGTGTGGATGATTCGATGATATGGATTAATTATCGAAGCCGAGTCTCAAAGAATGAAATATTAATTCATGGATGTGGTAAAAGTCATCTTTGGTCAGAAGTGCATTGATAGACTTGGTATGATTATGACCACGGATTATTTAAGATAATCACGAATCAGAATTGAAAAACACTAATATCCTTAGCCAAGAAAGTGCATGGATAATTCATGGTGGTTGTGATACTATTGTCGAGTCTCAAGATTATTGGTTTTTAGCTTATATATCTTTGGCCCAGAAGTGCAAAGATGAATTGTTAATAAATATCTTCGGCCCAGAAAGTAAAAAGAGATGAATTGTTAATGAATATCTTCGGCTGGATTGCAAAGATGAATTTAATGTTTTCAACGATAAAGGTATTCAAGGTATCCTCACCTCTTTATCATATCAGTACGCACTCTAATTTCGAGGGCTTAAATTCCATAAGGAGGGGAGATTGTGAGACCCCAGATTTTATCAATAAAGATTTAAATTTTGTTGAAATAATTTTTAATATTATGGTGTGAATTTAAGATAATATTATAGTTGTGGGTAGTATTTATAAATTTTGCAAAGTATGCAAGTGGTTATATTATATTCGATTGGCTCTGGGAATATTGGTTTAGCAGGAATATTCGCATAACTACCAATCATGGTGGACCCCATAATGTAATTATCATCATTTGATCGAGAAAACGACAAAAATATTTTTATGAAATAACTATGAAGTTTTACCGTGGTTACCGTTGAACTACTCAGTAGTAAAAAATAAAGAATACGTGTGGTCGCACAAGTAGCATTACCAGATTGATTATCGATGCTTATGTGAGAAGTCACTCGGTTTGATTCCATTATCACGATTAATAATATGAATTATTATAATGATAATGACGCTTTTGTTTTATTCAGTATTATTAACGTAATAAAATGTAAACATCTTTTATATAAAATAGAATACTTTATTAAAGTTATTCTATAAATGTAATATATTATATTTTATTACGCATAGTGTTGCATAGTGTTTTGCAGATAAGTGGTTTTTGTATAGTATTGCATAGTGTTTGCATAGTAAAATGTTTTTATATAAATAGAATATATTATATTTTATTTAAAAGATTTTTCTTTAAATATGGACCGCCGATTAAAGTAAATCAACTGGACCGCTCATGGATTAGTTACATTATGCATTCCATTTTCCTATAAATAAGCTCATTCCTTCATTATTTTCTTTTTAATTCATCAAACTCTAGAGAGAAATTATAGAGAGAAGTTATAGAGAGAAAATTATAGAAAGAAGAAGAGTATTCTCGCTACTTCACTACTTCTATTCAGTTTTTTTACTAGTAGTGGGTGTTATTCTTTCTTCGAAGAGAACTTCGTTATTCCATTCATTATTATTTCGTTGAATAACTCGTAAAAGTGGGTATACCCTATACATAACCTCAGATATACGCCAGATACCCTATACTTGGTGAAATCCTTATGTTATTCCATTCTTATTATTCTCATTGAATAACTCAGATAATGCATTTACCCTATACTTGGTGACATTCTTCTATTATTCATTGAACATCCTCGTCGTGTGTTTTACAGGACACCGGTTCCGCTTTTTTATTATTCGTTGGAACATCCCCGTCTCGGTGTGTTTTACAATCGACGGTTCCGCTCTTTATCATTCTCCGCTGAATATCCTATCGTGTGTTTTACACCGGATCCGGTTCCATCTTTATTATTCTGTTGAACATCCATCCGCTTGCGGTGTGAATTTCACCGACCGTTCCGTTATTATTATTCGTTGAATAACTCGCTCATGCCAAGCACCGCATGCATGGTGATTTCTTTTGTTATTCCATTCTTTATTATACCCAATTGGTTAAAACTTTGACTTCTATACTCCATGAAATTAGTAGAATATCCTCGATATTTTGCGTTTCATCCAAAGATCTTTTCATGGAAATATTCTTTCCGATCATTCTTGAATTTTACTCTCACGTAAACAAAGATCATGTCGACAATTTGACGTTAATAATTCATGGATTAAATAATTTTGAACTTGTTTTATTGAATTATTATGTCATTGTCATCATCCTCATGTTATATTATGTTATCTTCGCTTACGCAGCATAGATGAACTTAGTATGATTATGACCAGGATCATTCTAAGATAATCACGACTTGATATAAATGATGTGACAAAAGTCCTCAAGTTATTCGTAATGCGTTGATGGATAGTTTTTGGTATGATTATGACCGTGGGTGATTCTAAGATAGTCATGACCATTGATAATTTGATGAAAATCCTCGAATCGCGTGGTATGTGGATGATTAGATGTGGTGGTTTATTTATTGTCGAGTCTCACGATAAAAATTGATGAAAACCTTTAAAACCTAAAAAGAGACTTTATTCTCTAGACTCTTTTTAATGGATTTTATTTCTACTACGTCATAATCTCAAATTTTTTTTAATGGATTTCTTTATTTATTATTTTGAAATTCGACAAAGATTGTTGAATTATTGATTAAATACGTAAGATGGCACTACTCAATAATTTTCACGTGAGTTATTATTCAATATTTTATTTTATTGATTCAATAATTCTTTGCGTTGATATTTTATATTATTGTTGTTCAATAATTGTCATCGCACAAGATTTCCCATTATCGGATCAATAATTCATATTATTTGAATAATATTATTAGATAACATTATTGGCAATGTCTAGAAAGTTACATCTAAGGAGAGGTTTGGTCACCTAATTGCCTTGCGCCAAGAAGGAGAGATCCTTATGGAAAGCCCCCTTTCCGGAAACGACTGGTCATTATAAATGTGATTCGTAATATTATTTGTGAATAATTAATTATTGATTCATATGATAAGGAAATATTTATTTTATATGAATATAAATGATGGATTTATTTATGTGGTTATTAATGAAGGAATTAATGTTTGAGATGTTTTATTTTGTCGGATTGGAGGTATTAAAAGATCAAATCGGTGTTATTACTGACTTTTATTGTGTGAGTTATAATATTTAATCCGACCGTTGGATCGTTGTAATTTTTGGATATGTTATATATATATAAGTTGAGTATATGTCTACAAATTTTGAACCGTTAAAATGAACGAATGATTTGTTATAAATTTTAAGAGGTGTCGATTCGAAAGTAGGGTTATAATTGATTTTGGTGGAAAATTTAGAATTGAGTGGGCCCCACTTGTGGTTGGTGAAAAAAATGTGCTGAATTTTATTTCAAATGTGGTGGGTGGCAATAGTAGAGGTAAAGCCATCAGTAAAGAAAAGTCAAGTCTGCGCTTCTACGGCTAACATTTTCCTATAAATAGAGGGCTAAGTTAGAATTGAAAATCACACCGTAAACAAAGTTTTCTCTCTCTCTCTATATTATTGAGCGTATTTTGTGAGTATTTAGATACTTTGAGAGTTCTTTATTCAAGACAAGTTTCATTCAAAGATCACTTGACCTTTCCTTCCAAGTAATCGATTCTTTGAGGTAAGGGATATTATTTTTTTTCAGTAATGATATTATTTCTTCAATATCATTATCTTTGAAATATTGATCACGAAGTTTTTATCAAATTTGGAACTTTTTCATGTCTGGGTTACTATTCATGAGTTCTTATTCACGAAAGTTACTATTCATGAGTTACTATTCACGAGTACTATTATGTAGGCGTGAAAATGTTTTTTGTGGAATTTCTATCTTTTGGTGTCTGAGTTCTTATTCACGATATCAAGACTATTCACGATATCTGACTATTCATCGAAATATAAAATTTCTTCTTTTCGTCTCAAAACATCTATTACGGATACTAGCTTTGATTGTATCCATGTTTTGATCATTCTTGAATTTTACACCACTATGATTATTTTTGAGGTATTTTTGACGCGATGGATAAAACCAAGTATGAATCCTTAATCCTTGTCATTTTGTTTCTTTGGATTCGTTTCTTTAAAAATATTTTCATCATCCTCGGTCTTAAATGATGATATTATTGAATATCTTTGGCACAGTAGTGCAAAGATGAATGATTCTGAAGAGAATATCTTTGGCACTGTAGTGCAAAGATGGCGGCGGTGTTTAAATGAACATGATCGATCGATGAATATCTTTGGCCTTTAGTGCAAAGATGAGCAGTGTTGAGATGAACATGGACCGATTGATGAATATCTTTGGCTTCAGTAGTGCAAAGATGAATATTTGATTTGAGATGAATATTGATTGATGTTACAGGATAAAATATTGATGATGGATTATTAAATTCATAGATTATAGTAGATTTCATTCTCTACGTAACTCTTCTATGAATTATTATATTCCATTTGCGAATATTGATCCGAAACTTGTTTGTCTATTGTGATTCTATCGATTTTTCCTGTTGGAGACTAACGATAATTTGTTGTATATTATCTTAGTCATAGTATTCTTCTTTGGGCTAGTTGAGCTCACCCTTTTCCTTGTTGTTCCATTTTCTTCTCGGGAGGCGAGAATGTAGCGCAGTACTAGTCGGGGTATGGAATGAAGGTTCTAGAGAGAGTTGTTTAGTAGTCCTCACCATTTTGTAAAATAATGTATCAATAAATGTGATGGGATTTATTTGAGTATAGATATTGTCTAAAAGATAATATTTGTATTTAAACTCATAGTTTTCTTGTTGTAATAATAAAGTTGTAGTTGTTTACGTACCATGTATTTGGCGACTTCAGAATGGGTGTGGTGTATACCTATTTTGGGGGCGCCGCGAGTTGGTATCGAGCTTAGGGATATGATCTCTGGCGGAGATCGGGAATAAAACTAGGAGGAGAGAGACGAGTAAATCCTTCGCTAGTGTGTCCTACCTAAGCTTATTTGTTGGTTGGTCGTATTATAGGGTATTATGTGATTTGTTAATTTATTTAATTAACCCTTGTTTTATGATAGTTTTTTAGAATGGTCACGAGAACGTTAACAATGGAGTGAATGAGATCGTGGAGACACCTCTAATCGCCAAACGAGGATAATGTGATGTCAAAGTGAAGAAGGAATTAGAGATATCCATGTGGTGAGTGAAGAATTGATAGTTGCACTTTTGAGATAATCGCAGAAAGGTAACGGTGAGAGTGAGGAAGAAGAGGAAGAAGAGGTACTGAGAGAGTTTATTAGAGGTATTTTATGATCGAAATATAGAATTGCAAAATTGTATTCATGAGTTAGAAAGAAAGCTAAAGAATTGCGAGCGATAATCGTGGAGCAAAAAGGATGCAACGATTCAAGCTTGTGTTACCCGACACGTGATGCTTGAATGAAGCACTCTTTGGCGAGTATAAGATGATAAAGTGGAATCGAAATTGAAAGAAGAAATAACCGAACAGTGAGAATGAGTGATGCATGGTAAAAAGTCGCACGATAGCGTTGATATTATGGAAAGAGATGTCCAATCTAAAAAGAGAAGATTTAACGATGACGACGGAAGGCGTCGGCAAAGAACATCAAAGACTATCAACAAATTCTAGGGGAAGAGAACGATCGCCGGTTAGATCTTCTGAGATGTGGAGATGAGGGACATATAAGGTCAAACTGCTCAAAGCCTTCCAAGGTATGTTATAATTGTGGAAAAGAAGGACATATCGCTCGAGATTAGACGATATCGAAACCCATCAAGCGTGAATGGTGACTCAAAAGGATGTCCGAGAAAAGTCAAAGTCAAGCGGTTCTTGGAAGAGCGTTTGTCGTGTGACCGGTCAAAATGCGAGGAACCCGAACGAAGTTAAGCGGGTTAGTTAATTATAAATTCTTGCGAAGTTTATACCTTACTAGATACCCTGGTTCTACCCATTTTTTATCTCTCTTTGCTTGCGCTCAACGTTTGAACTTGACTTACGGAGAAATTAGACTTTGACCTATTTATGGAGAATCCGTTAGGAGAAACTTTCATTACATCATTGTTTAGAAATCTTGTTTGATTTAGGTTGGCACTATCACATTACCGTTAACCTTATTTCTATAGAGATATTTGCTTTTGATGTGATTTTAAGGTTAACTACTCATCATGCCAAATTGATTGCTTTTGTAAGGTTGTTAGTTTTCATATTCCTAAGCAACCCGTTATTCAATTCAAGCAATCAAACCATTGTAATCAAACATTTTCATATCAAGCCATGAAGTCATTCGTTTATTACGGATGTCAAGTTTTCTTAATCCATGTTATGGATTTGAATAAAGACACGTCGATTTGAATAATATTCCTGTTGTTATTGATTTTTCCTGATGTATTTCCTGAAGAATTTCTTGGCTTACTCCCAAAGCCTGATATTAAATTTTGTATCGACTTTGAACCCGGTACAAAACTCATTTCTAAAATCTCATATAGAATGGCTCCTATTGAACTTCAGGAGTTAAAAATTCAACTATAGAATTTGGTACCTGAGCCTTTATCTTGTGACTTCCTTTGTGGAATTCACCTAAGCCAGACTCTCTATAGGGGACGTCATATTCGTGCGATAGTAAAGCGATAGGTGTCATTGTGACGTCTTTATCCAAGATTAGGATATGAGTCACAGTTGAGAGCAACCTAAGTCGAGAATCGAAATACGTAGCTTTTATGCTTAGTTGGTTATTATCGAGATTCGTGGAAAGATTTTCTCAAATTGCTACTCCATTAACTTCGGTTGACTCGTAGAGATACAAAATTGAATGGAGCAAGGAATGTGGGAAGAGCTTCAAGAACTCAAGAGGAGACTCATTTCAAAGACATGTACGACCATGCCATCCGGAAAAGCGAACGTGGTATTGGCGTGTTGAGTAGAAGATCGTATATAAAGACGAGTACGATATTGTCAAAGACTAATTTCAGTATAATTTACAAATAATAGAGATGGAGATGAAAACTCTAGGTACCCACGTGATGATATACGAGTATAATCGACTTTAGTTAAAGTCTGCTCAAGCCACCCAGGCCGGAAATGATGCGTATGAAGAGGAAAGTACAAGAAGGAGCTATTCCGTAAAGTGGCGAGAATTGATGAAGAAGGAATACTTGAGTCCACTCTAGACTTTGTGTTCCTAACGACTACGATTTGAGGTACAAGATTATAATGGAGGCACACAATACACCATTTGCAATCCATCTGGAAGTACTAAAATGTATCGTGATCTTGACATACATTTTGGTGGAATAATATGAAGAGAGAGATTGCAAAGTTTATCTCGATGTGTTTAACTTGCTAACGTGTAAAGCGCGAGCATCTAGTACCTAAGGGTCCGTTGCAACCACTTGAGATTCCGGAATGGAAGTGGGAACACATTACCATAGATTTCGTTCACGGGTCTTCCTACGGTTTCTCAAGGCATCAATGCTATTTGGGTTATTATTGATAGATTAACCAAATCGCTCATTTCTTTGCCGACACGGAGACTTATTCCCTTGAACGTCTTGCTAGTATATGCGTGAATGAGATTGTGAGGTTGCATGGCATACCGTATCCATAGTTTTGGATAGTGACCCAAGATTCACTTCATGATTTTGGGTTAGAAAGCTATGGGCACGAATTTACGATTAGGTTTGGCATACCATCCTCAAACGGATGGGCAATCGAAAAGGACTACTCAAACTCTTGAAGATATATTAAAACTCGTGTCCTAGATTTCAAAGGAAGTTGGGATAAGTACTTGCCATTGGTGGAATTCTCATACAACAATAGTTATTAAACAAATATAGGCATGGTTCCATTCAAGCATTATATGGACAAAATGTCGTTCTCCAATATGTTGGGATGAGGTGGGTGAAGCAACATTGTTGGGACCCGAAAGTTAAGACGTATGACTAATGATTCGACAACGATACAAACCAAGACAAGATCGACAAAAGAGTTATGCGGATCTTCATCGAAAGGATGTGGAATTTAATGTATGGGATCATGTATTGTTCATGAGTTGCTCCATGGGGAGGAGTTACAAGATTTGGGAAGAGAGAAAGCTCAAATCCATGATTTATTGGTCCATTTCAAATTCTTGACCGAGTAGGAAATGTAGCCTATAGACTTGCGTTACCTCCAAGTATGTCTCGTGTTCATAATGTGTTTCACATATCTGTACTTCGTAAATATGTGAAAGACCCGAACCACGTTATTGAGTTATAGGGGTGAGCATTCGGTTATAACCGAACCGAAATGTCTATTCGGTTATAACCGAAAACCGAAATATCGACAAAACAACTATCCGAAATGCTAACAAGAATTTTAGAACTAACAAGAATAACAGAATACATCGAATTATCGAAGATACAATTGGTAATTGGATAATAACCGAATAGACATTTGATTAAAATTAAGCATGAAGCAACATCCAACATAAACATTAAAAAAAAACCGGAACAGAAATAATTAATAATTAATAATTATTTTTTTAAAAATATTATGATTCGGTTATTCGGATACCGAATAGTCTATTTTTGAAAACGGGAATCAAACCGAATATTGAATAATAATTCGGATATAACCGAAATTCAAAAAAACCGAAAACCAAATAATTCGGTTAAAATGGTTGATTCGGTTTCAGTAGTTTGGTTTTAACCGAATTAATGCTCACTCCTATTGAAAGTTAGAACCCAGACGAGATAAACCAAGACTTAATGTATGAGGAGGTACTGTCAGAGATCTTGGATAGGAAGGAGCACGTCCTACGCTAAGAAAGGTCATACCACAAGTTAAAGTTTTGTGGAGGAATCATGCTATAGAGGAAATGACCTGGGAATTGGAAACGGAAATGAAAGCGAGGTATCCTCACCTTTTCGAAACACCAGGTACGTACGTCAATTTCGAGGACGAAATTTCATAAGGAGGGGAGGTTGTAAGACCCCGAAATTTTTTTTAAATAAAAAGGAATTTCCTTTATTTATTATTTTGAAATAGTAAGGGTTGATTTGATTAATGTGGATAGTTAAGGGTTAAATACGCAAATATTTCAAAATAAGCAAGTGGTTATAAAATATTCATTTTTGTCGGGGAATATTCGTTTGGTCGTGGAATATTAAATCTTTGCTTGAGAATATTTAATGACGACAAGTAGCGACCATGTATGGGCCCCATAACGGAAAGCGATTGGATGAGGAAAAACGACAAAGTTTGGGTGGTTATAAATAAGGCGTAGTTATTCTTAATTAAGGCATTGGAATACCCGGTGGTTAAAATACGATGTCTGGCGTGGTTTGGCAAAGAGCACACCAGGTATTGCAGTATTGTTGAATTATTGATTAAACGTAAGATGGCTACTCAATAATTTTCACGGTGAATTCTTTATTCAATATTTTATTTTATTGATTCAATAATTCTTTGCGTTGATATTTTATATTATTGTTGTTCAATAATTGTCATCGCACAAGATATTTCCCATTATCGGATCAATAATTCATATTATTTGAATAATATTATTAGATAACATTATTGGCAATGTCTAGAAAGTTCTGCTCTAAGGAGAGGTTTGGTCACCTAATTGCGGCGCCCAAGAAGGAGAGATCCTTATTCGAAAGCCCCTCTTTCACAGGAGCGACTGGTCATCATAAATGTGATTCGTAATATTATTTGTGAATAATTAATTATTGATTCATATGATAAGGAAATATTTATTTTATATGAATATAAATGATGGATTTATTTATGTGGTTATTAATGAAGGAATTAATTTGAGATGTTTTATTTTGCCGGATTGGAGGTATTAAAAGATCAAATCGATTGTTATTACGACTTTATTGTGTGAGTTATAATATTTAATCAAATAGTTGGATCGTTGTAATTTTTGGATATGTTATACATATATAAGTTGAGTATATGTCTACAAATTTTGAACCGTTAAAAATGAGCGAATGATTTGTTATAAATTTTAAGAGGTGTCGATTTAGGAAAGTAGGGTTATAATTGATTTTGGTGGAAAATTCTAGAATTGAGTGGGCCCCACTTGTGGTTGGTGAAAAAAATGTGCTGAATTTTATTTCAAATGTGGTGGGTGGCAATAGTAGCAGTAAAGCCATCGAATTGCAAGTCAAGTCTCCTTGGTACGGCTAACATTTTCTATAAATAGAGGGCTAAGTTAGAATTGAAAATCACACCGAAACAAAGTTTTCTCTTTCTCTCTATATTATTGAGCGTATTTTGTGAGTATTTAGATACTTTGAGAGTTCTTTGTTTCAAGATAAGTTTCATTCAAAGATCACTTGAGACCTTTCCTTCCAAAATCGATTCTTTGAGGTAAGGGATATTATTTTTTTTTCGTAATGATATTATTTCTTCAATATCATTATCTTTGAAATGTTGATCTGAAGTTTTATCAAATTTGGAACTTTTTTTCATGCTCGGGGTTACTATTCATGAGTTCTTATTCACGAGTTACTATTCATGAGTTACTATTCACGAGATTACTTATTCACGATCAGTACTATTAATAAGCGTGAAAATGTTTTTTTGTGGAATTTCTATCTTTTGGTGTGAGTTCTTATTCACGATACTCTGACTATTCACGATATCTGAGCTTTATTCATCGAAATATAAAATTTCTTCTTTTCGTCCAAAACATCTATTCTGGATACTAGCTTTGATTGTATCCATGTTTTGATCATTCTTGAATTTTACACCACTATGATTATTTTTGAGGTATTTTTGGACGTGGATAAAACCAAGTATGAATCCTTAATCCTTGTCATTTTGTTTCACTGGATTCGTTTCTTTAAAAATATTTTTCATCATCCTCAGTCTTAAATGATGATATTATTGAATATCTTTGGCCTGTAGTGCAAAAGATGAATGATTTGAAGAATATCTTTGGCTCGTAGTCTGAAGATGAAAGCGGTGTTTAAATGAACACGACCGATCGATGAATATCTTTGGCCTTTAGTGCAAAGATGAGCAGTGTTGAGATGAACATACCGATTGATGAATATCTTTGGCTGTAGCAAAGATGAATATTTGATTTGAGATGAATATTGATTGATGTTACTGAGGATAAAATATTGATGATGGATTTATTAAATTCATAGATTATAGTAGATTTCATTCTCTACGTAACTCTTCTATGAATTATTATTTCAGCTGCGAATATTGATCCGAAACTTGTCATCTATTGTATTCATCGATTTTTCCTGTTGGAGACTAACGATAATTTGTTGTATATTATCTTAGTCATAGTATTCTTTTTGGGCTAGTTGAGCTCACCCTTTTCCTTGTTGTTCCATTTTTTTCTCGAGGAGGCGAGAATGTAGCGAGTACTAGTGGGGTATGGAATGAAGGTTCTAGAGAGAGTTGTTTAGTAGTCCTCACCATTTTTGTAAAATAATGTATCAATAAATGTGATGGGGATTTATTTGAGTATAGATATTGTCTAAAAGATAATATTTGTATTTAAACTCATAGTTTTACTGTTGTAATAATAAAGTTGTAGTTGTTTCTGTACCATGTATTTGGCGACTCAGAATGGGTGTGGTGTATACCTATTTTGGGGGCGTCACAGTTGGTATCAGAGCTTAGGGATATGATCTCTGGCGGAGATCGGGGAATAAAACTAGGAGGGAGAGGCGAGTAAATCCTTCATTTAGTGTGTCCTACCTAAGCTTATTTGTTGGTTGGTCATATTATAGGGGTATTATGTGATTTGTTAATTTATTTAATTAACCCTTGTTTTATGATAGTTTTTTAGAATGGTCACGAGAACGTTAACAATGGAGTGAATGAGATCGTGGAGACACCTCTAATCGCCAACCGAGGATAATGTGATGTCAAAGTGAAGAAGGAATTAGAGATATCCATGTGGTGAGTGAAGAATTGATAGTTGCACACCCGAGATAATCGCAGAGGTAACAAAAATGGTGAGAGTGAGGAAGAAGAGGAAGAAGAGGTACCGAAGAGAGTTTATTAGAGGTATTTTATGATCGAAATATAGAATTGCAAAATTGTATTCATGAGTTAGAAGAAAAAGCTAAAGAATTGCGAGAAAATCGTGGAGCAAAAGGATGCAACGATTCAAGCTTGTGTTACCCGATACGTGATGCTTGAAACGAAGCACTCTTTGGCGAGTATAAGATGATAAAAGTGGAATCGAGTGAAAGAAGAAATAACCGAACGAGTGAGAATGAGTGATGCATGGGTAAAAAAAGCCGCACGACGCGTTGATATTATGGAAAGAGATGTCCAATCTAAAAGAGAAGATTTAACGATGGACGGGAGAGGCGTACAAAGAACATCAAGACTATCAACAAATTCTAGGGGAAGAGAACGATCGCTGGGTTAGATGCTACTGAGATGTGGAGATGAGGGACATATAAGGTCAAACTGTTCAAAGCCTTCCAAGGTATGTTATAATTGTGGAAAAGAAGGACATATCGCTCGAGATTATACGATATCGAAACCAGATCCAGCGTGAATGGTGACTCAAAAAGGATGTCCCGAAAAGTCAAAGTCAAGCGGTTCTTGGAAGAAGCGTTTGTCGTGGACCCCATCAAAATGCGAGGAACCCGAACGAAGTTAAGACGGAGTTAGTTAATTATAAATTCTTGCGAAGTTTATACCTTACTAGAATCTGGGTTCTACCCATTTTTTTATCTCTCTTGCTTGCGCCAACGTTTGAACTTGACTACGGAGAAATTAGACTTTGACCTATTTATGGAGAATCCGTTAGAGAAACTTTCATTACATCGTTGTTTAGAAATCTTGTTTGATTTAGGTTGGCACTATCACATTACCGTTAACCTTATTTCTATAGAGATATTTGCTTTTGATGTGATTTTAAGGTTAACTACTCATCATGCCAAATTGATTGCTTTTGTAAGGTTGTTAGTTTTCATATTCCTAAGAACTCGTTATTCAATTCAAGCAATCAAACCATTGTAATCAAACATTTTCATATCAAGCCATGAAGTCATTCGTTTATTACGGATGTCAAGTTTTCTTAATCCATGTTATGGATTTGAATAAAGACACGTCGATTTGAATAATATTCTGTTGTTATTGATTTTTCCGATGTATTTCTGAAGAATTTCTTGGCTTACTCCCAAAGCTCGATATTAAATTTTGTATCGACTTTGAACCCTTGTACAAAACTCATTTCTAAAATCTCATATAGAATGGCTCTATTGAACTTCGTGAGTTAAAAATTCAACTATAGAATTTGGTACCGAGCCTTTATCTTGTGACTTCCTTTGTGGAATTCACTAAGCCGAACTCTATAGGGACGTCATATTCGATGCGATAAGAAACCGATAGGTGTCGTTGTGGACGTCTTATCCAAGATTAGGATATGAGTCGCGGTTGAGAAGCAACCTAAGTCGAGAATCGAAATACGTAGCTTTCTATGCTTAATTTGGTTATTATCAGAGATTCGTGGAAAGATTTTCTCAAATTGCTACTCCATTAACTCAGCTGACTCGTAGAGATACAAAATTCGAATGGAGCAAGGAATGTGGGAAGAGCTTCGAAGAACTCAAGAGGAGACTCATTTCAAAGACATGTTCGACCATGCCATCTCGGAAAAGCGAACGTGGTAGGCGGCGTGTTGAGTAGAAGATCGTATCAAATCTGAAGTACGATATTGTCAAAGACTAATTTCAGTATAATTTACAAATAATAGAGATGGAGATGAAAACTCTAGGTACCCACGTGATGATATATCTGAGTATAATCGACTTTAGTTAAAGCTGCTCAAGCCACCGAATCTTGAAATGATGCGTATGAAGAGGAAAGTACAAGAAGGAGCTATTAAATGGCGAGAATTGATGAAGAAGGAATACTTGAGTCCACTCTAGACTTTGTGTTCTAACGACTCGATTTGAGGTACAAGATTATAATGGAGGCACACAATACACCATTTGCAATCCATCACGGAAGTACTAAAATGTATCGTGATCTTGACATACATTTTGGTGGAATAATATGAAGAGAGAGAGATTGCAAAGTTTATCTCGATGTGTTTAACTTGCTAACGTGTAAAGCGGAGCATCTAGTACCTAAGGGTCCGTTGCAACCACTTGAGAGTCCGGAATGGAAGTGGGAACACATTACCATAGATTTCGTTCACGGGTCTTCCTACGGTTTCTCAAGGCATCAATGCTATTTGGGTTATTATTGATAGATTAACCAAATCGCTTTCATTTTTCTTGCCGACACGGAGACTTATTCCCTTGAACGTCTTGCACAGTATATACGTGAATGAGATTGTGAGGTCATACGGCATGCCTGTATCCATAGTTTCGGATAGTGACCCAAGATTCACTTCATGATTTTGGGTTAGAAAGCTATGGGCACAAATTACGATTGGATTTGGCATACCATCCTCAAAGCGGATGGGCAATCGAGAAAGGACTACTCAAACTCTTGAAGATATATTAAAACTCGTGTCCTAGATTTCAAAGGAAGTTGGGATAAGTACTTGCCATTGGTGGAATTCTCATACAACAATAGTTATTAAACAAATATAGGCATGGTTCCATTGAAGCATTATATGGACAAAAATGTCGTTTCTCGATATATGTTGGGATGAGGTGGGTGAAGCAACATTGTTGGGACCCGAAGTTAAGACGTATGACTAATGATTCGACAACGATACAAAGCGGCCCAGACAAGATCGATAAAAGAGTTATGCGGATCTTCATCGAAAGGATGTGGAATTTAATGTAGGGATCATGTATTGTCATGAGTTGCTCCATGGGAGGAGTTACAAGATTTGGGAAGAGAGGAAAGCTCAAATCCATGATTTATTGGTCCATTTCAAATTCTTGACCGAGTAGGAAATGTAGCCTATAGACTTGCGTTACCTCCAAGTATGTCTCGTGTTCATAATGTGTTTCACATATCTGTACTTCGTAAATATGTGAAAGACCCGAACCACGTTATTGAGTTATAGGGGTGAGCATTCGGTTATAATCAAGCCGAAATGTCTATTAGGTTATAACCGAAACCAAATATCGACAAAAACAACTATCAGAAATGCTAACCCAATTTTAGAACTAACCAAGAATAGCAGAATACTATCAATTACAAGAATGCACAATTGGTAATTTGGATAATAACCGAATAGACATTTGATTAAAATTAAGCATGAAGCAACATCCAACATAAACATTAAAAAAAAACCGAACCAAATAATTAATAATTAATAATTATTTTTTTAAAAATATTACAATTGGTTATTCTGGATACAAGAATAGTCTATTTTGAAAAAAACCTAAAGCAAAGAATATTGAATAATAATTGGATATAACCGAAATTCAAAAAAAAAAAAAAGCAAAATAATTCGGTTAAAATGGTTCGATTCGGTTCGGTAGTTTCGGTTTTCTTAATTGTGCTCACTCTATTGAGTTAGAATCCCAGGACGAGATAGTAGAAGACTTAATGTATGAGGAGGTACTGTCAAGATCTTGGATAGGAAGGAGGCGTCCTACGCCTGAAAGGTCATACCACAAGTTAAAGTTTTGTGGAGGAATCATGCTATAGAGGAAATGACCAGGAATTGGAAAGCGGAAATGAAAGCGAGGTATCCTCACCTTTTCAAAACACAGTACGTACGTCAATTTCGGGACGAAATTTCATAAGGAGGGAGGTTGTAAGACCAGAAATTTTTTTTAAATAAAAGGAATTTCCTTTATTTATTATTTTGAAATAGTAAAGGTTGATTTGATTAATGTGGATAGTTAAGGGTTAAATACGCAAATATTTCAAAATAAGCAAGTGGTTATAAAATATTCATTTTTTGTGGGAATATTCGTTTGGTCGTGGAATATTAAATCGTCGAGAATATTAAATTTACTGGCCAGTAGCGACCGTGTGGGCCCCATAACTGAAAGCGATTGGATGAGGAAAACGACAAAGTTTGGGTGGTTATAAATAATTGGCGTAGTTATTACATGAATTAAGATCTGTTGGAATACCCGGTGGTTAAAATACTGATGTCTGGCGTGGTTGCAGAAGTAGACACTCAGATTAAGACAAGATTGTTGAATTATTGATTAAATGACGTAAGATGGCACTACTCAATAATTTTCACGGTGAGTTCTTCGCTCAATATTTTATTTTATTGATTGATAATTCTTTGCGTTGATATTTTATATTATTGTTGTTCAATAATTGTCATCGCACTTGATATTTCCCATTATCGGATCAATAATTCATATTATTTGAATAATATTATTAGATAACATTATTGGCAATGTCTAGAAAGTTACATCTAAGGAGAGGTTTGGTCACCTAATTGCGGCTACCGATGAGGAGAGATCCTTATTGAAAGCCCCTCTTCCCAGGAACGACTGGTTGTTATAAATGTGATTACGTAATATTATTTGTGAATAATTAATTATTGATTCATATGATAAGGAAATATTTATTTTATATGAATATAAATGATGGATTTATTTATGTGGTTATTAATGAAGGAATTAATCTTTGAGATGTTTTATTTTGTCGGATTGGAGGTATTAAAAGATCAAATCGAAATTGTTATTACGACTTTATTGTGTGAGTTATAATATTTAATCCGATAGTTGGATCGTTGTAATTTTTGGATATGTTATACATATATAAGTTGAGTATATGTCTACAAATTTTGAACCGTTAAAAATGAGCGAATGATTTGTTATAAATTTTAAGAGGTGTACGATTCGAAAAGTAGGGTTATAATTGATTTTGGTGGAAAATTCTAGAATTGAGTGGGCCCCACTTGTGGTTGGTGAAAAAAAATGTGCTGAATTTTATTTCAAATGTGGTGGGTGGCAATAGTAGCGAGGTAAAGCCATCAGTGCTTGAGTCAAGTCCGCTTTTACGGCTAACATTTTCCTATAAATAGAGGGCTAAGTTAGAATTGAAAATCACACCGTAAACAAAGTTTTTTTCTCTTTCTCTCTATATTATTGAGCGTATTTTGTGAGTATTTAGATACTTTGAGAGTTCTTTATTCAAGATACAAGTTTCATTCAAGATCACTTGAGACCTTTCCTTAAAAGCACTCGATTCTTTGAGGTAAGGGATATTATTTTTTTTCAGTAATGATATTATTTCTTCAATATCATTATCTTTGAAATGTTGATCTGAAGTTTTATCAAATTTGGAACTTTTTCATGTATGGAGTTACTTATTCATGAGAGTTCTTATTCACGAAGTCATTATTCATGAGTTCTTATTCACGAGTTACTATTCACGAGTACTATTCATGAAGCGTGAAAATGTTTTTTTGTGGAATTTCTATCTTTTGGTTTGAGATTCTTATTCACGATACTCAAGACTATTCACGATATCTGACTATTCAATGAAATATAAAATTTCTTCTTTTCGTTCAAAACATCTATTCGGATACTAGCTTTGATTGTATCCATGTTTTGATCATTCTTGAATTTTACACCACTATGATTATTTTTGAGGTATTTTGGACGTGGATAAAACCAAGTATGAATCCTTAATCCTTGTCATTTTGTTTCTTTGGAATCGTTTCTTTAAAAATATTTTCATCATCCTCGGTCTTAAATGATGATATTATTGAAAATCTTTGGCCTGTAGTGCAAAGATGAATGATTTTGAAGAATATCTTTGGCCCGTAGTAGTGCAAAGATGAGCGGTGTTTAAATGAACACGACCGATGATGAATATCTTTGGCCTTTTAGTGCAAAGATGAGCAGTGTTTGAGATGAACATGACCGATTGATGAATATCTTTGGCTGTAGTGCAAAGATGAATATTTGATTTGAGATGAATATTGATTGATGTTCTGAGGATAAAATATTGATGATAATCGTTAAATTCATAGATTATAGTAGATTTCATTCTCTACGTAACTCTTCTATGAATTATTATTTCGCTGCGAATATTGATCCGAAACTTGTTGTCTATCAGATTCTATCGATTTTTTCATATTGTTAGACTAACGATAATTTGTTGTATATTATCTTACCATAAGTAGTATAAAGAAATGCATTTATTATAATATGTAACATTCAAACATTGCATATATATTTGCATTACATATTTGAATAATATGTTAATTACATCATCTTCATGGGTGGGTGGGTGGGTGGGTGGGTGGGTGGGGAATGGGGTGGAGTGGAGTGGAGTGGAGTGGGGTGGGGGTGGGGGTGGGGGTGGGGGGGGGGGTCTATTTGGTTCATTCTATAACGTCATATCATTTTGTCAAGTTTGTACAACTGACCGTGTTTATCACAAAAAGGAAAAGAAAAAAAAGGAATATATACATGAGTTGTATTAATTATTGTCTAATCAAGGGGCATCATTTTGAGCTTTATGAGTCCTTTCATTGGCCGTGTACACAATCTTCCTTTTGCTTGAAATAAAAGTTCCCACTGGCCACTCCTACTTAATTATAAAGATCATACACAATATATATATATATGGGTTCCATCCATTAACAATGGAGTTCTTTGTGGAAAGAACTCTTTTTTTACCGTTAAAATTTTGACTAAAGAAAAAAAAAAAAAATCAAATGCGCTAAAAAAGGTTCTTCACAAAATAGGATGGAACCCCATATATATATATATATAATTCATATTTTTACAATATTTTTTGATATTTTATAATAAAAAAGCGTTATATATATATATATAACTACGGTAAAAATCATCGTTATCGATTTATAACAACGATTTTATTGTAAAAATATTATTTTTATTATGAATTTATTAATTTTATATATATATATATATATGTTGGTATATAAATTGAAGTCATGATCACCAATAATATAAGGTATTAATTATAATGATTGCATGTGTACACATAATATAAGGTGGGAAAACAACCAAAGTGACAAACAACAAGCACTTATTAAAGTGCTTAAAATTGGAGAATTTTTTTTATTTTATTTTTTGTCTCTTTCACTCCTAATTTATAACATGAACCAAGAATGAATCACCTGATATTCCAATAGTGGCGATTTGAACTTCAAAATTTCGTAATCAAATTAATGCTTACTGAATTGACAAGTCAACGAATATAACTTATTTTTGGACAAACAAGCTGCAATTTTTACGCTCCTTTATTATATGAATGTGTATATATAAATAATGAAAAATTATATTTCATCATTTTGGTGAAATAAATATATTTAGTCACATTAAGGTGTGTTTGTTTAGAGTTGAATAACTGAATCGTTCAATCATTCAATGCGTTTATTTTGAATAAAAATCGTCTCAATGGCTAAATTGATCAGATTTTTAGATTAAATGGGCAAGTGTAAATTTTTATGACTGAATGTCTGCTGAATGAAATATTTTATATTTCACTTTTTTTATAATATTAAGTAATATTAAATAAATTTATAACGATTTTGATTTTTTTAGAGAGGTAAAATAATAAAATTTGTTATTCAAATGTTTCAGACATGTCAATTATCAATAATTTTTTTCATTTAATATTCAGTATTAAGCTCATTTTGATTATTTAAACATTCATAAATGTTTCATTCAGTTTTTATGAAACAACCTTTTATGCACGGAAGAACGGTAAGGATCTAATCTATGCTATCTAATCTATGTTGGCAACTTAAAAAATCTAAGATTATGTTTATTTATAAATATTATACTTGAGAAATGAACATTAATTCTAAATGACTTATTTGTTTTCAAATTTAAACTTGAGACAATTAATGTTAGGATTATAAAATTGCCTAATAGCCTTGGGATTATAATTACAATCCCATCGAGATTATAATCCTTACTAACCTAAGAGAAAAATAAAGGAAACAAATAAATGTAATATTTAATTGAAAATTTTCAAAACTTTTATTACTATCATTTAGTAATTAAAATTTGTATGAAATTTCATCACTACCCTTTATAAAAAGTTGAAAACTATCAATACAACGAAGAAAATTTATTGGGACAAGAAGAGAAATTAGAGACGATATAAAAAAATAAATAATTTATTCTCTTAAAAAATTATAAACGATAAATAAGTTGAAATAATTTTTTCTTTTAAAAATTAATTCTTATAAAATGGAGCATTTGACATTAAATAAAAAAATAAATATATGCTACATTTAGGAATCTTACTTGCATCTTCAATTATAGTTGCATTATTTCAAGTGTATTAAAAACACACATGTATAGAGATTATTGGAAGTTGTTTCGACGAACTAGAGCGTCAGCGAATTAGGGACTGTTAAACGCGGTATTGACCGTCTTACTACAATATCCTTCCTTTCTCTTCATATTTACGGAACTACCATTTGACCCTTCCTAAAACTTGCTGCGGAGCCGCCCAAATATTCCATAATTCCAACATTAAACAGTCAGACGGTTATGTCCCAAAATTAGATACTCTCCGTTTCAAATTATAAATTATTATTAGTTTTTAAAATTTAATTTAAAATATTTTAAAACTTAAAGTTAATAAATTTATTAAAAGTTAATTAATAAAATTATGATGAATATATTTTTAGATAGTTTATACTCATATTTATCACCATACTAACTTATGTTTAATGAATTTATATCAATTAAGAATGTAATTATTACTTTTTTCCGTCTAAAAGATATGAGCAAAGTATTTTGCTCACATATTAAAAAAATAGAGTAAACAAATTTTAAATTTATCCTTATGCCCCTTCAAGATTGTATAAAATGATAAGTATTTTTATATTTTTATTCTAATGAATACCACTAAATGACATATTTATTTTCACTTTATATGTTTTATCTCATCTTTTTGGGGACAAAAAAATTGTATATTTAGTCATCCTTTTGTGGATAAAAAATTAATATCTTATTACAATTTTAAGTAATCATAAGTTAAATATCTTCTTATCCTAAATAATTTATTTTTTACAATAATTTGCCTATAATATCGTTAGTAGTAATTGTCATATTTCCATTCTCTATGCATATTTATGTAGCAAAATTAATCATGTGCAGAAAATTATGTAATTAAATAATAATTTAAATGTAGACAATTTTGACATTTTATTCTTTTTTTTAATATGCGCAAAAAAGTCAACTAAAATTATTATCTTGGGACAAGGGGATAGATTTTTAGACGGTTTATGTGACAACCCCAAAATAGATCCATTCCATCCAACCCATTCTGAATCGCCAAATACATGGTACAGAAAACAACTACAACTTTATTACAACAATTGTCGTGCAAAATACAACAATATAAATGCCGTGAGTTTTGATACAAATATATACCAATTGTGACTCGTGTCCCAACCTTGGATAAGACGTCATGAATGACACCTTACATAAAGTGCACGGTCAAAAGCATTTTAGAAATTAGAATATTTGGAAAGTGCTTTCAAGGAAACCTTTCGTACATGGGAGGCCGTGCGTGCAGGTTATGATAGATATCATATGCCCATGAATTATCCTTGGTTGACTAATGATAGACCCCAAAGAAAAATGAAAATATTACTATCATCTTCTTTCCGATGGTGAGTCTTCTCGACATATAATTATCTCCACCGCTCTAATCGAGAATTATACTCCAAACAAACACCAAGATTATATAGGTAGTGCTCGTAGATATACTCCGCAAGTGAATGTGCACAACCTTGTCTTATGATAACACGAGTTTGTATGTCATTAGACATCTTGTATGATAGTGGCAAAACACCCTTCCAAAGTTGAGTTCACCTCACCCTATTCGGTTCACCAAAATTAAATATCAAATAGCGTATATAATACGACACACTTATCTAAAGTCTCAATAAATTATTTTCATACTATTTAGGGAGAACCTCAACAGCTATAGACCACCGTTTTATTCCCCTGTTATCCCCCGCTCGACTTAGCTACACTTTTATTACCTGAAAGGAATTGTGAAGCAAAAGGGTGAACACAACTAACTCAGTAAAGAATATCATGACTAAAGATAATTAAATTATCAATAGCCTTCATCAGTAATAAACCAGAGATTTAGAACATATTGTAGATGATAAAACTTTTCAACCATAGTTGCAGCGGAACGAGTAATCCATTAGAAGAGTCAAATAGACTATAAAGTCTATTATCTTCTCCATGTTAAAAATCCACCAACAATGTTTTATCCCTGTAACATCACTCAACAGTTCCTTTCCACAATTATATGAATAATTCATAATCATAATTATGATTTTAAATTCCTCTTCGCATGCAGGACAAAGATAATTTTTATCACCTGAAATATCAAAGATCATAGTTATACCAAATCACATTTCATGTTCATAATCATACTAATAAATTTATCTTTGCACTACGGGCCAAAGATATTCATCAACAAGTCATCTTTGCATTACAGGCCAAAGATATTCAACAACAAGTCATCTTTGCATTACGAGCCAAAGATATACATCAATAATTCATCTTTGCACTACAGGCCAAAGATATTCCTCAACAGTTCATATTTGCACTACATACCAAATATATTCATCAACAGTTCGTATTTGCACTACAGGCCAAATATATTCATATTTCAAAGAAATATATAATCATTTCAGAATTTATATAAACAATAATTATAACCATGTTAATCAATTCATCTTTACACTTAAGCTAAAGATATTCAATTATAAATTCAATGGTCATGATCATACCAGTTAACAATTCATCTTTGCACTACTGGCCAAAAAGAACCCATAGTCACGATCATACCAATAATTTACCCATCTTTACACTCAAGTGAAAGAGAAATTCAACATCAGGGTTATAAAAATGTTATATATGATAATAAAAACAATATGATCAACAACTGCATTTATTTTCAAGAGCAACAATCATAAATAAACGATAATTTGGTCAGAAAAAGAAACCAATTTTTGTCGTGAATAGTACCCGTGAATAGTAACTCGTGAATAGTAACTCGTTAATAGTAACTCATGAATAGTAACTCGTGAATATTACTCCGTATTCGTACATAGTATCGTATACGTAAATAATGTCATATACGTAAATAGTGTCATATACATGAATAGTGTCGTATACGTGAATAATCTTAGTATAACGTGAATAAGAACCCCGACTCAAAAGGTAGAAATTCCACAATAAGATCCATACCAATATGTCATTATAATGATATTGAAACAAATAACATCATTATGAAGAATATAACATCCTTAATATCCCTTTACTATCCCTTACCTCAAAGAAGCAAGTATTTGATTTGGATATCGGATATATTATTTGAAGGAAACTTCAGACCGATGAATAAAGAACTCACCAAGTATCTAAATACTCACAAAATACACTCGATAATCTAGAGAAAAAAAGAGAAAACTTATGAATTACGGTGTGATTTTCAATTCTAACTTAGCCCTCTATTTATGAAAAATATTAAGCACCATTTGAAGCGAGACTTGACTGCTGACTTTGATGACTTTACCTGCTACTATTCCACCCACCAAAAATCAGCCATCTTCCCCAACAACCAAAAGTGGGGCCCACCCATTTCTAGAATTTTCCACCAAAATCATTTTTAAACATAATTTAGAATCGATTACCTCTTAAAATTCATAACAAATCATTCGTTCATTTTTAACGGTTCAAAATTTGTGAACATATACTCAACTTATATATGTATTGTAAGACCCCAACTTATTATTAATGAAATTTAATTTTCTCTATTTATTATTTTGAAATAGTAAGGGTTGATTTGATTAATGTGGATAGTTATGGGTAAAATACTTAAATATTTCAAAATAAGCAAGTGGTTATAAAATATTCATTGTTGTAGGGAATATTCGTTTGGTCGTGGAATATTTAAATGCTTGTCGGGAATATTCGTGACGACCAGTAGCGATCATGTGTGGGGCCCCATAACTGGAAAAGTGATTGGATGAAGAAAATGACAAATATAAGTTGGTTAAAAATAACATGCGTAGTTATTCTCAAGTTAATCTTTGTTAAAATACTAAGGTGGTTAAAACACAAGAAGATACGGTATTGCACCAATTATTGATTCTACGTAAGAAAGGCACTACTCAATAATGGTTACGATAATTATATTCGATATTTTATTAATAATTGTTGCGTTGATATTTTATATTATTCATTGTTTCAATAATTGTCATTACACAATTATTTTTCATTATCGAAGCAATAATTCATATTATCTGAATAATATTATTAGATAACATTATTGGCAATGTCTAGAAAGTTCGCTCTAAGGAGAGGTTTGGTCACCTAATCATGGCGCCAAGAAGGAGAAATTCTTATTGAAAGCCCCTCTTTCCAGGAACCGCACTCGGTAGTTAATATTGTGATTACGTAATATTATTTGTGAATAATTAATTATTGATTCATATGATGAGAAAAATATTGATTTTATGTGGATATAGATGGAGAAAATTTTATTGTGACAATTGTTGAAAAATTGAAATTTTATCTTTTTACGATAAAATAAATATATTATTATATTTTAATAATATAATAATGGTGATATTTTTACAACGAATGTGGGATATATGAGTATACTGAGGAGGATGAGTATTTTTGTTGCAATAAATTTTTTAAAACATGTTAAACATGTAAATTGGACCCCATTTATCGAGTGAAATTTGATTATAGCTTTGTAAAAATCGGTTTGTGGATTTGATTCGATTTACATTTGGAATTTGGAAAAACTTTCTTACGAAAAGTTGTAGAGATTCAATTTTCCGATGAAGGGCTATTTATTATGATTTATTGAAGTTCAAGTCTCAAATAATTGATTTTGGAAGTTTAAAATATTTTAAAAATAAAACGTTTTTTGTTTGTTTTGTGGGCTAAAACATGTGCAAAATGAGTGAGATCAGATCTAAGAAGGTTAGCGTAGAAATTTTAATATATATATATTAATATTTTATTAAATTTTTCGCTTTGGTGTTCTAAGCATTTTCCTATAAATAGGGTGCTTAGGTTAGAATTGAAAATCACACCGTAAATGAAGTTTTTCTCTATATTATCGAAGCGTATTCTTGTGAGTATTTTGAGTATACTTTGAGTATTGCTATACGGTGCAAGTCAAGTCATAGCCTATATCAGGTGTTTCAAATTTAGAAGTCTTGATCTTTCGAGGTAAGGGATATTATTTTTTTCAGTAATGATATTATTTCTTCAATATCATTATGTTGAAATATGATCAAGTTTTATCAAATTTAGAACTTTTGGTGTTTGAGATTCTTATTCACGATACGGCCAAGACTATTCACGATATCTGATACTATTCACGAATACTGACTATTCATCGAAAAATAAAAATTTCTTCTTTTGTCCAAAATATCTACTATGGATACTAGCTTTGATTGTATCCATGTTTTGATCATTCTTGAATTTTACACCACCGTGATTATTTTTGAGGTATTTTTGGACGTGGATAAAATAAAGTACGAATCCTTAATCCTTAATCCTTGTCATTTTGTTTCATTTGGATTCGCTTTAAAAATATTTTCATAATCTTGATCTTAAATGATGATATTATGGAATATCTTTGGCTGTAAAGTGTAAGACCCCAACTTATTATTAATGAAATTTAATTTTTCTATTTATTATTTTGAAATAGTAAGGGTTGATTTGATTAATGTGGATAGTTAGGGGTAAAATACATAAATATTTCAAAATAAGTAAGTGGTTATAAAATATTCATTGTTTTCGGAGAATATTAGCGTCTTTGTCGGGAATATTAAATGCGATGACAAGCAGACAATGTGGGCCCCATAACTGAAAAAGCGATTGGATGAAGAAAACGACAAATATAAGTGGTTTAAAAATAATCTGGCGTGGTTATTCACAGATTATCATCGCTAAAATACCCGGTGGTTAAAACACAAGAAGACACCGGTATTGCACCAATTATTGATTCTTACGTGAAGGCTTTACTCAATAATGGTTACTGATAATTACTGCTCAAAGATTTTATTGAGTTAATAATTCTTTGCGTTGATATTTTATATTCTTTGTTGTTTCAATAATTGTCATTACACGATATTTTCATTATCGAGCAATAATTATATTATCCGAATAATATTATTAGATAACAATATTGGCAATGTCTAGAAAGTTACGTCTAAGGAGAGGTTTGGTCACCTAATCATGGCTACCAAGAAGAAGAAATTCTTATTGGAAAGCCCCTCTATCTTCGGGAACCGCTGGTTGTCAATAATGTGATTCGTAATATTATTTATGAATAATTAATTATTAATTTATATGATGAGAAAATATTGATTTTATGAGGATATAGATGGAGAAAATTTTTAATGTGACAATTGTTGAAAATTAATATTTTATCTTTTACGATAAAATAATTCATTTAAATATATTATTTTAATAATATATTAACGATGATATTTTTACAATGAATGTGGGATATATGAGTATATGAGGAGGAAGAGTATTTTTGTGGCATTAAATGTTTAACACATGTTTTTGTGTGTTGGTGGACACAATTATTAATAGAAATTTGATTATAACTTTGTAAAATCGCCTGGTTTGTGGATTTTGGTCAATTTCTATTTGGAATTTGGAAAACTTTCTTTCGCAAAGTTGTAGAGAATTGAATTTCCTATAAAACTCGCTAGATTCGAATTTTTTGATGAAAGGGCTATTTATTATGAATTATTGAAGTTAGAAGTTCAAATAATTAATTTTTGGGAGTTTTAGTTAATTATTTTGAGAAAAACGTTTTTTGCAACTAAGTTGGCCTCACATGTGATTCAAATGGGCTGAGATCAGTTGTCTAAAGTGGGCTAAAGAAAATGTGAAAATATATTAATATTATATTCAATTTTTTCTGTTTTTGTTTTTTAAGCGATTTCTATAAATAGGGTCTTAGGTTAGAATTGAAAACACACCGTAAACTGAAGTTTTCTCTATTTCTCTCTCGATATATTGAGCGTATTCTTGTGAGTATACTTTGAGTATTGTTAGACGGTCAAGTTCCTTCAAAGACTATACCATTAGATTCCAAATTTAGAAGTCTTAATCTTTCGAGGTAAGGGATGTTATTTTCTTCTCAAATGATATTATTTCTTCAATATCATTATCTTTGAAATATTGGTTGGAACTTTTTATCAAATTTGGAACTTTTTCATGTCGGGGTTCTTATTCATGAGTTTATTCACGAGTTACTATTCATGAGTTCTTATTCACGAGTTCTTATTCACGAGTACTATTATTCGTGAAGCGTGAAGATGTTTTTTTTTGTGGAATTTCTATCTTTTGGTGTCAAATTACTATTCACGTATAACGACATTATTCACGATATCTGACTATTCATAGAAAAATAAAATTTCTTCTTTTTGTCCAAAATATCTATTCGGATACTAGCTTTGATTGTATCCATGTTTTGATCATTCTTGAATTTTACACCTATGATTGATTATTTTGAGGTATTTTTGAACATGGATAAAACAAAGTACGAATCCTTAATCCTTAATCCTTGTCATTTTGTTTCCTTTGGATTCGTTTCTTTTAAAAATATTTTTCATCATCCTCGGTCTTAAATGATGATATTATTGAATATCTTTATTTCGTAGTACAAAGATGAATGATTTCTGAAGAATATCTTTGGTTGTAGTGCAAAGATGAACAGGTGTTTAGATGAACATGACCAACTGATGAATGTAAGACCCCAAAATTTTTAAATAAAAAGGAATTTCCTTTATTTATTATTTTGAAATAGTAAGGGTTGATTTGATTAATGTGGATAGTTAAGGGTTAAATACGCAAATATTTCAAAATAAACAAGTGGTTATAAAATATTCATTATCGTCGGGGAATATTCGTTTGGTCGTGGAATATTAGATCGTGTGGGGAATATTAAATGATTTTGCCTTGACCATGTGGGCCCCATAACTTGGAAAGCGATTGGATGAAGAAAACGACAAATATAAGTTGTTTTAAATAACTAAGATAGTTATTCTGAATTAATCTTATTGGAATACCCGGTGGTTAAAACATAGTAATGTCTGGCGTTGTTGCACGATGAAGACACCAGTATTGCACCAATTATTAAAGGTCTTACTCAATAATGGTTACTGATAATTCTTTGTCGGTATTTTATTTTATTGAGTTAATAATTCTTTGCGTTGATATTTTATATTCTTTGTTGTTTCAATAATTGTCATTACAAAGTATTTTCATTATCGAGCTAATAATTCATATTATCCGAATAATATTATTAGATAACATTATTGGCAATGTCTAGAAAGTTACATCTAAGGAGAGGTTTGGTCACCTAATTCTTGGCCCAAGAAGGAGAAATTCTTATCGAAAGCCCCCTCTTTCCACAGAACCGCACTGGTTGTCAATATTGTGATTCTCGTAATATTATTTGTGAATAATTAATTATTGATTTATATGATGAGGAAAATATTGATTTTATGTGGATATAGATGGAGAAAAAGTTTAATGTGACAATTGTTGAAAATTGAAATTTTATCTTTTTCTGATAAAATAATTCATTTAAATATATTATTATATTTTAATAATATAATAATGGTGATATTTTTTACAACGAATGTGGGATATATGAGTATACGAGGAGGAAGAGTATTTTTGTTGCAATAAATGTTTAAAACATGTTAAACATGTCGGTGGACCCCATTTATTGACTGAAATTTGATTATAGCCTGTAAAATCACCCGTTTGTGGATTTCGGTCAATTTCTATTTGGAATTTGGAAAAACTTTCTTCTGCAAAGTTGTAGAGAATTGAAATTCCTATAAAAACTCGCGAGATTCGAATTTTCTGATGAAAGGGCTATTTATTATGAATTATTGAAGTTCTGAAGCTCCGAAATAATTAATTTTTGAAGTTTTAAATATTTTTAATAAGAAAAACGTTTTTTTTTGAGTTAGGCAAGGTGAGTCACTCTTGGTGGCTGATGGTTTGAATCAGATTTTGGGTGCGTAGGAATTTAATAATTATATATTAATATTTTATTAAATTTTCGCTTTTAGTGTTCTAAGCGATTTTTCTATAAATAGGGTCTTGGGTTAGAATTGAAAATCACACCAAAATGAAGTTTTTCTCTCTATATTATCGGCGTATTCTTGTGAGTATTTTGAGTATACTTTGAGTATTGCTAGACGGTGCAAAGTTCCTTCAAAGACTATACCCAGATTCTAGCTAGAAGTATTGATCTTTCGAGGTAAGGGATGTTATTTTCTTCTCAAATGATATTATTTCTTCAATATCATTATCTTTGAAATGTTGATCTGAAGTTTTTATCAAATTTGGAACTTTTTCATGTAGAGTTACTATTCAGCGAGTTTCTTATTCACGAGTTACTATTCACGAGTACTATTCATAAGCGTGAAGATGTTGTTTTGTGGAATTTCTATCTTTTGGTGTCTGAGTTCTTATTCACGATATCGGCCTTATTCACGATATCTCAAGACTATTCACGTATCTGGTACTTATTCAATAGAAAAATAAAATTTCTTCTTTTCGTCTAAAACATCTATTACGGATACTAACTTTCGATTGTATCCATGTTTTGATCATTCTTGAATTTTACACCACTATGATTATTTTTGAGGTATTTTTGGACGTGGATAAAACCAAGTACGAATCCTTAATCCTTAATCCTTGTCATTTTGTTTCTTTGGATTCGTTTCTTTAAAAAATATATTTTCATCATCCTCGGTCTTAAATGATGATATTATGGAATATCTTTGGCCTGTAGTGCGAGATGAATGATTTCTTAAGAATATCTTTGGCTCAGTAGTGCAAAGATGAATGATTTTGAAGATTATCTTTGGCCAGAAGTGCAAAGATGAGCAGTGTTTAAATGAATGTGACTAATGATGAATATCTTTGGCCCGTAGTGCAAAGATGAATATTTGATTCAGATGTATATTGATTGATGTTACGAGGATAAAAGATGAGCGATGAACTTTTAAATTCATACATAGAAGATAGTAGTTTGCATTCTCTACTTAACTCTTCTAATGAATTATTATTTCATTGCGAATATTGATTTAAAATTTGTTGTCTATTGTATTCTATTAGATTTTTCCTGTTGAAGACTAACGATAATTTGTTGTATATTATCTTAGTCATAATATTCTTTCTTGGGCTAATTGAGCTCACCCTTTTCCTTTTTGTTCCATTTTTCTTCTCGGGAGGCGAGAATATGGCGAATGCGAAGTCGGGGTATGGAATGAAGGTTTTAGAAAGGATTGTTTAATAGTCCTCACCATTTTTGTAAAATAATGTATCAATAAATGTGATGAGGATTTATTTGAGTATAGATATTGTCTGAAGATAATATTTGTATTCAAACTCATGCTTTTTTCTTGTTGTAATAATAAAGTTGTAGTTGTTTACGCACCACGTATTGACAACTCGAATAGGTGATGTATACCTATTTTTGGGGCGTCACGGTTGGTATCGAGAGTTGAGTTATATGATCTCTGGCGGAGATCGGGAATAGAACTAGGAGGGAGAGACGAGTAAATCCTTCACTAGTGTGTCCTACCTAAGCTTATTTGTTAGTTGGTCAAGATATAGGGATATTATGTGATATATTGATTTCCTTAATTAACCCTTGTTTTATGATGAAGATTTGAGAATGTCGATGAGAATATTAACAATGGAAATGAGACAGTGGAGATGCCTCAGTACTCACCAACGAGGAGAACGTAACAGTCGGGCAATGTTCCTCCCGTGAACAACACCATTGAAGCGAGATGATGAGCGAGGGATGTTTAGAAGTTTTTTGCGATCATAAAAATCGACGCGAGGAGACTCGTGTTCAAAATACTGAGGAGGAAATGATAGCAGATTCACGGGTTGTCACAATGCAAGCAGTTCAAAGAGTTGGGACCACCGAATTTAAGGGAAAGCCGATCCGATCATGGCGGAAACATGGGTCAAACAAATTACCAAGATATTCGATGTCTTGGGATGCACGGAGAACAGAAGGTTCCATTCGCCACCTTTATGTTCCGTGGCGAAAGGCGATCATCGGTGGAGAGTGTGAAGCGCGTCCATCCAAATTAAGACTCAAAGATGTTGGGGAGACGTTTGAAGCTATTTAATGACAAATACTTTCCCGAAAGTGTTCATCGTATATGAAGGAAGTGGAGTTCATCGATTGGAACAAAACAACATGACGGTGTCTCGAAGACGAGGCAAAGTTTGCGAGTTATCCGAGTTCAGCACCTCATTTGGTGGAGAATGAGGAACGATGTACGCGCGGATGTTTCTTAGAGGTTTGAAACCGGCGTACGTCAAGTATCTCATTTCCTTAAATTTTCTCTTTATTGAGATGTTGTAAATGAGGCTCAATTGTTAGAAGCGAGATAACGAAGACTACGCCAACCGAGGACCATAACCAGGATCGTACTCGTAGATAGCGGTCAGCGTAATAATGATAACCGGCGGAGAAAAAGCAGACGGACAAAATGGTTACCACTCGGTGGTAATCATGGCCATGAAAATGAAAAAGCGAGTGGGAGGAGATTTTAAAAGAGGAGATTTAACAACGACTATGTGAAGACGACGGTCGGCAAAGAATCGGTTCTAAGGGAGGAGAACGACCACCGGTCATTATCTGCTACAAATGCGGAAAAGAGGGACATATCGGTCAAGCGCCCACAACAGATTCAAGGTATGCTATAGTTGTGGAATGGAAGGACATATCGCTTTCGAGATTATGCAGTATGGCGAAACCTAGTTCAACAGGGGACGGTGACTCAAAAGATCGTCCCGTAAAAGTCAAAGTCAACGATTACGGGAAGAAGCGTTTGTTGTGGATTGGTCATAATGCGAGAACCCAAACGAGGTGATCACGGGTAAGCTATTTATAAATTCTTGTGAAGTTTATACCTTACTTGATACCGGTGCTACCCATTCATTTATCTCTCTCTGCATGTGCTCAACGTTTAAACTTGACTCGGAAAAATTAGACTTTGACCTATCTCGTGGAAACTCCGTTAGGAGAAACTTTCATCACATCCATCGTTTATAAATCTTGTTTGATTCAAGTTGGCACCATTACTTACCCATTGACCTTATCTCTTTAAAGATACTTGCTTTTGATGTGATTTAGGGATTGATTGGTTAACTACTCATCATGCCAAAATTGATTATTTTTTAAGTGGGTTGTTAGTTTTCATATTCTAACCAACCTGTTATATTTAATTCAAGCAACAAAACCATTAAAATCAATCACTATCATATCTAATCATAAAGCTATTCGTTTATTGAAAAACGGATGTCAAGCTTTCTTAGCCCATGTTATGGATTTGAATAAAGACACGTCAAATTTGAATAATATTCTGTTGTTATCGACTTTCCCGATGTATTTCAGAAGAACTTCCGGTCTACCCCGTAACGTGAAGTTAAATTCTTTATTGATCTTGAACCCTGGTACAAAGCCCATTTCTAAAACCTCATATCGAATGGCTCCTATTGAACTTCAGAGTTAAAGGTCCAACTACTGAGGAATTGTTGGACATCGGTTTCATTAAATCCTAAGACATCTCCTTGGGGTGCTCTGTTTTATTTGTAAAGAAGAAAGACGGAGTATGCGATTTTTGTATTGACTATCGGAATTGAACCATGTCACCATCAAGAATAGGTATCCTCACCTCGTATTGATGACTTGTTTGACCGATTCTGAGGGCACAATTCTTTTCAAAAATCGATCTTCGATTCGGATATCATCAATTTGAAGATTAGAATCGAGGATATTCCAAAGACCGCCTTCGAACTCGGTATGGGCATTATGAATTCTTAGTCATGTCTTTCGGACTAACTAATGCTCTATGGCTTTCATGGATATGATGAACCCGAGTATTCAAGGAATATTTGGATCAATTTGTTGTTGTCTTTATTGATGACATCCTCATATATTCCAAAAGCCGTGAAGATCATGAAGCACCATTTGAATTCGGTACTCCAAAGGCTTCGTGAAAACTAACTATATGCCAAATTGAAGAAATGCGAAGTTACGGCGAGGAAGTAGCATTCCTTGGGCACGTGGTGTCGAAACATGGAGTATCTGTTGATCCGCCAAGATTCAAGCAATACAAAGTTGAGCAAATGAAGTCGGTGGTGGATCAAGACGTAGCTTTTTGGGTTTATTTGGTTATTATCGGAGATTCGTGGAAGGGTTTTCTCGAATCGCTACTCCATTAACTCAAATTTAACCCTAAGGATACAAAATTTGTTTGGAGCGAAGAACGCGAGAAGAGTTTCCAAGAGCTTAAGAGGAGACTATTTTAAGACTGTTCTAACAATACCATCTGGTTCGGATGGATTTGTTATCTACAATGATGCTTCGTGCAAAGGGTTAGGATGTGTTCTCATGCAACGTGGGAAGGTCATAGCTTTATGCCTCATGACAACTTAAAGAGTATGAGAGGAATTATCCTACTCATGATCTAGAGTTGGCAGCAGTCGTTTTCGTGCTAAAAATATGGAGGCACTATCTATATGGGGAGAAAGTGGAGATATATTCAGACCATAAAAGCCTTAAATATTTCTTCACTCAAAAAGAACTCAACATGCGGCAGCGACGTTGGCTCGAGCTATTGAAAGACTACGACCACACTATTGATACCATCCCAGTAAAAGCGAACGTGGTAATGACGCATTGAGTAGAAGATCATATGCGGAACGAGTGCGATGATGTCAAGTATATGCATAGAGCCAACTTTAATAGAAAAAGTTAAGGTTGCTCTTTCAAGCCCCGAATCGGAAATAGGCGTCATATGAAGAAGAAAGTACAAGAAGGAGCTATTTAGGCGAGAATTGATGAAGAAGGAATACTTGAGTCCACTCTAGACTTTGTGTTCCTAACGACTACGATTTGAAGTACAAGATTATGATGGAGGCACACATCGCCATTTGCAATCCATCACGGAAGTACTAAAATGTATCGTGATCTTGACATACATTTTGGTGGAACAATATGAAGAGAGATTGCAAAGTTTATCTCGATGTGTTTAACTTGCTTAGCGTGTAAAGCGGAGCATCTTGTACCTAAGGGTCCGTTGCAACCACTTGAGATTAGGAATGGAAGTGGGAACACATTACTATGGATTTCGTTCTGGGTCTTCCTACGGTTTCTCAAGGCATCAATGCTATTTGGGTTATTGTTGATAGATTAACCAAGTCTCCGCTTCGTTTTTCTTGCCGATACGGAGACTTATTCCTTGAACGTCTCTTTAGTATATACGTGAATGAGATTGTGAGGTTGCATGGCATGCTTGTATCCATAGTTTCGGATCGTGACCCAAGATTCACTTCAAGATTTTGGGTTAGCTTGCAAAAAGCTATGGGCACGGATTTGCGATTTAGTTAAGCATACCATCCCCAAACCAGACGGACAATCGAGAGAGGACTATTCAACTCTTGAAGATCTATTAAGACTCGTGTCCTAGACTTCAAAGGTAGTTGGGATAAGTATTTACCATTGGTGGAATTCTCCTACAACAACAGTTATCGCAAGTATAGGTGTGGCTCCATTGAAGCATTATATGGATGGGCCGAAAATGTCGTTCTCCAATATGTTGGGATGAGGTGGGTGAAGCAACATTGTTGGGACCCGAGTTAAGACGTATGACTCACCGAAAAGATCCAAATGATTCGACAACGTATACAAGCGGCACAAGATCGACAAAAGAGTTATGCGGATCTTCATCGAAAGGGCGTGGAATTTAATGTAGGGGATCATGTATTGTTGCGAGTTGCTCCATGGAAGGAGTTACAAGATTTGGGAAGAGAGGAAAGCTCAATCCACGATTTATTGGTCCATTTCAAATTCTTGACCGAGTAGGAAATGTAGCCTATAGACTTGCGTTACCTCCAAGTATGTCTCGTGTTCATAATGTGTTTCACATATCTCGTCTTTCGTAAATATGTGAAAGACCGAACCACGTTATTGAGTTAGAACCCGGACGAGATAGCCAAGACTTAACGTATGAGAGAGGTACTGTCAAGATCTTGGATAGGAAGGAGCATGTCCTACGCTATGAAAGGTCATACCACAAGTTAAAGTTTTGTGGAGGAATCATGCTTTATAGAGAAATGACACGGGAATTGGAAGCGGAAATGAAAGCGAGGTATCCTCACTTTTTCGAAACACACCAAAGTCGTCGTCGATTTCGAGGACGAAATTTCATAAGGAGGGGAGGTTGTAAGACCCAGAAATTTTTAAATAAAAAGGAATTTTCTTTATTTATTATTTTGAAATAGTAAGGGTTGATTTGATTAATGTGGATAGTTAAGGGTTAAATACTTAAATATTTCAAAATAAGCAAGTGGTTATAAAATATTCATTATCGTCGGGGAATATTCGTTTGGTCGTGGAATATTAAATCTTTGTCGGGGAATATTAAATCTGACGGTAGTGACCATGTGTGGGCCCCATAACTTGAAAGCGATTGGATGAAGAAAGCGACAAATATAAGTTGTTTTTAAATAACTGGCGTAGTTGTTTCAAGTTATTATCTTATTGGAATACCCGGTGGTTAAAACATAATGTCTGGCGTTGTTGTTACAAGAAGATTACCAGTATTGCACCAATTATTAAAGGTACTACTCAATAATGGTTCTGATAATTCTTTATTCGGTATTTTATTTTATTGAGTTAATAATTCTTTGCGTTGATATTTTATATTCTTTGTTGTTTTGATAATTGTCATTACTACGTATTTTTCATTATCGAAGCAATAATTCATATTATATCGAATAATATTATTAGATAACATTATTGGCAATGTCTAGAAAGTTACATCTAAGGAGAGGTTTGGTCACCTAATTGCTTGGCGCCAAGAAGGAGAAATTCTTATTGGAAAGCCCTCTTCCTGGGAAGCGCTTTGGTTGTCGATATTGTGATTACGTAATATTATTTGTGAATAATTAATTATTGATTTATATGATGAGGAAAATATTGATTTTATGTGGATATAGATGGAGAAAAAGTTTAATGTGACAATTGTTGAAAATTAAAATTTTATCTTTTTCGATAAAATAATTCATTTAAATATATTATTATATTTTAATAATATAATAATGGTGATATTTTACAACGAATGTGGGATATATGAGTATCTGAGGAGGAAGAGTATTTTTGTTGCAATAAATGTTTAAAACATGTTAAACATGTCGGTGGACCCCATTTATTGGTGAAATTTGATTATAGCCTGTAAAATCACCCGTTTGTGGATTTCGGTCAATTTCTATTTGGAATTTGGAAAAACTTTCTTCTGCAAAGTTGTAGAGAATTGAAATTCCTATAAAAAACTCGAGATTCGAATTTTCTGATGAAAGGGCTATTTATTATGAATTATTGAAGTTCTGAAGCTCCGAAATAATTAATTTTTGAAGTTTTAAATATTTTTAATAAGAAAAACGTTTTTTTTAGTTAGGCAAGGTGAGTCACTCTTGGTGGCTGATGGTTTGAATCAGATTTTGGGTGCGTAGGAATTTAATAATTATATATTAATATTTTATTAAATTTTACGCTGGGTGTTCTAAGCAATTTTCTATAAATAGGTCTTAGGTTAGAATTGAAAATCACACCAAAAGCAAGTTTTTCTCTCTATATTATCGGCGTATTCTTGTGAGTATTTTGAGTATACTTTGAGTATTGCTAGAGGCGGTGCAAGTTCCTTCAAAGACTATAATCGGTATTCTAGCTAGAAGTATTGATCTTTCGAGGTAAAGGATGTTATTTTCTTCTCAAATGATATTATTTCTTCAATATCATTATCTTTGAAATGTTGATCTGAAGTTTTTATCAAATTTGGAACTTTTTCATGTCGGGTTACTTATTCATGAGTTCTTATTCATGAGTTCTTATTCACGAGTTCTTATTAAGCGGAGTTCTTATTCATGATTCTTATTCACAGTACTATTCATGTAAGCGTGAAGATGTTTTTGTGGAATTTCTATCTTTTGGTGTCGGAGTCTTATTCACGATATCTGGCCTTTATTCACGATATCTGAGACTATTCACGTATACGATGATTATTCAATAGAAAAATAAAATTTCTTCTTTTCGTCTAAAACATCTATTACGGATACTAACTCGATTGTATCCATGTTTTGATCATTCTTGAATTTTACACCACTATGATTATTTTTGAGGTATTTTTGGACGTGGATAAAACCAAGTACGAATCCTTAATCCTTAATCCTTGTCATTTTGTTTCTTTGGATTCGTTTCTTTAAAAAAATATTTTCATCATCCTCGATCTTAAATGATGATATTATGGAATATCTTTGGCTGTGTAGTGCAAAGATGAATGATTTCTTAAGAATATCTTTGGCTGTAGTGCAAAAGATGAATGATTTTCGAAGATTATCTTTGGGCGTAGTGCAAAGATGAGCAGTGTTTAAATGAACATGATTAATGATGAATATCTTTGGCTGTGTAGCAAAGATGAATATTTGATTCGAGATGTATATTGATTGATGTTCTGAGGATAAAAGATGAGCGATGAACTTTTAAATTCATACATAGAAGATAGTAGTTTGCATTTCTACTTAACTCTTCTAATGAATTATTATTTCATTGCATGAATATTGATTTAAAATTTGTTGTCTATTGTATTCTATTAGATTTTTCCTGTTGAAGACTAACGATAATTTGTTGTATATTATCTTAGTCATAATATTCTTCTTGAGCTAGTTGAGCTCACCCTTTTCCTTTTGTTCCATTTTTTCAAGAAGGCTAGAATATAAGCGTAGTATGTAAGTGGGGTATGGAATGAAAGGTTTTAGAAAGGATTGTTTAGTAGTCCTCACCATTTTGTAAAATAATGTATCAATAAATGTGATGAGGATTTATTTGAGTATAGATATTGTCAGAAGATAATATTTGTATTCAAACTCACAGCTTTTCTTGTTGTAATAATAAAGTTATAGTTGTTTTACGTACCATGTATTGACAACTCGAATAGGTGATGTATACCTATTTTGGGGGCGTCACAATGAATATCTTTGGCTGTAGTGCAAAGATGAATATTTGATTCGAGATGTATATTGATTGATGTTACTGGGGATAAAAGATGAGCGATGAACTTTTAAATTCATACATAGAAGATAGTAGTTTGCATTCTCTACTTAACTCTTCTAATGAATTATTATTTCTGTGAATATTAATTTAAAATTTGTTGTCTATTGTATTCTATTAGATTTTTCCCTGTTGAAGACTAACGGTAAATTGTTGTATATTATCTTAGTCAGTCATAATATTCTTTATCGGGCTAATTGAGCTCTCACCCTTTTCCTTTTTGTTCCATTTTTCTTCTCGGGAGGCGAGAATATGGCGAAAACAGTCGGGGTATGGAATGAAGGTTTTAGAAAGGATTGTTTAGTAGTCCTCACCATTTTGTAAAATAATGTATCAATAAATGTGATGAGGATTTATTTGAGTATAGATATTATCAAGAAGATAATATTTGTATTCAAACTCACGCTTTTCTTGTTGTAATAATAAAGTTGTAGTTGTTTACGTACCATGTATTGACAACTCGAATAGGTGATGTATACCTATTTTGGGGGCGTCACATGCAAAGGCAAAGATGAATGATTTTCGAAGAATATCTTTGCCCGTAGTGCAAAAGATGAGCAGTGTTTAGATGAACATGATTAATCGATGAATATCTTTGGCTGTAGTGCAAAAGATGAATATTTGATTCGGATGTATATTGATTGATGTTACTGGGGATAAAATATAGGCGATGAACTTTTAAATTCATACATAGAAGATAGTAGTTTGCATTCTCTACTTAACTCTTCTAATGAATTATTATTTCATTATGAATATTGATTTAAAATTTGTTGTCTATTGTATTCTATTAGATTTTTCCTGTTGAAGACTAACGATAATTTGTTGTATATTATCTTAGTCATAATATTCTTTCTTGGGCTAGTTGAGCTCACCCTTTTCCTTTTTGTTCTATTTTTCTTCTCGGGAGGCGAGAATATAAGCGATGCAAGTCGAGGTATGAATAATGAAGGTTTTAGAAAAGAGTTGTTTAGTAGTCCTCACCATTTTGTAAAATAATGTATCAATAAATGTGATGAGGATTTATTTGAGTATAGATATTGTCAGAAGATAATATTTGTATTCAAACTCACGATTTCTTGTTGTAATAATAAAGTTGTAGTTGTTTACGCACCATGTATTGACAACTCGGAATGGGTGATGTATACCTATTTTGGGGGCGTCGCGGTTGGTATCGAGCTTAGGGATATGATCTCTGGCGGAGATCGGGGAATAGAACTAGGAAGGGAGTGACGAGTAAATCCTTCGTTAGTGTGTCCTACCTAAGCTTATTTGTTAGTTGGTCAAGTATATAGGGATATTTTGTGATATATTGATTTCCTTAATTAACCCTTGTTTTATGGCGGTATTTGAGAATGTCATTGAGAATATTAACAATGGAAATGAGGCCAAGTGGAGATGCCTGTACTCACCAACGGAGAGAGAACGTCAACAATTGGCAATGTTCCTCACATGAACAACACCACCTTTGAAGAGATGATGAGCGAGGGGATGTTTAGAAGCTTTTTGCAGTTCATGCAAAATCGCAGACGAGGAGACTCGTGTTCAAAATCTAGGAGAAATGATAGCAATTCACGGGTTATCACAAAGCCCAAGCGGTCAAAGAGTTGGGACCACGAATTTAAGGAAAGCGAGATCCGATCATGGCGAAACATGGGTCAAGAAAATTACCAAGATATTCGATGTCTTGGGATGCAGGCGGAGGAACGAAGGTTCCATTTACCACCTTTATGTTCCGTGGCGAGGCGATCACTTGGTGGAATGCATGAAGCGTACTCCATCCGGCCAAGACTTCAAAGATGTCTTGGGAAAGCGTTTGAAACTATTTAATGACAAATACTTTCACGAAAGTGTTCGTCGTATGAAGGAAGTGGAGTTCATCGATTAGAGCAAAACAACATAGCGGTGTCTCAAAGATGCGAGGCAAAGTTTGCGAGTTATCCGAGTTTGCACCTCATTTGGTGGAGAATGAGGAGCGATGACGCGGATGTTTCTTAGAGGTTTGAAACCGGCGATACGTCAATATCTCATTTCTCATAAACTTTCTCTCTATTCGGATGTTGTGTAGCAGGGCTCAATTATTAGGCGAGATAACGAATACGGTCGTTGAGGGACCCTGACGAGGATCGTACCGGAGATAGCGATCAGCGAGAATAATGATAACCAATGGAGAAAAAGCAGAGCGAACAAAATGGTAACCACTCGGTGGTAATCATGGCCGTGAAAATAGAAGAAGCGAGTCGGGAGGAGATTTTAAAAGAGGAGATTTAACAACGAATTATATGAAGGCAGCGGTCTTAAGCGAAGAATCCATTTCTAAGGGAGGAGAAGCGACCACCAATCATATGCTATAAATGCGGGAAAGAGGACATATCGATCCAACCTCATCCACAACGATTCAAGGTATGCTATAATTGTGGAAAGGAAGGACATATCGCTGAGATTATGCAGTGGCGAAACCTAGTTCAATGGGGACGGTGACTCAAAAGATTGTCCCGAAAAGTCAAAGTCAACGATTAGGGAAGAAGCGTTTGTTGTGGTCGTCAAAATGCGAGGAACCCAAACGAGGTGATCACGGGTAAGCTATTTATAAATTCTTGCGAAGTTTATACCTTACTTGATACCGGTCTTTACCCATTCATTTATCTCTCCGCTTGTGCTCAACGTTTAAAATTGACTCGGAGAAATTAGACTTTGACTTATCTGTGGAAACTCTGTTAGGAGAAACTTTCATCACATCCACCACTGTTTATAAATCTTGTTTGATTCAAGTTGGCACCATTACCTTACCGTTGACCTTATCTCTTTAAAGATACTTGCTTTTGATGTGATTTTAGGGATTGATTGGTTAACTACTCATCATGCCAAAATTGATTATTTTCGTAAGGTTGTTAGTTTTCATATTCTAACCAACTTGACTGTTGTTATGCAATTCAAGCAACTAAACCATTAAAATCAATCAACGTCATATCTAATCATAAAGCTATTCGTTTATTGAAAAGCGGATGTCAAGCTTTCTTAGCCCATGTTATGGATTTGAATAAAGACACGTCAAATTTGAATAATATTCTATTGTTATTGACTTTCACGACGTATTTTCGAAGAACTTCCGGTCTACCCCGAGCGTGAAGTTGAATTCTTTATTGATCTTGAACACAGTACAAAGCCCATTTCTAAAACCCCATATCGAATGGCTCTATTGAACTTCAGAGTTAAAGGTCCAACTACGAGGAATTGTTGGACATCGGTTTCATTAAATCTCCAAGTACATCTCCTTGGGGTGCTCTGTTTTATTCGTAAAGAAGAAAGGCGGGAGTATCGACTTTGTATTGACTATCGGGAATTGAACCATGTCACCATCAAGAATAGGTATCCTCTACCTCGTATTGATGACTTGTTTGACCCGATTCAGAGGGCACAATTCTTTTCAAAAATCGATCTTCGCTCGGATATCATCGGTGAAGATTAGAGGCGAGGATATTCAAAGATTGCCTTGAACTTCGGTATGGGCATTATGAATTCTTAGTCATGTCTTTCGGATTGACTAATGCTCCGCTGACTTTCATGGATATGATGAACCGAGTATTCAAGGAATATTTGGATCGGTTTGTTGTTGTCTTTATTGATGACATCCTTATATATTTCAAAAGTCGTGAAGATCATGAGCACCATTCGAAAATTTGGTACTCCAAAGGCTTCGTGAAAATAAACTATATGCCAAATTGAAGAAACGCGAGTTAAAGCGAGGAAGTAGCATTCCTTGGGCACGGTGTCGAAACATGGAGCATCTGTTGATCCGTGAAGATTGAAGCAATACAAAGTTGGGGCAGAGCAAGTCGGTGGATGAAGTCACGTAGCTTTTGGGCTTATTTGGTTATTATCGGAGATTCGTGGAAGGATTTTCTCGAATCGCTACTCCATTAACTTCGATTAACTCGGAAGGATAAAAAATTCGTTTTGGGCGAAGAATGCGAGAAGAGTTTCCAAGAGCTTAAGAGGAGACTTATTTTAAGACTGTTTCTAACAATACCATCTGGTTCGGATGGATTTGTTATCTGATGATGCTTCGTGCAAAGGGTTAGGATGTGTTCTCATGCAACGTGGGAAGGTCATAGCTTTATGCCTCATGACAACTTAAAAAGTATGAGAGGAATTATCCTACTCATGATCTAGAGTTAGCGGTGATCGTTTGCGCTTAAAAATATGGAGGCACTATCTATATGGGGAGAAAGTGGAGATATATTCGGACCATAAAAGCCTTAAATATTTCTTCACTCAAAAAGAACTCAACATGTGGCGGCGACGTTGGCTCGAGCTATTGAAAGACTACGACCACACTATTCAATACCATCCCGGAAAAGCGAGCGTGGTAGTTGACGCGTTGAGTAGAAGATCATATGCGAGGAACGAGTGTGATGATGTCAAGTATACATAGAGCCAACTTTAATAGAAAAAGTTAAGGTTGCTCAAGCCACCCAATCCGGGAGTGTGTATGAAGAAGAAAGTACAAGAGCGAGCTATTCCTAGGCGAGAATTGATGAAGAAGGAATACTTGAGTCCACTCTAGACTTTGTGTTCCTAACGACTCGATTTGAAGTACAAGATTATGATGGAGGCACACAATACACCATTTGCAATCCATCTTGGAAGTACTAAAATGTATCGTGATCTTGACATACATTTTGGTGGAATAATATGAAGAGAGAGATTGCAAAGTTTATCTCAATGCGTTTAACTTGTCGGCGTGTAAAGGCGAACATCTAGTACCTAAGGGTCCGTTGCAAGCACTTGAGATTAGAAATGGAAGTGGGAACACATTACCATGGATTTCATTACGGGTCTTCCTACGGTTTCTCGAGGCATCAATGCTATTTGGGTTATTGTTGATAGATGATTAACCAAGTCCGCTCATTTCTTGCCGACACGGAGACTTATTCACTTGAACGTCTTGCTAGTATATGACGTGAATGAGATTGTGAGGTTGCATGGCATGCCTGTATCCATAGTTTGGATCGTGACCCAAGATTCACTTCAAGATTTTGGGTTAGCTTGCAAAAAAGCTATGAGCACGGAGTTACGATTGATTCGGCATACCATCCTCAAACGGACGGACAATCGAGAAAGGACTATTCAAACTCTTAAAGATTTATTAAGACTACGTGTCCTAGATTTCAAAAGGCGATTGGGATAAGTATTTACCATTGGTGGAATTCTCCTACAACAACAAGTTATCGAGCAAGTATAGGTGTGGCTCCATTTGAAGCATTATATGGGCGAAAGTGTCGCTCTCCAAAGTATGTTGGGATGAGGTGGGTGAAGCAACCTTTGTTGGGACCCGAGTTAGTACGTATATGACTACGGAAAAGATCCAAATGATTCGACAACGTATACAAAGCAGCACAAGATCGACAAAAGAGTTATGCGGATCTTCATCGAAAGGACGTGGAATTTAGTGTGGGGATCATGTATTGTTGCGAGTTGCTCCATGGAAGGAGTTACAAGATTTGGGAAGAGAGGAAAGCTCAATCCACGATTTATTGGTCCATTTCAAATTCTTGACCGAAGTAGGAAATGTAGCTATAGACTCGCGTTACCTCAAAGTATGTCTCGTGTTCATAATGTGTTTCACATATCGTACTTCGTAAATATGTGAAAGACCGAACCACGTTATAGAGTTAGAACCGGAGACGAGATAATAGAAGACTTAACGTATGAGGAGGTACTGCCAAGATCTTGGATAGGAAGGAGCATGTCCTACGCTTGAAAGGTCATACCACAAGTTAAAGTTTTGTGGAGGAATCATGCTTATAGAGGAAATGACACGGGAATTGGAAACGGAAATGAAAGCGAGGTATTCTCACCTTTTTGAAACACTGAGTGCGTCACGTCAATTTCGAGGACGAAATTTCATAAGGAGGGAGGTTGTAAGACCCCAACTTATTATTAATGAAATTTAATTTTTCTATTTATTATTTTGAAATAGTAAGGGTTGATTTGATTAATGTGGATAGTTAGGGGTAAAATACGCAAATATTTCAAAATAAGCAAGTGGTTATAAAATATTCATTGTTGTCGGAGAATATTCGTGATCGTCGGGAATATTCGCATTACTGACAAGTAGCCCATGTGTGGGCCCCATGCTTGAGAAAGCGATTGGATGAAGAAAGCGACAAATATAAGTGGTTTAAAAATAAGCAGGCGTGGTTGTTCAAGATTATCTTGTTAAAATACCCGGTGGTTAAAACTCAAGAAGATACTTTGCAGTATTGCACCAATTATTGATTCTTACGTAAGAAGGCACTACTTAATAATGGTTACAATAATTACGATTCAAAGATTTTATTGAGTTAATAATTCTTTGCGTTGATATTTTATATCTTCATTTGTTTGATAATTGTCATTTACAAAGTATTTTCATTATCGAAGCAATAATTCATATTATCCGAATAATATTATTAGATAACATTATTGGCAATGTCTAGAAAGTTACATCTAAGGAGAGGTTTGGTCACCTAATCAATTGCGCCAAGAAGAAGAAATTCTTATTGGAAAGCCCTCTATCATCCTGAAGCGCGCACGGTTGTCGATAATGTGATTACGTAATATTATTTATGAATAATTAATTATTGATTTATATGATGAGGAAAATATTGATTTTATGAGGATATAGATGGAGAAAATTTTAATGTGACAATTGTTGAAAATTAATATTTTATCTTTTTTACGATAAAATAATTCATTTAAATATATTATTTTAATAATATATTAACGATGATATTTTTACAATGAATGTGGGATATATGAGTATATGAGGAGGAAGAGTATTTTGTGGCATTAAATGTTTAACACATGTTTTGTGTGTTGGTGGACACAATTATTGGTAGAAATTTGATTATAGCATGTAAAATCGCCTGATTTGTGGATTTTGGTCAATTTCTATTTGGAATTTGGAAAACTTTCTTCGCAAAGTTGTAGAGAATTGAATTTCCTATAAAAACTCATGAGATTCAATTTTACGATGAAAGGTGTAAGACCCCAAATTATTATTAATGAAATTTAATTTTCTATTTATTATTTTGAAATAGTAAGGGTTGATTTGATTAATGTGGATAGTTAGGGGTAAAATACGCAAATATTTCAAAATAAGCAAGTGGTTATAAAATATTCATTGTTATTTGAGAATATTAAATTTTGTCGGGGAATATTTAAATACTGACATAGTAAATGTGTGACCATATGGGCCCCATAACTAAAAAGCGATTGGATGAAGAAAGCGACAAATATTAGTTGTTTAAAAATAACGGCGTAGTTATTCTGATTAACCTTTGTTGGAATACCCGGTGGTTAAAAACACGAGAATGTCGCGTTGTTGCACACAAGATGGCACTGTGATTGCACCAATTATTGAAGCCTTTACTCAATAATGGTTCTGATAATTCTTATTCGGTATTTTATTTTATTGATTCAATAATTGCTACGTTGACATTATATATTCTTTGTTGTTTCAATAATTGTCATTACAACAGTATTTTCCATTATCGAGCAATAATTCATATTATCGAATAATATTATTAGATAACATTATTGACAATGTCTAGAAAGTTACATCAAGGAGAGGTTTGGTCATCTAATTGCTTGCGCCAAGAAGGAGAGATCCTTATTGGAAAGCCCCTCTATCAGGAGAACCGCACGGTTGTCAATAATGTGATTCGTAATATTATTTATGAATAATTAATTATTGATTTATATGATGAGGAAAATATTGATTTTATGTGGATATAGATGGAGAAAATTTTTAATGTGACAATTGTTGAAAATTAATATTTTATCTTTTTCTGATAAAATAATTCATTTAAATATATTATTTTAATAATATATTAACGATGATATTTTACAATGAATGTGGGATATATGAGTATATGAGGAGGAAGAGTAGTTTTTTGTGACATTAAATGTTTAATACATGTTTTGTGTGTTGGTGGACACAATTATTGAAGAAATTTGATTATAGCCTGTAAAATCGCCCGTTTGTGGATTTCGGTCAATTTCTGTTTGGAATTTGAAAAAACTTTCTTCTGCAAAGTTGTAGAGAATTGAATTTCCTATAAAAACTCGTGAGATTTGAATTTTCTGATAAAAGGTCTATTTATTATGAATTATTGAAGTTCCGAAGATCCGAAATAATTAATTTTTGGGAGTTTTAGTTAATTATTTTGAGAAAAACGTTTTTTTGCAACTAAGTTGGCCTCACATGTGATTCAAATGGGCTGAGATCAGTTGTCTAAGGTGGGCTAAAGAAAATGTGAAAAATATATTAATATTATATTCAATTTACTAACTTTTGGTGTTCTAAGCAATTTCTATAAATAGGGTCTTGGGTTAGAATTGAAAATCACAACAGAAACTGAAGTTTCTCTCTATTTCTCTCTCGATATATTGAGCGTATTCTTATGAGTATACTTTGAGTATTGTTAGAAGGTGCAAGTTTCCTTCAGCACTATACCCGGTATTCCAGCTAGAAGTACTAATCTTTCGAGGTAAGTGATGTTATTTTTTCTTCTCAAATGATATTATTTCTTCAATATCATTATCTTTGAAATATTGATTGGAACTTTTATCAAATTTGGAACTTTTTTTCATGTGGGGTTACTTATTCATGAGTTCTTATTCACGAGTTCTTATTCATGAGTTTCTTATTCACGAGTTTCTTATTCACGAAAGTACTATTCGTGAAAGCGTGAAGATGTTTTTTGAAAAATTTCTATCTTTTTGGTGTCGGAGTTATTATTCACGATATCGGCACTATTCACCTAAAAATAAAATTTCTTCTTTTGTCCAAAATATCTATTCGGATACTAGCTTTGATTGTATCCATGTTTTGATCATTCTTGAATTTTACACCACTATGATTATTTTTGAGTTATTTTGAACATGGATAAAACAAAAGTACGAATCATTAATCCTTAATCCTTGTCATTTTGTTTTCTTTGGATTCGTTTCTTTAAAAATATTTTCATCATCCTCGGTCTTAAATGATGATATTATTGAATATCTTTGGCTGTAGTGCAAAGATGAATGATTTTGAAGAATATCTTTGGTAGTAGTGCAAAGATGAACAAGTGTTTAGATGAACATGATTAAATGATGAATATCTTTGCCCTGTAGTACAAAGATGAATATTTGATTCCGGATGTATATTGATTGATGTTACGGGGATAAAAGATGAGCGATGAACTTTTAAATTTCATGTAGAAGATAGTAGTTTGCATTCTCTACTTAACTCTTCTAATGAATTATTATTTCATTGCGAATATTGATTTAAAATTTGTTGTCTATTGTATTCTATTAGATTTTTCCTGTTGAAGACTAATTGTAATTTGTTGTATATTATCTTAGTCATAATATTCTTTCTTGGGCTAGTTGAGCTCACCCTTTTCCTTTTTGTTCCATTTTTCTTTCGGGAGGCGAGAATATAAGCGATGCAGTACGCAGTCAAGTTATGGAATGAAGGTTTTAGAAAGAGTTGTTTTAGTAGTCCTCACCATTTTTGTAAAATAATGTATCAATAAATGTGATGAGGATTTATTTGAGTATAGATATTGTGCAGAAGATAATATTTGTATTCAAACTCACAGTTTCTTGTTGTAATAATAAAGTTGTAGTTGTTTACGTACCATGTATTGACAACTTTCGAGAATGGGTGATGTATACCTATTTTGGGGGCGTCGCGGTTGGTATCGAGCTTAGGATATGATCTCTGGCGGAGATCGGGGAATAGAACTAGGAGGGAGAGACGAGTAAATCCTTCGCTAGTGTGTCCTACCTAAGCTTATTTGTTAGTTGGTCGGTATATAGGGATATTATGTGATATATTGATTTCCTTAATTAACCCTTGTTTTATATGATGATTTGAGAATGTTGATTGAGAATATTAACAATGGAAATGAGACCAGTGAGAGCGCTTTACTCTCACCACGAGGAGAACGTCTAACAGTGTGCAATGCTCCTCCCGTGAACAACACCACCGAAAGCGAGATGATGAACGAGGGGATGTTTAGAAGCTTTTTGCAGTTCATGCAAAATCGACGAGGAGACTCGTGTTCAAAAACTGAGGAGAAATGATAGCAATTCACGGGTTGTCACACCAAGCAGTTCAAAGAGTTGGGACCACGAATTTAAGGGAAAGCGAGATCCGATCATGCGGCGGAAACACGGGTCAAGCAAATTACCAAGATATTCGATGTCTTGGGATGCACGGAGGAATGAAGGTTCCATTTGCCACCTTTATGTTCCGTGGCGGCGATTCATTGGTGGGAGTCTCGTGAAGCGCACTCCATCCATCCGCCTTCAAAGCATGTCTTGGGAAGCGTTTGAACTATTTAATGACAAATACTTTCGAAAGTGTTAAATCATATGAAGGAAGTGGAGTTCATCGATTAGAGCAAAACAACATGGCGGTGTCTCAAAGATGCGAGGCAAAGTTTGCGAGTTATCGTGTTTGCACCTCATTTGGTGGAGAATGAGGAGCGTATGACGCGGATGTTTCTTAGAGGTTTGAAACACGGCATACGTAAAAGATTCTCGATTTCTCATAAATTTTCTCTATTCAGGATGTTGTTAACATGGCTCAATTGTTAGAGCGAGATAACGAGTATGTTCAACCGAGGGGACCATAACCAGGATCGCATCAGAGATAGCGATCAATGTAATAATGATAACCCGGTGGAGAAAAGCAGACGGACAAAATGGTAACCACGGGAAGAAGCGTTTGTTGTGGTGGTCAAAATGCGAGGAACCCAAACGAGGTGATCACGGGTAAGCTATTTATAAATTCTTGCGAAGTTTATACCTTACTTGATACGGTATACCCATTCATTTATCTCTCCCGCTTGTGCTCAACGTTTAAACTTGACTCAGGAGAAATTAGACTTTGACTATCTGTGGAAACTCCGTTAGAGAAACTTTCATCACATCCAATCGTTTATAAATCTTGTTTGATTCAAGTTGGCGGCATTACCTACACCATTGACCTTATCTCTTTAAAGATACTTGCTTTTGATGTGATTTTAGGGATTGATTGGTTTAACTACTCATCATGCCAAAATTGATTGTTTTCGTAAGGTTGTTAGTTTTCATATTCCTAACCAAACCCTGTTATGCAATTCAAGCAACTAAACCATTAAAATCAATCATCGTCATATCTAATCATAAAGCTATTCGTTTATTGAAAAACGGATGTCAAGCTTTCTTAGCCCATGTTATGGATTTGAATAAAGACACGTCAAATTTGAATAATATTCTGTTGTTATTGACTTTCCGATGTATTTCTGAAGAACTTCCGCCTACCCCCGTAAGCGTGAAGTTGAATTCTTTATTGATCTTGAACTCGCACAAAGCCCATTTCTAAAACCCCATATCGAATGGCTCTATTGAACTTGGGAGTTAAAGGTCCAACTACGTGAATTGTTGGACATCGGTTTCATTCTGATCTAGTACATCTCCTGGGATGCTCCTGTTTTATTCAGTAAAGAAGAAAGACGGGAGTATGCGACTTTGTATTGACTATCGGGAATTGAACCATGTCACCATCAAGAATAGGTATCCTCTACCTCGTATTGATGACTTGTTTGACCCGATTCTGAGGGCACAATTCTTTCAAAAATCGATCTTCGCTTTAGATATCATCATTGAAGATTAGAACCGAGGATATTCCAAAGACCGCCTTCGAAACCCGGAATGGGCATTATGAATTCTTAGTCATGTCTTTCGGACTAACTAATGCTCTGCGGCTTTCATGGATATGATGAACCGAGTATTCAAGGAATATTTGAATCAATTCGTTGTTGTCTTTATTGATGACATCCTCATATATTCCAAAAGCCGTGAAGATCATGAGCACCATTTGAAATTTGGTACTCCAAAGGCTTCTTGAAAACCAACTATATGCTAAATTGAAGAAATGCGAGTTACGCTTGAGGAAGTAGCATTTCTTGGGCACGTCAGTGTCAAAACATGGAGTATCCGTGGATCCCGTGAAGATTGAAGCAATACAAAGTTGGGAGCAACCAAGTCGGTGGATCATAAGACGTAGCTTTTTGGGCTTATTTGGTTATTATCGGAGATTCGTGGAAGGATTTTCTCGAATCGCTACTCCATTAACTCGGTGACTTGAAAAGATACAAAATTCGTTTTAAAGCGAAGAACGCGAGAAAAGTTTCAAGAGCTAAGAGGAGACTTATTTTGACTTGTTCTAACAATACCATTTGGTTCGGATGGATTTGTTATCTCAAACGATGCTTCGTGCAAAGGGTTAGGATGTGTTCTCATGCAACGTGGGAAAGTCATAGCCTATGCCTCGCGACAACTTAAAAAGAGTATGAGAGAGAATTATCCTACTCAGCGATCTAGAGAGTTAGCGAAATAATCGTTCGCTTAAAGATATGGAGGCACTATCTATATGGGGAGAAAGTGGAGATATATTCGCACCATAAAAGCCTTAAATATTTCTTCACTCAAAAGAACTCAACATGTGGCGTGACGTTGGCTCGAGCTATTGAAAGACTACGACCACACTATTCAATACCATCCGGAAAAGCGAACGTGGTAGTGACGCGTTGAGTAGAAGATCATATGCGAGGAACGAAAGTGCGATGATGTTAAGTATACGACAGAGCCAACTTTAATAGAAAAAGTTAAGGTTGCTTTCAAGCCACCCAATCGGAAATGATGCGTATGAAGAAGAAAGTACAAGAAGGAGCTATTCCTAAGCGAGAATTGATGAAGAAGGGATACTTGAGTCCACTCTAGACTTTGTGTCCCTAACGACTACGATTTGAAGTACAAGATTATGATGGAGGCACACAATACACCATTTGCAATCCATCCCGTAAGTACTAAAATGTACCGTGATCTTCGACATACATTTTGGTGGAACAATATGAAGAGAGAGATTGCAAAGTTTATCTCGATGTGTTTAACTTGCCAGCGTGTAAAGCGGAAAGAGCATCTAGTACCTAAGGGTCCGTTGCAACCACTTGAGATTAGAAATGGAAGTGGGAACACATTACTATGGATTTCGTTCACGGGTCTTCCTACGGTTTCTCAAGGCATCAATGCTATTTGGGTTATTGTTGATAGATTAACCAAGTCTCGCTCATTTCTTGCCGACACGGAGACTTATTCCTTGAACGTCTTGCTAGTATATGACGTGAATGAGATTGTAAGGTTGCATGGCATGCCGGTATCCATAGTTTCGGATCGTGACCCAAGATTCACTTCAAGATTTTGGGTTAGCTTGCAAAAAGCTATGGGCGCGGATTTGCGATTTAGTTGCATACCATCCCCAAACGGACGGACAATCGGAGAGGACTATTCAAACTCTTGAAGATCTATTAAGACTCGTGTCCTGAGAGACTTCAAGGCGGTTGGGATAAGTATTTACCATTGGTAGAATTCTCCTACAACAACAGATTATCAAGCAAGTATAGGTATGGCTCCATTTGAAGCATTATATGGATGAAAGTGTCGCTCTCCAATATGTTGGGATGAGGTGGGTGAAGCAACATTGTTGGGACCCGAGTTAATGACGTATGACTCACCGAAAAGATCCAAATGATTCGATAACGATACAAACGGCACAAGATCGACAAAAGAGTTATGCGGATCTTCATCGAAAGGACGTGGAATTTAGTGTGGGGATCATGTATTATTAAGTGTTGCTTCTATGGAAGGGAGTTACAAGATTTGGGAAGAGAGAAAGCTCAATCCACGATTTATTGGTCCATTTCAAATTCTTGACCAAGTAGGAAATGTAGCCTATAGAATTGCGTTACCTCAAGTATGTCTCGTGTTCATAATGTGTTTTCATATATCGTACTTTTTAAATATGTGAAAGACCCGAACCACGTTATAGAAGTTAGAAACCGGACAAAATAGCAGAAGACTTAACGTATGAGGAGGCAATTGTCAAGATCTTGGATAAGAAGGAGCATGTCCTACGCGCAGAAAAGGTCATACCATAAGTTAAAGTTTTGTGGAGGAATCATGCTATAGAGGAAATGACCGGGAATTGGAAAGCGGAAATGAAAGCGCGAGGTATCCTCACCTTTTGAAACACAGTGCGACACGTCAATTTCGAGGAATTAAATTTCATAAGGAGGGAGGTTGTAAGACCCCAACTTATTATTAATGAAATTTAATTTTTCTATTTATTATTTTGAAATAGTAAGGGTTGATTTGATTAATGTGGATAGTTATGGGTAAAATACGCAAATATTTCAAAAATAAGCAGTGGTTATAAAATATTCATTGTTGTCGGGGAATATTCGTTTGGTCGTGGAATATTCGTACGTCTTTGTCGGGGAATATTAATTTACTGCCAAGCAACCATGTGTGTGGGCCCCATGTGAAAGCGATTGGATGAAGAAAACGACAAATATAAGTTGGTTAAAAATAACTAGGCGTAGTTATTCACAGATTAATATTGTTAAAATACCTTGGTTAAAAAACAAGATGATTACCAGATTGCACCAATTATTGATTCTTACGTAAGAAGGCACTACTCAATAATGGTTACTGATAATTCTTTTCGCTCAAAGATTTTATTAATAATTGTTGCGTTGATATTTTATATTGTTGTTGTTTCAATAATTGTCATTACACGATTTTCATTATCGAAGCAATAATTCATATTATCCTCGAATAATATTATTAGATAACATTATTGGCAATGTCTAGAAAGTTCGCTTAAGGAGAGGTTTGGTCACCTAATCATTGCCGCCAAGAAGAGAAATTCTTATTGGAAAGCCCCTCTTTCTGAGGAACCGCACGGTAGTTAATATGTGATTTTGTAATATTATTTGTGAATAATTAATTATTGATTCATATGATGAGAAAAATATTGATTTTATGTGGATATAGATGGAGAAAATTTTTATTGTGACAATTGTTGAAAAATTGAAATTTTATCTTTTTCTGATAAAATAAATATATTATTATATTTTAATAATATAATAATGGTGATATTTTTACAAACGAATGTGGAATATATGAGTATACAAGGAGGATGAGTATTTTTGTTGCAATAAATGTTTAAAACATGTTAAACATGTCGATGGACCCCATTTATCGATCGAAATTTGATTATAGCACAGTAAAATCGCTGTTTGTGGATTTCGGTCAATTTCTGTTTGGAATTTGGAAAAACTTTCTTCTGCAAAGTTGTAGAGAATTGAATTTTCTATAAAAACTCGCGAGATTCGAATTTTCTGATAGAAGGGCTATTTATTATGATTTATTGAAGTTCAAGTTCAAATAATTGATTTTTGGAAGTTTAAAATATTTTAAAAATAAAAACGTTTTTTTTGTTTGTTTTGTGGGCTACAACATGTGCAAAATGAGCTGAGATCAGATCTAAGAAGGTTGGCGTAGAAATTTTAATATATATATTAATATTTTATTAAATTTTTCGCTTTTGGTATTCTAAAGATTTTCCTATAAATAGGGTGCTTTAGTTAGAATTGAAAATCACACCGAAACTAAAGTTTTCTCCTCTATATTATCGGCGTATTCTTGTGAGTATTTTGAGTATACTTTGAGTATTGCTATACGCTGCAAGTCCAAGTCATAGCTTTATATCAGGTGTTTCAATTTAGAAGTCTGCGATCTTTCGAGGTAAAGGGATATTATTTTTTTTCAGAATGATATTATTTCTTCAATATCATTATGTTGAAATATTGATCTGAAGTTTTTATCAAATTTGGAACTTTTGGTGTCGGAGTTCTTATTCACGTATCGGCATTTATTCACGATATCTGATCTTATTCACGAATCTGATACTTATTCATTGAAAAATGAAAATTTCTTCTTTTTGTCCAAAATATCTACTATGGATACTAGCTTTGATTGTATCCATGTTTTGATCATTCTTGAATTTTACACCTTCGTGATTATTTTTGAGGTATTTTTGGGCGTGGATAAACAAAATCTGAATCTTAATCCTTAATCCTTGTCATTTTGTTTCTTTGGATTCGTTTCTTTAAAATATTTTCATAATCTTCATCTTAAATGATGATATTATTGAATATCTTTGCTTTGTAGTGCAAAGATGAATGATTTTGAAGAATATCTTTGGTAGTAGTGCAAAGATGAATAGGTGTTTAGATGAACATGATTAATGATGAATATCTTTGGCTCTGTAGTCAAAGATGAATATTTGATTCAGATGTATATTGATTGATGTTACGAGGGATAAAAGATGAGACGATGAACTTTTAAATTCATACATAGAAGATAGTAGTTTGCATTCTCTACTTAACTCTTCTAATGAATTATTATTTCATTGCGTAATATTGATTTAAAATTTGTTATCTATTGTATTCTATTAGATTTTTCCTCGTTGAAGACTAACGATAATTTGTTGTATATTATCTTAGTCATAATATTTCTTTTGGGCTAGTTGAGCTCACCTTTTTCCTTTTTGTTCCATTTTCTTCTCGGGAGGCGAGAATATAGCGAGTACGAGAAGGTGTGTATGTGACGCCCCAAAATAGGTATACATCACCCATTTCGAAGGTTGTCAATACATGGTACGTAAACAACTACATCTTTATTATTACAACGATAAACTGTGAGTTTGAATACAAATATTATCTTCAGACAATATCTATACTCAAATAAATCCTCATCACATTTATTGATACATTATTTTACAAAATGGTGAGGACTACTAAACAATCCTTTCTAAAACCTTCATTCCATACCCGACTCGCACTCGCTATATTCTCGCCTCACGAGAAAAATGGAACAAAAAGGAAAAGGGTGAGCTCAACTAGCTCAAGAAAGAATATTATGACTAAGATAATATACAACAAATTATCGTTAGTCTTCAACAGGAAAATCTAATAGAATACAATAGACAACAAATTTTAAATCAATATTCGCAATGAAATAATAATTCATTAGAAGAGTTAAGTAGAGAATGCAAACTACTATCTTCATGTATGAATTTAAAAGTTCATCGCTCATCTTTTATCCCCAGTAACATCAATCAATATACATCAGAATCAAATATTCATCTTTGCTGACCATGTGCCAAAGATATTCATCATTGGTCATGTTCATTTAAACACTGCTCATCTTTGCACTCTGGGCCAAAGATATTAATCGATCGGTCATGTTCATCTCAACACCTGTTCATCTTTGCACTACAGGCCACAAAGATATTCTTCAGAAATCATTCATCTTTGCACTACAGCCAAAGATATTCTTCAGAAATCATTCATCTTTGCACTACAGCCAAAGATATTCAATAATATCATCATTTAAGACCGAGGATGATAAAAAAATATTTTAAAGAAACGAATCCCTAGTGAAACAAAATGACAAGGATTAAGGATTAAGGATTCGTACTTTGTTTTATCCATGTTTAAAAAATACCTCAAAAATAATCATAGTGGTGTAAAATTCAAGAATGATCAAAACATGGATACAATCAAAGCTAGTATCCAGAATAGATATTTTGGACAAAAAGAAAAATTTTCATTTTTCGGTGAATAGGCTCAGATTTGTGAATAGTGTCAGATATCATGAATAAGGTCAGATACGTGAATAAGAATCTCGGCACACCAAAAATAGATATTCCACAAAAACATCTTCACGCTTCGCTGAATAGTACTCGTGAATAAGAACTTTCGTGAATAGTAACTCATGAATAAGAACTCGTGAATAGTAACTCATGAATAGTAACCCCGACATGAAAAAGTTTCAAATTTGATAAAAGTTCCAACTAATATTTCAAAGATAATGATATCAAGAAATAATATCATTTGAGAAGAAAATAACATCCCTTACCTCAAAGAATCAAGATTTTGGAAGGAAAGGTCGGGAAGTGATCTTTGAATGAAACTTGTCTTTAACAAAGAACTCTCAAAGTATCTAAATACTCACAAAATACGCTCAATAATAATATAGAGAGAAGAGAAAACTTTGTTTTCGGTGTGATTTTCAATTCTAACTTAGCCCTCTATTTATAGGAAAATGTTAGCCCGTAAAGCAGACTTGAATTTGCATTACTGATGGCTTTTACTCGCTACTTATTGCCACCCACCACATTTGAAATAAAATTCAGCACATTTTTTTCACCAACCATAAGTAGGGCCCACTCAATTCTAGAATTTTCCACCAAAATCAATTATAACCCTACTTCCTAATCAAACACCTCTTAAATTTTATAACAAATCATTTGTTCATTTTAACGGTTCAAAATTTGTAGACATATACTCAAACTTATATATGTATAACATATCCAAAAATTACAACGATCCAACTACGATTAAAAAATTATAACTCACGTAATATATCGTAAAAAAATCGATTTTATTTTTAATATCTCCATTCCACAAAATATCGATAAAACACCTCAACATTAAATCCTTCAATTATAACCACATATAATAAATAAATCCATCATTTATATCCATATCAAATAAATATTTTCTTATCATATAAATCAATAATTAATTATTCCCAAATAATATTACTGTAATCACAATTATGACAACCAGTGCGCCTCAGAAAGAGGGGCTTTCCAATAAGGATTTCTCCTTCTTGGCAGCGCAATTAGGTGACCAAACCTCTCCTCGATGAACTTTCTAGACATTGCCAATAATGCTATCTAATAATATTATTTAAATAATATGAATTATTGATCCGATAATGGAGATAATGTGCGGTGACAATTATTGAACAACAATAATATAAAATATCAACGCAAAGAATTATTGAATCAATAAAATAAAATATTGAATAAGAACTCACCGTGAAAATTATTGAGTAAAGGCCTTTCACGTAAGGATCAATAATTCAACAATACCGCGCAATACTGGTATGCTATCCATGCAACCACGCCAGACATCGTATTTTAACCACGGGTATTCCATCGATCTTAATTCAGTAACAACTACGCCTGTTATTTTTAACAACAACATATATTTGCGTTTTCTTCATCCAATCTTTTTTTAGTTATGGGCCCCACATGGTATCGCTACTGTCAGCATTTAATATTCCCGACAAAGATTTAATATTCCACGACCAAACGAATATTCCCAAAACAACAATGAATATTTTATAACTACTTGCTTATTTTGAAATATTTGCAGTATTTAACCCCTAACTATCCACATTAATCAAATCAACCCTTACTATTTCAAAATAATAAATAGAGAAAATTAAATTTCATTAATAATAAGTTGGGGTCTTACAAGATGGAATGAAGGTTTTAGAAAGAGTTATTTAGTAGTCCTCACCATTTTTGTAAAATAATGTATCAATAAATGTGATGAGGATTTATTTGAGTATAGATATTGCCTGTAAGATAATATTTGTATTCAAACTCACGCTTTTTCTTGTTGTAATAATAAAGTTGTAGTTGTTTTCGTACTTCATGTATTGACAACTCGAGAATGGGTGATGTATACCTATTTTGGGGCGCCATGTATAACATATCCAAAAATCACAACGATCCAACTATTCGATTAAATATTATAACTCACACAATAAAGTTTGTAAAAAATCCGATTTGATCTTTTAATACCTCAATCCAACAAAATATCGATAAAATACCTCAACATTAATTCCTTCATTTATAACCACATAAATAAATCCATCATTTATATCCACATCAAATAAATATTTTATTATCATATAAATTAATAATTAATTATTCACAAATAATATTACAGAATCACAATAATGACAACCAGCAGTTCCCAGAAAAGAGGGGGCTTTCCGATAAGGATTTCTCCATCATGCCAAGCAAATTAGGTGACCAAACCTCTCCTCGATGTAACTTTCTAGACATCATCAATAATACTATCTAATAATATTATTCAAATAATATGATTTATTGATCCGATAATGGAAAATATTATGCAAAGTGACAATTATTGAAACAACAATAATATAAAATATCAACGCAAGCAATTATTGAATCAATAAAATAAAATATTGAATAAAGAATTATCGTAACAATTATCGAGTAGTTTCTTCTCACGTAAGAATCAATAATTAAAAAAATATCATGCAATACCGTGTGTCATCGTGTTATTCACGCCAGACATCGTATTTTAACCACCGTATTTAACAAATTGTTAATTCAGAATAACTACGTCGTTATTTATAAAATTCAAATTTGTCATTTTCTTCATCCGATAGTTATCCCTAGTTATGGGGCCTACAAATGGTCACTACTGGTCGCATTTAATATTCTCTACGTAAAGAATATTCCACGACCAAACGAATATTCCCAAACAACAATCCATATTTTATAACAATTTATGTATTTTGAAAAAAAAAAAATCATATATCACCCTTAACTTTAACTTTTATCAATTTAACCATTTTGAATAGTAATTATAAGAAAAATTGAATACTTTTATTTTATAAAATTTGGGGTCTTATGGTTTATACTAATATTTATTATTCCAATAATTTATATTTAATAAATTTATGTCAATTTTAAATATAAAATATCTTTAACAGACTTTAAAAATTAATACTGATCTTAGATTTGTTAATAGAAATAGTATATATTTATTTCATGTTAAGAATAAATTCAAAAAATAAAGTCATTCTTAATAATTGATGTTTTAAAAATGTATTTATAATTTTGGAACCAATAGAGGTTTTTCTTTCGAATGAAAAGAGAAAAAAAATAATTATGAATAAATAAAAATTGATTTGGGTGAAAAGTACCATGTGAATACCAATATTAAATGTAATTATGAATATTAACACTCTGTTTCTAAGTTTTGAACAGAAAAGAAAAGAATAGAAAACTTGAAGTTTTCGTTTGTGTTATTTCTGAATTTTCAATAGAAAATTTAAAATTGTGGACATGAGTTATAATTTAAAATTTATTATATTAAAAGTTGAGGATAATATGTGAATTATAAAAATATTACTTATTCTATTTTTTTTCGTCCAAATCCGGCCAATTTTGGACTGAAAACTTTGGCAGAAAAAGTGGCCAATATTTCTATCTATTTTTTTTTTCGTTTAATAAAAAACTCAAAAACATAAGAATTATAAAGAAAACTTAAATTTTTCGTGTATTTTTTTTTTTTTTGTCTATTTTAAAACTCAGAAACAGTGCCTAAATGAGACTACTTTAAAAAATTCAAAACGAAAAGGACACCATTTATTTTATTTTTCTTCATAAAGAGTATTAAATGAGACTACTTTAAGGAATTCAAAATGAAAAGGACACCATTTATTTTAATTTTTTCTTCATAAAGGAAATTATTTTTAAAGTTAAAGTAGTAACAAAAAATTAGAAAAGCAATTAAAACACTTGTAGGCTTGTAGCTTTTGAAATTGTTTTACAACAGTTGGCCAGAATATTGTCATGATAGAGACCGTACGATTGTCAAACCCTCTAATAGGGGTAGTTTCGTATTTTAATTCATATGACTGTAGGCAATTATTGTTCGTTCAGTACCATAAAAATCAACGCACATAAATCTCATCGTGTTTACTTCTTTTCATAAGAGATTTTTGCAGCAGAACACAGTTTTCTCTCTCTATCTCTCTCTCTCTCTCCTAAGAAAAATCAAAGCTTGGAACTTGATTTGAGGTCAGAGCGTCCGGTACCAAAGGTATGTAAAACCTTGGAACTTAGATTTGTTGGATTCTGCAGCTTTGCTTTTTAAATGGGTTAACTATAAGAAAGATTCATCATGTTCATAATAGTTTTTGTAGATTTGGGTAATTTTTGTTGGTTTTTTAGTTAATTGTGATATAAGACTTGGATTTTTATGGTTAATCTGATTACTGCTGATTTGGGAAGATGGGGTTTTGTAAGAATTCTTTTAAATTGGTCTTTATCATAACTCTTCTATCTTGTGGTATAATTAATTACATATGCTGCATCTATTGTTTTTTAAGGTAAATTATTAATTGGTAGGTGTTTTGGAGGCTTTTATAGTTTTGATAGTAATTTTTGTCGACTAATTTTCGTATAGAAAGGGTTTAGATTGGGTCTTGAATCCATTTGTTTGAGCTGAAGAGTTTGAATCTTGATAAAGACTGGTGTTTTAGGTTGTTTTTTTCTTGGTGAAATTTGGTTCTTCTGTTGCGTGTAAACTTTTAAGTTACCATAGCTACTTTTACTTTGTGATGAGTGAACTTGAGGTTTATTTACCGTGTGCGAGTTTATATGGTTATCATTCTAGGGATTTTTTTCGCCTTTGGGTATCTATTGTTCGTGTGAGCAGTTTGAAATGGAGAGGATCCTAATTCAATTTTTAGGGCTTGCTAACCTCTTCATAAGCTTTCCATATGCCTCTTGAATCTTACTTCTTTATTCTTCGAGTATATTGTTTAAATTCTTTTCACCTAATTTCTTGTGATCTTGCATGTAAACAAGATTTTGCTTCTGTGTGCGTGTTGATGAGACGTATCACATCATAACAATTGTAATAATAAATGATGGTGATCAAAGAATGCTAGAGGTCCCCCCCCCCCCTCCTTCAAATAATGTAGAAGTTACCTTCATTAGTTGTAAATTGATCTCCACTAAAAAACTAGAAAACTACTGTTTCCCATTAGAAGTTCCCAACTAGAAATGGCTTCTAATGAACATCTAGACCTGGAATTAACATGTCAAGAGGTTCAAATACGATTTTTTTATTCATTTTGCCTACTCTTTTATTTTCATAATTAGAGTTGACATGTCCAACAATATAGCATTCTAAAAATCTTACTTATAACATAAACAGTTGCAGTACTGGTGTGTTATATATATACACGCATACATATTATATTATATTATAGCCTATAGGTCAACTGAATATCAGAACAACACCTTCCTGCTCTTTCTATTTGGTTGGTGAGTATTTGAGGGATCAAGGCTGCTCTACATTGTGGTTGTACCTCAACCTCAGAATCTTGACTTTGGAAAAAGAACGGAAATTTAGATTGAGATCTTTAGCATCTCAAATGTGTCTTTATGAATCTGGGTTTTAGGTTGAAAGTGTGGAATTTGGCTACTTGTAGGTATTTGATACATCGTGATAGGTTCTTAGTTCCATTCTTAATTTAATTTTTCAACTTCTGTCATAAAATTTACTGGTTTGGGTGGCTTCTCACTGCTCGTGGGACACCATTAGAGATACCTACAGGATCATGAATAGTAGAACTCTTGAATATGATTTCCTCTATAGTAGTTTATGTTTGTTAAGCTAAATCTACATTCTGTTCTGCCAACAGTTGGCATATAATCACTAGATCTTCTTTACAACTTGAGTCCTTCTCTTTCCTCTCAAGTTGTGATCTATTACGTGCAGAGCTTCCAAGCCGGTCATAAATACCTCCAAGAGTAGAGCATCCTACTCATGTGGTCCTTGCTTGTTATTAAAACATCAGTTGTTCTTTGTTGACTAGTGTTCCCCTGGTTGTCGCTTATTCTCTGTTGCCTGTGTTCAACATTGAGATTGCATTGATCTTGTTTTCCTTCTTGCAGACTGCATTTAGTTCTGTAGCTCAGTTCTTTCGTGATTGGAGGAGAACGCAGCGGTGATTGAACTTCTAAAGCCAGCATAATCAAAGTTTATACTGGAAAGCTAATTTTGTTTCTGCTTATTGATGTCATGGGGACCTTCCAGTTAATCAAGATCCACCAAGTCATGATGTCTCGCATTTAAACAGTCCAGTAGTTTGCAAAGTTCTGACCCTTTGCTGATATTATATTTTCTTATCTGAATCAAACAATAAGTTAGTTTCGGATGCAAATATCCCAGGAAAGCCAAACTTCAGGAACTATACACAAGTATCGCCAACCTATGCAGCAGATAGAACCATATAGTGTGTCTCGCTTTCAGATTTCGAACAACAACGTGTCCTCGGAAAATGGCAGCCAAGGAACACCAGTTTCATTTCATTGCAACGAACAGTTCTTCACCTTGGACTCATCCTCAGCTGAATATGTTGGCTACGATTCCCCTTCTGCTGTAAGCATATCATCTAACCGAAGTCCCTTTTCACCGCAATGTTCTCAGTCATACATGTCAGATCAACATCAATCTTCTGACAATACTTATGGATCACCAGCGAGTGGGTCTTCCATGGTTGATGATGGCAATGAACTGAAGAACATACTTAGAGAATTGGAGAGTAAATTGCTGGGGCCTGAATCTGAAACTTATGATGTTTGTAGTTACTCCTTTACCAGTGTACCAGCAGAAGTCACTTCCTTGACGAAGTATGATCAATTGTTGCAAATGATTCCAAGCTTAGACGTGAAACAGGTACTCCTTGCCTGTGCTGAAGCAGTATCAGATGGTGATATATCAAGTTTAGCTTCATTAATGAATGTATTGGAACATATGGTTTCTGTCACTGGGGAGCCTATGCAGCGGTTGGGTGCATATATGCTAGAAGGGATCAGAGCACGTCTCTTATCTTCAGGGAGCATAATTTATAAAAAACTCAAATGCAATGAACCAACAAGCGCAGAATTGATGTCCTACATGGGTGTCCTATATCAAATCGTTCCATTTTACAAATTTGCTTACATGTCTGCCAATGTTGTCATTGGGGAAGCCATGGAAAACGAAACTAGAATCCACATTATTGATTTTCAAATAGCGCAAGGCAGCCAGTGGGTATCCCTTATCCAGGATCTTGCTCGTCGTCTTGGTGGGCCCCCACAAATCCGGATTACAGGTGTCGATGATTCCAACTCAGAGTATGCTCGGGGTGGAGGACTTCACCTTGTGGGACAGAGGCTATCAAAGGTTGCGGAGTCCTGTGGCGTACAGTTTGAATTTCATGGTGCAGGCATATCTGGATGCGAAGTCCATATTGAAAATCTTAGGGTTCGACAGGGTGAAGCCTTGGCTGTAAACTTCCCTTACATGTTGCACCATATGCCGGACGAAAGTGTAAGCACCACGAATCATCGAGACCGCCTATTAAGATTGATCAAGAGTTTGTCCCCCAAGGTTGTGACCCTTCTGGAGCAAGAATCCAATACCAATACTTCTCCATTCTTTCCGCGATTCCGTGAGACTCTAGAGTACTACACTGCTATGTTTGAATCAATCGACGCTGCTCGGTCAAGGGACGACAAGCAGCGGATAAGCGCAGAGGAGCACTGCGTTGCACGGGACATTGTCAACATGATAGCTTGTGAAGGGGCAGAAAGGGTGGAAAGGCACGAACTTTTCGGGAAGTGGAGGCTTAGACTTTCGATGGCCGGATTTATTCAGTGTCAGTTGAGTTACGCTGTGGGAGACACCATAAAAGAAATGTTGAAGGAGTATAGTAGGAACTTCAGACTCGAGCATAGAAACGGGGCTCTTTATCTTTGCTGGAAGAACAGAGATTTGGTTACTTGTTCTGCATGGAGGTGAAAGCCTAATGGCCAATGAAGTATTAGTTTTTTGGTGCGTAGAATCTGTAAATTTTGTGTTATTGATATAATAATTTAAGTAGAGAACTGATATTTCTATATATAAAAAATTGATATTTTCATATAATTTATTGAATAATTAGTGATGTGAGACTCGTTTGAAAATATCATTTTAATATGTAAAAATATAAATCAGATTCCTTAACTTTCAAGTACGAGGAAAGGTGTTGTGTGTCTTAGTCGTATATATATATATATATATATATATATATAGCTTTTAATTAAATTTCAATTGACAGTGACTTTTTCAGTTTTCTGTGAGCTTATTTTTTGTGATCATATATAGGTGGGTCCAATAATTATAATCAATCACTATTATACACATGATTTTTTATTTTATTTTGTATCTAATCTTTTGTCATCAATGTATTATTGTTAACCGAATTAGTTGCAAGTTCTCAATTTTGCTAGTCCTTTTTTTCACACGAAAAAAATAATATTTTCACATTAATTCATATTTTATGTAGATGTGAGACCCATTTTATCTGAAAAAGACCAAGTAAAAATATCATTTTTTTCATGCAAACCCGAAGATATATTTCCTCCCTTACACATTATAAAATCATTATTAATTTTTTCAAAGTCAACTTAAGACAATTTAAAAGTCAAAATTAACATAAATTTTAATCAATACAGTAATGACTATTACAAACTATCTAAAAAATCATATTAATTGTAAAATTTTATTATTTCATAAATTTTAATTAATCATATTAACGTTGAATTTAAAAAAATTTAAATTAAGTTTTAAAAGTCATATCTTTGTTGAATAAATTTTAAACATAAAACAGCATAAATAAATTCGAGTGAGGTCATACAATTTTAGTTGAAGTGGGTGTTTGTGTGTTAGCTAGTAAAATTGGTTTAGCTTGTTTGACCCGAAAAAATAAATTCCGGAAGAGTAGATTAATTAATATGAAAAAGAAAGAAAAAAAGAAAAAAAAAAGGGAAGCAATAATTTGTCATTATTCCAAGTTTCCCTCCTTGATTTGAAGTGATTTATAAAAACAAGAGGGGTTTATATGTAATATTGCATCTTTTTATTTTTTTTAGCAACAGCAATAAAGGGCGGGAAAATCACATACAACGATTTGTATAAATATATAAGGGTTTATGACATCATTAATTAATAAAGAGTTCCGTTCAAATATAGAAATTAAAATTAAAATTAAAATTAAAATTATCTTTCCATTAATTGCTCTGACAAAACCCAAATCTTTATCTCTCTGCCTCAAAGTTTCTTTTAAATCTTCTTCCCCTGTTCAACATGAACTAGGTCTCTTAATCCTAATCGAAATCGAATTAAGCACCTTTATTTTTCCTATTTTTGTTCAGCCACTTTTCAAATCCTAGTAGAAAACAAGAAAATTATTTCTCTTATCTCTCCCATTGTGCGTGTATATATATATAGCTCCATTAGTTGGCTTTTTCCTTATTCTTGTTATTGCTTTTGCTTCTTTATTTGCTGTGGGTTTTCAATGGAGGATTCTAAAACCCCATCAAATTCAAGACCCTCTTTTTGTTCTGATGATGATAAAGATTTTTTGTCTTTTTTTCAAAATATTGGCTTGGATGAAGAAGTTGGGGTTTATGGAGATCAAGCTAGTTCTTCTAGTAACAATAATGGTGTAGCAAATTCACTCAGCTCTCCTCAAACCCAAATTCCTAATTGGAGTATTAATCAAGACCCACAAATTTCTGGTCCCGATATTTTGGCAAATTACAGTTTCATTAATGGAGGTATGCTTTTGTCCCAATATTATTGCACACCCATGTATTTGTGTATTGAGTAAATCCTTTTCCTATTTCTCTTACTTTTAATATTAAGTTGAAATTTTTAAAAGATGATTTAAAATAAATTAAAAAGTAAGATCAGTGATGCCGGAATTTTATTTTGTTTTTTTGTTTTTTGGTTTAATGGGTTGTCTTGGTACAGGATTCTTATAAGTCGGATCGTAAAATTTCTTGGAAAGATTCAGAGTTTTAGTTTAAAAAATTTAGATTTATATTGAGTGAAGGTTTTGCAAAGTGAAATACTCATTTGTTGGTGATAGTAATAGATATGCCCCCTTGTGGATACTTATAATATATGTAGCATGGACTGTTCTATTGATTTGTTTGTTTTTACTGGCCTAATGTAGTATATTATATGTGCTTATTTTTAGTGCACATGAATTAACAAAAATTATTGGGTTGCAGAAAGTACTCTATACCCATATTTGCCTTCTTATCTGTCAGGAAGTTCTGTGGGTTCAAACAACTTCACAAATAATTACTTGAATTTTGAGCCAACCAGAATCAATTCTGGTTATGGATACTCTTTGATGTCTTATTTAGCAAATCAAGTTCAGGGAAAATCGATGTTTAGTGATGCAGCAGGTGGGTACAATTATGGGTACAACAATGGCTATACAATGTATAGGAATCAGTATTCTAATCAAAGATTTAGTGCAACTAGGACAAGTGGGATTTCTTTGGGTAATGAGGACTTTATGAACAATAATTGGGATCTAACAAGTTCAATCAGCTTGCAAAACAATCCAATTGGAAATTATGGTGAGACAGTACCTGAGTTTTTGCTAGAAGAGAAGAATATTATGTCAATGGCTATGAAGAAAGATGGGTCGATGTTGTTGCAGTGTGCTTTAGAAGAAAGAAATGTCAAGATCAGAACTAAGATTCTTGTTGGTGTTCTTGATCATTTACCTCAGTTGATGAGTGATCAATATGGACACCATATGTTTCGGAAACTAGTTGAATTTTGTAGTGTCGATGAATTGCAACAAATTTTAGAGAAACTAGGCTCACAGTCTGAATTGCTCGTCAATGCAGCATGCGAGATTCATGGGTAAGAAAATATACTAAGCAATTTCTTTATTTGTGCTTCCTACTATTATTTTATGTTTGTGCTAAACTAATGAAATAACTTGCCTTAACAGCTCAAATTCAATTCAGAAACTTGTAAGAAAGCTCAAGAAGTCGCCATTTGGCTCTTACTTGACAGCAATTTTGGCTCCTAGAATCGTTGATCTAGCGACTAACATGACAGCCAGACATGTTTTCAAAGAATGTCTAAGCCTGCTTAGTTATCAGGCAAACAAGGTAGTTATACTAGATATAAGTTTCTTACGTAAAAAATCTTATATATTTTTTATCAAAATATAATGAATCTCACTTTTTATCTTCTGGACCTTAGGTGCTGTATGAAGAAGCAATAAAGAATTTTGACACATTGGCCGTTCATGAAGTAGGCTGCTTAGCCTTAAATGACTGCATCGACTTCATAAGCAAAGCTGAGCAAAGGAATGAGCTTCTACAGCTCGTTGCGGATAAAACGGTTTTCCTTGCATATGATCCTTCTGGGTACTAATTAATTCTTCTCTATTCCCCTTAGAATATATATATATATATATATATATATATATATATATATATATATTCATCTGTTTATTATATTAAGTAACTCTGTTTGTGGACATAGTTTCAATTATGTATACTTTTTTCCTTTCAGGAACTTTTTTGTGCAGCACGCAATTGCCCTTAAGAATCCAATTTACAGTGTGAAAATTTGTGAAAAACTCAGGGGGCACTATATACAGTTGTCTACAAAGAAATTTGGCAGTCATTTTGTAGAAAAATGTATCGAATCGTGTAGTTCTGGGATGACTTACGCCGTAGTAGAGATTCTAGAGAAAAAAAAGGCACTTGAACTTGCTCGAAATGAGTTTGGAAACTATGTGATCCAAAAGGCTTTAGAAACAACACAGGTAACAGCATTTCTTTTTTCCTGTTTCATTAATTGGGTGAAAATTATATACCTAGTACAGCACATGATATAATGTCGAAGCCATTTGTTTGGACACCAGTAGCATTAGCCTGATTACAAGTTTAGAGATGTGGATAAAGATTTACAGATCTCATTTCTTTTGTTTTTCGCTTGCAGGCTCTCGACTTTGAGCTTTGTAAGTTGCTTGTAAATGCCCTCATACCGGATTTATCAGAACTTGAGCGCAGCCGAAATAGCAAAAAAGTGGCAGAGAAGATCAAAAGAATTCAAAACCCAGTTAGGAAACCACAGTGTTATCCTGAAGCAAGCAAATATTAAGAAGAGATTATGGAATTTTAGTCATCAGTTTTTGTTTTTAGGCTTTTGGTATCATATCTTCTGTTATTCTAAGAATGAATTATCATCAGTTGTTTCATCCTCTTAAGTCTTTGTTTAGCAATTATGTCTAGTTTTGTTACTGTTCTAGTAAAGTATTTGCAACAGCTATATATTATATTGTATTATATTTGTTTTGTTCTGGTTATGTATTATATAAATTGAATCAGTTATTCAGTTAACAATATGTTTTAGTTAAATGCACGTCTTTTTTAACAATCATGAATATCCAATACTTTTAGAGCATTCCACTTATCCCACAAATACAGGGTTACAGGGCGTACTACTTTCTTTTGATAATAGTGTTTCTGTTAATAGGTAAGTGCAGACAACAGGCTTTCATAGCTCAGTTGGTTAGAGCACCCGTTTAGTAAGCGGGAGGTCTTGAGTTCAACTCTCAATGAAAGCAATTTACCCCAAATTCTACCTTTTTCTTTTCTAAAAACAATGACCACTTTATGTATACACCCCCTACCCCCATCCACCCACCCACCCACTCTCACCCCCCACCCACCCACCCTTTACCCCACCTACCCCACCCCTACCTCCATAAAAAAATATATTATGTGACATGATACACTCCACCCCCTACTCCACCCACTCCCACCCATCCACTCTCACCCCCACCCACCCCTTACCCCACTTATCCCCACAAAAAAAAAATATTATGTGATAATGATACACCCCTTACCCCCACCTCCACCTCCATCAAAAAAATATTATATAATGTGTATACACTCCACCCAATTCTACCCCTTACCCCCACACATGTATGAGAATCTCTGATTTTATCAATAAAGATTTAAATTTTGTGAAATAATTTTAATATTATGGTGTGAATTTGAGATAATATTATAGTTGTGGGTAGATTTATAAATTTTGCAAAAGATGCAGTGGTTATATTATATTCGATTGGTCAAGGGAATATTCGGTTTATGGGAATATTCAATACAACTACTCAATCATTGGTGGACCCCATAATGTAATTATCATCGGATCGAGAAAACGACAAAATTATTTTATTGAAATAACGGCGGAAGTTTTACTGGTTGATCTTTGTTGAACTACTCTCAGTAGTAAAAGTACAAAGAATATCGTGTCAGATAAGTAAGACACTGCGGTATTGATTATCGACGCTTATATGAGAAGTTTCACGGTTTGATTCCATTATTCACGATTAATAATATGAATTATTATAAGCGATAATGACGTTTTTATTTTATTCGTATTATTAACGTAATAAAGCGAAACATCTTTTATATAAAAATGTAATATTTTATTAAAGTTATTCTATAAATAGAATATATTATATTTTATTTACGCATAGTGTTGATAAGATTTTGATAGTAGTGTTTTGCGATAAGTAATAAGATAAGTAAAATATTTTTATATAAATATAATATATGATATTTTATTTAAAAGATTTTGTTTTAAATATGGATGAGTCGATTAAAGTAAATCAATCCTGACCGCTCATGGATTAATTACTATGCATTCTATTTTCCTATAAATAGAAGCTCATTCCTTCATTATTTTTCTTACGAATTCATTGAAACTCTGCAGAGAGAAATTATGAAAGAAGTTTATAGAGAGAAAATCATATAGAGAAAGAAGAAGAAGATGATCCAAGACTTCACTACTTTGATATCCAAAATGGCTTTTTACTGTAGTGGGTATTATTTGTTGTATCTCGTTCAGGGTGTTATTCTTTCTTATTCACGTAAGAGAACTTCGTTATTCCATTCATTATTATTACATTGGAATAACTCAGAAAAGTGGTATACCCTATACATAACTCTTGATATGCCAGTACCCTATACTCTTAGTGAAATCCTTATGTTATTCCATTCTTATTTATTCATTGGAATAACTTGTATCTGTGAATCCCCTATACTTGGTGATCTTCTTCTCGTTATTCCATTCTTTATTATTCATTTGGAATATCTCATCATGTGTTTTACACCTGGACCGCAGTTCCATTGTTTATTATTCCACATTTATTATTCTCATTGGAATATCCGCATCGTGTGTTTACACGGGACTGGTTCCATTGTTTATTATTCAAAGATTTATTATTCTGTTGGATCATCCTGCCGGTGTGAATTTCACCGACCTGGTTCCGTTATTATTATTATTCCATTGGAATAACTCGTCATGCCAAGCAATCCGCATTCGTGGTGATTTCTTTTGTTATTCCATTCTTTATTATACTGGGTTAGTTAAAACTTTGACTTCTATACTCCATGAAATTAGTAGAATATCCTCGATATTTGCGTTTCATCCAAAGATATCTTTCATAGAAATATTCTTCCGATCATTCTTGAATTTTACTCTACAAAGAAAGATGTCGTATTGACAGTTTGGATGTTATTAGTTCTGAATAACTTAATTCTTGAACTTGTTTTATTGAATTATTATGTCATTGTCATCATCCTCATGTTATATTATGTTTATTTTGGCTTACGATGCGTAGATGAACTTAGTATGATTATAATTGAGGATCATTCGGTATAATCACGACTTGATATAAATGATGTGACAAAAGTCCTCATGGCTTCTGTAATGCGATGATGGATAGTTTTTGGTATGATTATGACCAGGGGTGATTCTAAGATAGTCATGACCATTGATAATTTGATGAAAATCCTTGACGCGGTAGACAGGGGATGATTAGATGTGGTGGTTTATTTATTTAAATTTGAGTCTCGTGATAAAAATTGATGAAAACTTTTAAAACCTAAAAGATAGTAGAGAATTTTATTTCTACTTGACTCTTTTAATGGATTGCTTATATTCACCGCAGTTAAACCTGGTTGTCTATTGTATTTTATCGGTTTAATGATTGTTGAAGACTAATGATAATTTATTACGCATTATCTTAGTCATAATATTTCTTCTTGGGCTAGTTGAGCTCACCCTTTTTTTTTATTCTCTCTGTGAAATGAGAGCATGCCAAATTGAGACGAGTCTGGGAGCGAAGTAATGGTCCAGAGGATAGCATTAGTAGTCCTCACTATTACGTGATATAGTGTGATAATAGTTGTAATGAGGACTCCTTTTGAGTTTGTATAATATCTAGTAGACAATATTTGTATTCAAACTCACGATTTATGTCGATTATTATACCGACGCTTATATTAGTAAGTTGTATTTGAATTTATGTACCATGTAAGTGGCGACCCAAGATGGGTGGACGTATACCTAATTTGGGGGGCGTCGCGGTTTAGTATCGAGCCATAAGTGTGAAGAGCCCCGAGCCTCATTGGTGACTTCTGTTGATGGGGAATGCACCAAGCCGACTCTCCGTAGGGACGCTTAGTCTTCTCTTCGGTGGTGATCGACAGTACTAATGTGAGGTGTCTTTGTGAAGTTGGTGTCCAGAGTCACAACAGTATCGAGCTTAGGGATATGATCCCTGCTAAGATGTGAGACAAGAACTAGGAGGGAGAGACGGGGAATTCCTTCGCTAGTATGACCTACCTAAGTTTATGTGGTATTTATTTATTCGGTCGACGAGTATAGGGATAATATGTGATATGTTATTTAACCCATGTTTGGTGGCAAGATTTGAAAATGACATCCGAAAATATTGAGATAAGCAATGAAGCACATGAGGCCATTGAGTCACCAACCAAAAAGGTAATGAGCAACAACACGATAATAATCATACCCGGTGGCACGATGCCATCTGAACAATGATAACCATCGGGGAAATTATCATGTCAAGAATGGTAACCATTTTGGTAATCATGGCCAAGATAATAAGAATGGACATTTCAAGAAGAGAGGTTCAACAATGGCGTGAAGACGCCTCGCATCAAAGACCCGTTTCAAAGGAAGAAGAACGACCACCGGTCGTATGTTTCAAATGCGGACGGGAGGGACACATCCGTCTCAAATCGTGACTTAAAGAATCCAAAGCGTGTTTTAATTGCGGAAGAGAAGGTCACTTAGCTCGATTTTTGTCGTATGGTGAAGTCAAGTCCAGTTGAGATAGTGATGCCAAAGGATGTCCCCACAAGCAAAGCCGGTAGTTTAAGAGAGGCGTTTTTTTTCTCGTGACGAGGAACACGAATAAAATTATCACGGGTAAGTTAATCATAAGCTCTCATAAGTCTATATATATCGTATTCGATACTGGGGTTCTACCTATTATTTTATCTCTCTTGCTTTGCGTTCAACATTTAAATTTGACTCGGAGAAATTGGACTTTGATTTATCTGTTTAAACTTAGTTGGGAGAAACCTTCGTTACCTCCATCGTTTATAAATCTTGTTGATTCAAATAAAAACTTTCACGTTACTGTCAATCTTATCTCTTTGAAAATACTTGCCTTTGATTTTAGGAATCAATTGGTTAACTACTCATCATGCTTTTAAGTAAGGTTGTTAGCTTTTATATTTATAACAACCAACATATACCTAATTCAAAGTAACCAAACCCTAAAATTAATCATTTAATCATATCAAGCCATAAGTAAAGAGCCCGAACCTTTCGTTGTTGACTTTCTTGTGTGGAATGCACCAAAAGCCGGACTTTTCGTAGGCAACATCGTGAATGAAGATGGCAAGTTTATAGGTATCATTGTGAGGTGCTATCTAGGTTAAGGGATAGAAGTCACAGTTGGTATCAATATGACGTACTATCCAAGTCTTGGATGAGAGTCACAGTTTTGAATGATATTTCTATTATTAATAAATTTCCTGGCGTATTCTTGAAGACTTCTTAGCCTACTTAGAGCGTGAAATCGAATTTTGTGTTGACCCAAGTACAAAAACCCATTTCTTAAACCCTCAAATATTTCTTCAACTAAAAGGATCTGTTTACGTGGATTATGATGAAAGTCATAATAAAAGCATTGGACTAATGAAAATCATGGGTATACGTGGTATTAGTAAGTGTTATAATGAGTTATGTTGGTTAGTATGTGAAAACATGAAAGTTTCTTAGAAATCACAAAGAGTTGAAAATCAGATTTTGGTGAAAAAACGTAACATGAAATTCAATTGACCATATCTCCTATTATATTTTGAATTTTTGAATGTGGTCAAGTCCTAGAGTTAGATCTATGAGTTACCTAACTAATCCAAGTGCAATTACTGAAAAAGGTGTTGTAGATTTTTGTGTGGACTGATTTTAGCAAAGGAGTGCAAAGCTGCAAAAACCGAAAAAGCTTCTACCATGATTTTAGAGAGGCTGTTTTGGCCACTTAAATTATGAGAAAAATTCTGGCCTTTTGGGACATGAAGGTATATGGTATAAAGTACCTCCTGTCCAAAAATGAGCTCATTCTGACTTAAAATGAGCAAGTTATGACTATTTCAATATTTAGGTTTTAAATTAAAAACGCTATAACCGGAGTTCTATAACTCCGATGACCATGAAATTTAAACTAGAAGCTCACGTTAACATGTGTAAGATTCTGCCAAGATTTGGGAATTTTTGGAGTTATCCTTGAGGTAGCTAATTTCTTAAGGAATTAATTGGAAATTGATTTTTGAAAAATAGTAAATGAATTTTAAAAATTCTGAGAAAAATATATTTTCATTATGGGACTATATTATGCTAAATCCCAGAAAAGAAATATTTTTGGGACTGATTTGGTATTTTTCATGAAAATAGTTTAATTCTGAACATATGAGTTAAATATGTTATGTGAAAGTAACAAAGTTGAAAATATGATTTTATGGCTAGAGAATCCTATATAGAGTATATGCATATTTTTTTGATGAGGATTTGATAATTGGTGATGATATCTTATGAGTATGGCATTTTTGAATGATTAAATGCATTATATGGTAAAAGCGTAAACAATTGAGATAAATTATTTATAAATTTAAGAAGTGATTAAAATATTGTTATAATATTAATGATATTAGATTATGAGATTATTAAGTGATTGATAACATGGGGATATTCTTGAATCCTGGATAAATTATATTATAAATGTTTAATATTTATCCTTTATCTCATTTGATTGATTCTTTATATCATTATCCTCATTGTTTATATTATGTTGAAAGTCATACATGGTATTCTGTAGTGCATAGATGGACTTGGTATGATTATGATGAGGATTGTTCTTAAGATAATCATAATAGTAATTGAATACACGATTATCTTTAGTAGTAGTGCATGGATAATTTGTGGTCGTGATACTAATGAATAATACGATTATCTTTGGTAGTAGTGCATGGATAATTTGTGGTCGTGATCTTAATGAATACACAATTATCTTTGGTCAGTAGTGCATGGATAATTTGTGGTCGTGATACTAATGAATACAGTTATCTTTGGCCGTAGTGCATGGATAATTTGTGGTCGTGATACTAATGAATACACGATTATCTTTGGTAGTAGTGCATGGATAATTTGTGGTCGTGATCTTAATGAATACACAATTATCTTTGGTAGTAGTGCATGGATAATTTGTGGTCGTGATCTTAATGAATACACAATTATCTTTGGTAGTAGTGCATGGATAATTTGTGGTCGTGATCTTAATGAATACAATTATCTTTGGTAGTAGTGCATGGATAATTTGTGGTCGTGATCTTAATGAATACACGATTATCTTTGGTAGTAGTCATGAATAATTTGTGGTCGTGATCTTAATGAATACACGATTATCTTTGGCCGTAGTGCATGGATAATTTGTGGTCGTGATACTTAATGAATACACGATTATCTTTCGTAGTAGTGCATGGATAATTTATGGTCGTGATCTTAATGAATACACGATTATCTTTGGGTCAGTAGTCATGGATAATTCGTGGTCGTGATCTTAATGAATATCCTTCGTCCCAGTAGTGCGGGGATGATTCGATGATATGAATTAATTATTGAATTTGAGTCTCTCGTGAATGAAATATTAATTCATGGATGTGGTAAAAAGTCATCTTTGGTAGTAGTGCATTAATAGACTTGGTATGATTATGACCAAGGATTATTCGCAGTATAATCATGATCAGTAATTGAAAACACGAATATCCTTGGCCGTTGGTGCATGGATAATTCGTGGTCGTGATACTATTAAGCCGCGTCTCAAAGATTATTGGTTTTTACAGGTTGTATATCTTTAGCTTTTGTAGTGCAAAAGATGAATTGTTAATGAATAGCTTTGGCGATTTCAAGATGAATTTAATATTTTTAAAAGATAAAGGTATTCAAGGTATCCTCATCTCTTTATCATACCAGTACGTACTTTAATTTCGAGGGCTTAAATTCCATAAGGAGGGAGATTGTGAGACCCCAGATTTTATCAATAAAGATTTAAATTTTGTGAAATAATTTTTAATATTATGGTGTGAATTTGAGATAATATTATAGTTGTGGGTAGTATTTATAAATTTTGCAAAGTATGCACAGTGGTTATATTATATTCGATTGGTGGGGAATATTCGGTTTAGCGGGGAATATTCGACAACTACTCAATCATTGGTGGACCCCTAATGTAATTATTGTCGGATTGAAAAGCGACAAAATTATTTTATTGAAATAACGGCGGAAGTTTTACCGTTGATCTTGTTGAACTACTCGGTAGTAAAGTAAGAATACGTCGTGTGGTTGCGTAGTACACCAGTATTGATTATTGATGCTTATATGAGAAGTCACTCGGTTTGATTCCATTATTGTCGATTAATAATATGAATTATTATAAGCGATAATGACGTTTTGTTTTATTCAGTATTATTAACGTAATAAAATGTAAACATCTTTTTATATAAAATGAGAATATTTTATTAAAGTTATTCTATAAATAGAATATATTATATTTTATTATGCATAGTATTGCATAGTATTTTGCATAGTGTTTTGCATAGTGTTGCATAGTAAAATATTTTTATATAAATAGAATATATGATATTTTATTTAAAAGATTTTGCTTTTAACTATGGATAGTCGATTAAAGTAAATCAAACTGGACTGTTCATGGATTAATTACTATGCATTCTATTTTCCTATAAATAAGCTCATTCCTTCATTATTTTCTTCTGAATTCTTTGAAACTCTGAGAGAGAGAAATTATAGAAAGAAGCTATAGAGAGAGAAAATCTATAGAGAGAAAGAAGAAGAGTATTACGGTACTTCACTACTTTGATATCCGGTGTCTTTTTTACGGTAAGGGTATTATTTGTTGTACCCGTCAGGGGTGTTATTCTTTCTTATTCATGAAGAGAACTTCATTATTCCATTCATTATTATTCATTGGAATAACTTTTGTAAAAGTGGTATACCCTATACATAACTCGTATATGCAGATACCCTATACTTGTGTGAAATCCTTTATGTTATTCCATTCTTATTTATTACATTGGAATAACTTGTATACGTGGAATCCCCTATACTTGGTGATCTTCTTTCGTTATTCCATTCTTTATTATTACATTGGAATATCCCGTCTGTGTGTGTTTTACACCGGACACTGGTTCCATTGTTTATTATTCCACATTTATTATTTCATTGGAATATCACATGCGTGTGTTTTACAGGACCGGTTCCATTGTTTATTATTCAAGCATTTATTATTACATTGGATCATCCTGCTTGTGAATTTCGACGACTGGTTCCGTTATTATTATTACGTTGGAATAACTCATCACAAGCAATACCGCATTCATGGTGATTTCTTTTGTTATTCCATTCTTTATTATACCCAGTTGGTTAAAACTTTGACTTCTATACTCCATGAAATTAGTAGAATATCCTTGATATTTGCGTTTCATCCAAAGATCTTTTCATAGAAATATTCTTACGATCATTCTTGAATTTTACTCTACAAAGCAAAGATCATGTTGACAGTTTGGATGTTATTAGTTCTGAATAACTTAATTCTTGAACTTGTTTTATTGAATTATTATGTCATTGTCATCATCCTCATGTTATATTATGTTATCTTCGCTTACGTGCATAGATGAACTTAGTATGATTATGACGAGGATCATTCGGTATAATCATGACTTGATATAAATGATGTGACAAAAGTCCTCTCAATGGCACTGTAATAATGCGATGATGGATAGTTTTTGGTATGATTATGACCGGGGGTGATTCGGTATAGTCATGACCATTGATAATTTGATGAAAATCCTTGGACAGTGGTAATGGGGATGATTAGATGTGGTGGCTTATTTATTAAAATTTGAGTCTCAAATGATAAAATTGATGAAAACTTTTAAAACCTAAAAGATAGTAGACTTTATTCTCTATTTGACTCTTTTAATGGATTGCTTATTAACCGCAGATTAAACTGGTTGTCTATTGTATTTTATCGGTTTAACATCATTGTTGGCTAATGATAATTTATTCTCGCATTATCTTAGTCATAATATTTCTTCTTTGGGCTAGTTGAGCTCACCTTTTTTTTCACTTTTTCTGTGAAATGAGAACATACCGGGATTTGAGACAGTCGGGGAGCGAAGTAATGGTCCAGAGGATAGCATTAGTAGTCCTCACAATTCTGTGATATAGTGTGATAATAGTTGTAATGAGGACTCCTTTTGAGTTTGTATAATATCTAGTAGACAATATTTGTATTCAAACTCACAGTTTATGTCGTATTGTACACGACAGTTATATTAGTAAGTTGTATTTGAATTTATGTACCATGTAAGTGGCGACCCAAGATGGGTGACGTATACCTAATTTTGGGGGCGTCACACCCCACACACACCCCACCCCCACCACTCCCCAAAAAAATAAATATTAAGCGATTATGTATACACCTCCCACCCTCTACCCCTACCCCTACCCCTACCCCTACCCACCCCTTATATCCGTCTCTCTATCTATAGTATATATTAATTTTATTTTTTTTAAATTTTGTTTAAAAGTCAAAACATCTTAAAATGGTTCATATGGTTAATATGGTTTTTAACCATAACCATATGGTTCCAACCCACATAATCTGTAAGACCCCAACTTTTATAAATAAAAATGAATTTTCTATAAATATTATTTTTAAATATTATGGAATAAATTTGATATAATGTTATAGTTGTGGGTAATATTTATAAATTTTGCAAAGTAAGCAAGTTGTTATAAAATATTCGTTTGGTGGGGAATATTCTTTTTTCTTTGGGGAATATTAAATGACGGCTCAATCATTAGTGGACCCCATTAACGAAAGTGTTGTCGTAGTTAGAAAGCGACAAAATTATCTTTCTATAAAAATAACGGCAGAGGTGTTACCGTTAAAAAGCATTGAACTACCCAAAGTAGTAAAAAAATACGATGTCTGCGTAGATGTATAGTAGCACACGGTATTGATTATTGATCTTTACGTGAGAAGTCACTTAGCTATACTCAATTATTGCTATGATAATCACGCATCATCATATCTCTTATATTATTGATTCAATTATTATCACAAAGATTATCATCGTATAATATGTTATATTATTAATTGAGACGACAAGTTATAAATGATTAATAATTGTTGAAAGATTAAAAATGTGTTGATTAAAAATAAAATGATTTGTGGTAATATTTATTCAATCTTTAATGTATATAAAGAGTCATTATGAGACGTTTGTGGTAAGTTTGATTATTTTATGGGGGCCCATATGTCATCATCTAAGAGTCTCTTCGTCAATAGTATTTACCTTAAATCAATAAGTAATTACCTTCGTCGATAGTAATTACCTTGTGAATAGTAATTACCTTCATCGATAGTAATTACCTTTAAAGCGCCGAACCACTTGTCGTTTCACATTCTGAGCGCCTAACCACTTGTCGTTTCACATTAAAGCGCCGAACCACTTGTCGTTTCACATTATAGGCGTCGAACCACTTTTCTTTTCACATCACGGTCGTCAAGCCACTTGCTTTTCACATGGCGGTGCTAGCTAGAAATCTTCTATAAATAGAGGCCTAATGCTTCATTATTTTTTCACGAATTCATTCAAGCTTTAGAGAGAGAAATATAGAGAGAATAAGAGAGAAAGAAGAAGAGTATTTTGTTACTACACTTCTGCGAAGATTCAATCTCCTACCAAATGTAAAAGGGTGTTATTCTTTTTATTCATGAAGAGAACTGTTGTTATTCCATTGCTTATTATTACATTGGAATAACTTTGTATCGTGTGTTTACCCTATACTTGGTGACATTCTTCTATTATTACATTGGAACATCCTGTTCATGTGTTTTTACAGGACCTAGTTAAAATCTTTATTATTATACATTGGAACATCACATGCATGTGTTTTACACCTGGGACTGTTCCGCTTTTTTATTATTATTCGTTGGAACATCCATGCTCATGCGCTTTTTCTTGGGACTGGGTTCCGTTATTTATTATTACATTGGAATAACTCCGCATTGTCATGCGCTTCATCGCATGCATGGTGATTTCTTTTGTTATTCCATTTTTTATTATTCCCGGTTGGTTAAAACTTTGACTTTATACTCCATGAAATTAGTAGAATATCCTTGATATTTGCGTTTCATCCAAAGATATCTTTTCATGAAAATATTCTTCCGATCATTCTTGAATTTTTTACTCTACAAAACGAAGATCGTATGTTGATAATTTGGACGTTAATAATTCTGGATAAAATAATTCTTGAACTTGTTTTATTGAATTCTTATATCATTGTCATCATCCTCATGTTTATATTATGTTGAAAGTCATACGTATGCTTTTGTAGTGCGTAGATGGACTTGGTATGATTATGACCAGAGACTATTTGGTGTAATCATGTAGTAATGTTACAAATGATATGATAAAAATCCTCGATGGTAGTAGTAGTGCATTGATGGATGATTGTTGGCATGATCATGACCATTAATGAATACACACTATATTCTGGCAGTAGTGCATGAATAATTGTGGTCGTGATACTAAAGAATATCCTCGGGTCAGTAGTAGTGCGAGGGGTGATTCGATGATGTGGAATATTTATTAAAATTTGAGTCTCAAATTTATAATGATGATGAAAAACCTTTTAAATCATAAAAGATAGTAGATTTTATTTTCTACTTGACTCTTTTAATGGATTCTTTGGTTTCATTTTGTAGTTAAACTTGATGTTCATTATATTTTATCGATTAACATTGTTGTAGACTAATGATAATTTATTCTCGCATTATCTTAGTCATAATATTTCTTCTTGAGCTAGTTGAGCTCACCCTTTCTTTCACCTTTATTCTCTCTTGAAATGAGAATATAAATTTGGGACGAGTCGGGAAGCGGAGTAATGGCCCAGAGGATAGCATTAGTAGTCCTCATTATTACGTGAAATAGTGTGATAATAATTGTAATGAGGACTCCTTTTGAGTTTGTATAATATCTAGTAGACAATATTTGTATTCAAACTCACGATTTTATGTCGTATTGCATACCTACGATTATATTAGTAAGTTGTATTTAAATTACATACCATGTATCGACTACCCAAGATGGGTGATGTATACCTATTTTGGGGGCGTCACATGGGTTGGTATCGAGTTTAGGGATATGATCCACAGCTAAGATGTGAGAATAGTACTAGGAGGGAGAGCAGGGAATACCTTCGCTAGTATGACCTACCTAAGTTTATGTCTTTATTTTATTGGTTGGTCGAGAATATAGGGATAATTTGTTACATGTCAATTAACCTTTTATTTTGTGGCGATGTCTGAAAATGACATCCGAGAATGTTGAGAATAAGAATGGAGTGCAGCGATCGTTGATTCACCACATATCAATAATCGAGGATAATGTGCATCAGAAGGCGACAATCCTCACGTGCAAACAACAACACCGACCAAATGATGAATGATCAAATGTTCGGAGGCTTTATGCGATTTATGCAACAAAGAAAGTAGAGCGACTCTGTCCAAAAGCGTAGGTGGAAACACGGAAAACTCTCGGGCGATCCACCGCTAAACAATTCAAGGAGCTGGGACCACCGGAGTTTAAGGGAGAGCCAAAACCACTTGGCGGAAGCATGGATAAAGCAGATTACAAGATATTTGATGTCTTGGGATGCTCGAGGAGCAAAAGGTTCCCTTTGCCGCCTTTTATGTTGCTGGAGGAGAGGCGATTCATGGTGGGAATCGGTAAAAACGTACTCAACTTCTTTCAGATTAAAGATATCTTGGGAGAAGTTCCAGAGTCATTCAACGACAAATACTTTTCGAGAGTATTCGCCACATGAAGGAAGTGGAGTTTATCAAGTTGGAACAAAACAATATGACCGTGTCGCAATACGAGGCAAAATTTGCGGAGTTATCACGGTTTCGCCTCACTTGGTGGATAATGAAGAGAGAATGACGCGAATGTTTTTAAGAGGTTTGAAGTCGAGATACGCCAACATCTTATTTTCATAAAGCGAGTTTGTATTCGAGATGTTGTAAATAGGGCTCGATTAGTGGAGTAGCGATAATGAGTCAACGTGACTAAAAAGAAGCGGTAAGCAAAATTATAATACCAAATGAGAGTAGTCATCGAGCGGTGACAACAAGCGTGGAGGAATCAACAGGCGGATATGGTAACCGCCGGTGGTAATCGAGTACAAAACAATAAGAATGGACATTTCAAGAAAAGGAGATTCAACAATGATGGAAAGGCGTCGACCAAAGACCGTTGTTAAGGAAGGGAAAGACCACCATCATATGCTTCAAATGCGGAGGAGAGGGACACATCGATCAAAGCTGCGTCGTACGCCAGTCAAAGCATGTTATAATTGTGGAAGAGAAGGTCACTTAGCTCGATTTTTGTCGTTCTAGAAGACAAATTCAACTAGGATGGAGGCACCAAAGGTCAGTCCCGGAAAAGTCAAAACCTAGTAGTGCAAGGGAGGCGTTTGTTGTGACCTCCCAAAAAGCGAGGAACCGAATGAGGTCATCACGGGTAAGCTTATCATAAACTCTAATGAAGTCTATACTTTATTTGATCTGGGTTCTACCCATTCTTTTATTTCTCCTACTTGCGCTCATCGATTAAATTTGACTCAGGAGAAATTAGACTTTGACTTATCTGTGGAAACTCCGTTGGGAGAAACCTTCATTACATCCCACTGTTTATAAGTTTTGTTTGGTTCAAATCGGTACCCTCACATTTACCCGTCGATCTTATTTCATTAAAAATACTTGCATTTGAGCGTGATTCAGGATTGATTGGTTAACTACTTATCATGCAAAAATTGATTATTTTCGTAAGGTTGTTAGCTTTCATATTCTAATCAACCTATTATGCGAATTCAAACGACCAAACCATTAAAATCAATCACGGTCATCTCAAGCCATAAAGCTATTCGTTTATTGAAAAGCGGATGTCAAGCTTTCTTAGCTTCATATCATGATTTAAACAAAAATACGTCGATTTTGAATGATATTTCTATTGTTAATAAATTTCTGACGTATTCAGAAGAACTTCTGGCTACCCCAGGCGTGAAATTGAATTTTGTATCGACCTTGAACCCGCAGACAAAACCTATTTCCAAAGCTCCATATCAAATGGCTCTATTGAACTTGAGGAGTTAAAGACCCAACTGCAGGAATTGTTAGACATTGGCTTTATTCGCCCTAGTACTTCTCCTGGGGTGCTCCCTGCTCTATTCGTGAAGAAGAAAGATGGGAGTATGCGACTTTGTATTGATTATCGGGAGTTGAATCATGTCACCATCAAAAATAGGTATCCATTGCCATGTATTGATGACTGTTTGACCCGATTCGTAAGGAGCCAAATTCTTTTCAAAGATTGATCTTCGTTAGGATATCACCAATTGAAGATTAGAACCGTGACATTCCAAAGACGACTTTCGAGAACCCCAGATGCGGGCATTATGAATTCTAGTCGTGTCCTTTGGATTGACTAATGCTCCTACGCCTTCGTGGATAAGATGAACCGAGTATTGAGGAATATTTAGATCACTTTGTGGTCGTCTTTATTGATGACATCTTTATTTATTCCAAAAGCCGTGAAGATCATGAAAGCAACACTTGAGGTCGACACTCCAAAAGCTTCGTGAATATAAGCTTTATGCAAGTTGAAGAAATGTGAGTTACGGCTTGAAGAAGTAGCATTCCTTGGGCACGTGGTATCAAGTCATGGAATATCCATTGACCCAAAGAAAGATTGAAGCTATTCAAAGTCGGGAACAACTAAATCGATGACCAAAAAATCGTAGCTTTCTCGGTTTAATTGGTTATTATCGGAGATTCGTGGAAGGATTTTCTCGAATCGCTACTCCATCGACTCGGTGACTCGGAAAGATACAAAGTTCGGTTGGAGCGAAGAATGTGAGAGGAGTTTTCAAGAACTCAAGAGGAGACTTATTTCAAAGACTGTTCGACAATACCATCCGGCTCGGAGGGATTTGTCATCTACGGTGATGTTTGAGCAAAGGGTTGGGATGTGTTCTCATGCAACATGGAAAAGTTATAGTTTATGCCTCATGACGACAACTCAAAGAATATGAGAGGAATTATCCTACTCATGATCTAGAGTTAGCATTTATTATCTTTGCACTTAAAATTTGGAGGCATTACTTGTATGGGGAGAAAGTGGAGATCTTTACGGATCATAAAAGCCTCAAATATTTCTTAACTCAAAAGGAACTCAACATGCGACAACGACGTTGGCTTGAATCATTGAAAGATTATAATCATACCATCCAATACCATCCTGGAAAAGCGAACGTGGTAGCTAACGCATTGAGTAGAAGATCATATGCAAGTACGAGTGCGATATTGTCAACGCAAAGGTCCATTTTGTGTGATTTGCAAAGGATGGAGATAGAGTTAAAGACTCTCAGGGACGCGTGTGATGATAAGCGAGTATCTGAGTAGGCCGACTTTAATCGATAAAGTTAAAGTCGCACAGCTCACGCTACGGAGTCTGGAGGCGATCGTATGAGGAAGAAAGTGCAAGAAAGTCATAGGAAGCAAGAATCGATGAAGAAGGAATACTTGAGTCAACTCCGGACTTTGTGTTCTAACGACCACGATTTAAAGTATAATATCATGATGGAGGCGCACAACACACCATTTGCAATCCATCACAGGAGTACCAAATGTATCATAATATTCGTCATACATTTTGGTGGAGCAATATGAAGAGAGAGAGATATTTATTTATCTCAAGGTGTCTAACTTGTCAACGAAGTTAAAGCGGAGCATCAAGTACCAAAAGGTCCATTGCAACCACTTGAAATTCCGAGAATGGAAGTGGGAGCACATTACCATGGATTTCGTTCTTAGGTCTTCCTAAGGTTTCTCAAGGCGTTGAAGCGATTTGGGTCATTGTTGATAGATTGACCAAGTCTGCGCTCATTTCTTACCGACACGAGAAACTTATACACTTGAACGTCTTGCTCGTATATACATAAACGAGATGTAGAAGATCGCATGGTATGCGGTATCCATAGTTTCGATCGAGACCCAAGATTCACTTCACGATTTTGGGTTAGTTTGCAAAAAGCTACAAGCACAGACTTACGATTTAGCTCGGCATATCATCCTCGAGACGGACGGACAATCGGAGAGGACTATTCAAACTCTTGAAGATCTATTAAGACTCGTGTCCTTGATTTTGAGGAGTTGGGACAAGTTCTTACCATTGATGGAGTTTTCCTACAACAACAGATTATCAAGCAAGTATTGGCATGGCTCCATTCGAGCGTTGTATGGAAGAAAGTGTCGTTCTCGATATCTTTGGGATGAGGTGGGTGAAGCAACGTTGTTGGGACCGGAGTTGATGCGTATGACTACGGAAAAGATTCAAATGATCCGACAACGTATAAAACCTCACAAAATCGATAAAAGAGTTATGCCGATCTTCATCGAAAGGACGTGGAATTCGATATAGGAGATCGTGTGTTGTTAAGAGTTGCTTCCATGGAAAGGAGTTACAAGATTTGGAAAGAGAGGAAAACTTAATCCTCGATTCATCGGTCCATTTTAATCCTCGATCGAGTAGAAGCGTGGCTATAGACTCATTTCTACCGCCAAGTATGTCTCGTGTTCATAACGTTTTCACATATCCATGTTACGTAAATATGTGAAAGACCGAACCACATTATTGAGTTAGAGCCGGACGAAATAGCGAAGATTTGACGTATGAAGAGGTTCTGTTCAAATCTTGGATAAGAAGGAACATATTCTACGCTCGAGGTTATACCTCAAGTCAAAGTTTTGTGGAGGAACCACGATGTTGAGGAAATGACTTGGGAGTTAGAATCTGAAATGAAATCAAGGTATCCTTACCTCTTGACATACAGTCACGTACCCTAATTTCGAGGCGAAATTTCATAAGAAGGGAGGTTGTAAGACCCCAACTTTTATAAATAAAGATGAATTTTCTATAAATATTATTTTTGAATATTATGGAATAAATTTGATATAATGTTATAGTTGTAGGTAATATTTATAAATTTTGCAAAAGTAAGTTGAAGTTGTTATAAAATATTCGTTTGGTGGGGAATATTCTTTTTTTTGTCGGGTAATATTAGTAATGAAGGCTCAATCATTAGTGGACCCTAACGAAAGTGTTGTCGTAGTTAGAAAAGCGACAAAATTATCTTTCTATAAAAATAACTTGGCAGAGGTGTTCTGCAATTAAAGCTGTTGAACTACCCGGTAGTAAAAAAAGTACGATGTCTGGCGTAGTTGTATAGTAGCACACCGGTATTGATTATTGATGCTATGTGAGAAGTCACTTATTTATACTCAATTATTACTACTGATGAATTGTTGCATCATATCTCTTATATTATTGATTCAATTATTGTCACAAGATTATCATCGTATAATATGTTATATTATTAATTGAGACGACAAGTTATAAATGATTAATAATTGTTGAAAGATTAAAAATGTGTTGATTAAAAATAAAATGATTTGTGGTAATATTTATTCAATCCTTAATGTATATAAAGAGTGCATTATGAGACGTTTGTGGTAAGTTTGATTATTTTATGGGGGCCGTATATGTCATCATCTAAGAGTCTCTTCGTCGATAGTATTTACCTTAAATCGATAGTAATTACCTTCATCGATAGTAATTACCTTTGTGAATAGTAATTACAACCGTCAATAGTAATTACCTTTACCAAAGGCGTCGAACCACTTGTCGTTTCACATTATAAAAGCGCCGAACCACTTGTCGTTTCACATTACAAAGCGATCGAACCACTTGTCGTTTCACATTATAGGCGTCGAACCACTTTTCTTTTCACATCACCACCGAATACAAGCCACTTGCCTTTTCATACATGGCGAGTCTTAAGCTAGAAATCTTCTATAAATAGAGGCCTAATGCTTCATTATTTTTCACGAATTCATTCAAGCTTTGAGAGAGAAAGTATAGAGAAGAAAGAGAAAGAAGAAGAGTATTTTGTTACTACACCTTCTGCGATATTCAATCTCCTACCAAATGTAAGGGGTGTTATTCTTTCTTATTCATGAAGAGAAGGCATTGTTATTCCATTGCTTATTATTACATTGGAATAACTCAGATATCTGTGGTTTACCCTATACTTGGTGACATTCTTCTATTATTCATTGGAACATCCCATCGTGTGTTTTACACGGACTGGTTCCGTCTTCTTTATTATTATACGTTGGAACATCCACATCATGTGTTTTACAGGACTGGTTAAAATCTTTATTATTATTACGTTGGAACATCACATGCATGCGTTTTACATGGGACTGGTTCCGTTATTTATTATTCTATTGGAATAACTTTTTTGTGCTTTCTATCGCATGCGTGGTGATTTCTTTTGTTATTCCATTTTTTATTATACCCGGTTGGTTAAAACTTTGACTTCTATACTCCATGAAATTAGTAGAATATCCTTGATATTTGCGTTTCATCCAAAGATATCTTTTCATGGAAATATTCTTCCGATCATTCTTGAATTTTACTCTACAAAACGAAGATCGTGTTGATAATTTGGACGTTAATAATTCCCGGATAAAATAATTCTTGAACTTGTTTTATTGAATTCTTATATCATTGTCATCATCCTCGTGTTTATATTATGTTGAAAGTCATCCGTGGCACGTAGTGCATAGATGGACTTGGTATGATTATGACCGAGAGAGACTATTCGATTGTAATCATTCCGTAATGTTACAAATGATATGATAAAAATCCTCGATGGTCGTAGTAGTACATTGATGAGACGGTTGTTGGCATGATCATGACCATTAATGAATACACAACTATTCTTGGCCGTAAGTCGTGAATAATTGTGGTCGTGATCTTAAAGAATATCTTTGGCCGTAGTAGTCTAGGGGTGATTGATGATGTGGAATATTTATTAAAGTCGAGTCTCATTTATAACAAATGATGAAAAACCTTTTAAATCATAAAAGATAGTAGATTTTATTTTCTACTTGACTCTTTTAATGGATTCTTTGGATTCATTGTAGTTAAACTTGATGTTCATTATATTTTATCGGTTTAACAACATTTGTGAGGCTAATGATAATTTATTCTGCATTATCTTAGTCATAATATTTCTTCTTGAGCTAGTTGAGCTCACCCTTTCTTTCACTTTTTCTTCTTGAAATGAGAATATAAATTTGGGACGAGTGGGGAGCGAGAGTAATGGCCCTGGAGGATAGCATTAGTAGTCCTCACTATTACGTGAAATAGTGTGATAATAATTGTAATGAGGACTCCTTTTGAGTTTGTATAATATCTAGTAGACAATATTTGTATTAAAACTCACAGTTTATGTCGTATTGTACACGACAGTTATATTAGTAAGTTGTATTTAAATTCTGTACCATGTATCTGACTACCCAAGATGGGTGATGTATACCTATTTTTGGGGGCGTCACATTATCCATATTAAAAATGGTTAATATGGTTTTAGTTCTCAAATGGTTGGTAAACCATATTTTGAAAACCAAAACCAACCCATAACCATATTTTGCCAGGTCTACACAGTTAAAAAAACTGTTAAATCCATTGATTTTAAACGGTTTGCCACGTCGAATTTCATATAAGAGAGAGAAAGCTGACATGGCAAAAGAGAAAAAGTTGACATAGCAAGAGAGACAAAGATAACATTGTAATGTGGCCACTCTTGAGTGGAAATGATTTTTTTTTTAAAAAAATAATAAAATAAAATCAGAAAAGTTATCAAAAATGGATAAAATAAAAATTACTTATTTTTGTGATTAAAAGTAAAAAAAAGATATTTAGTTATTTTTGTATTTAATAACAAGTGCTTATAACAAATATAATTAAGGAAATTATAAAATTAAAAATATGCTAAAATTAAAAATAATAATAATAATAAATTTTTATTGACTTTATATACATACATATTTATATATATTAGACAAAGAACTATATTATAGAAAATAAATATTATGATATATTAATAATCTATTAATATATTATACTTAAAATAAAATAAACAAACTCATCTTCAATCCTCATCTTCTTCTTCCAATACCACCGCGCGCTACCGCCTCCACCGTTGTTACCATGTCGCCAAGAAATACCAGAACATAAACATGAACGAGCACTGTAATTTGCCAATGTCTCGAATTCTTCGCCAGTTATTCGATTTACTTGTGAGCACTTCAAATTTGATAGGAGAGTCGACACAGACAAGCCCATGATTCTCATCCTTAAATCTATAAGCAACAACTCTTACCAACTTGTAATCATCAATAAAAGAATTATATCACATACCATAAAAGACACCCCATGAAAGATATTACTCGGTTTTAGTAATATCTTGAATTCACTAATGAAAGGATTCCACAACGCCAATCGACCAACTCACCAAAACTTATAATTTTAGCACAACCAAATCACCAGAACTTGACCATAAAAAAAAAAACAATTAACATAAATGAGATCAATTAATTGAAATGGTGACAACAAAACCAAAAACACCAACCAGGTCAGTTGAAATCTAATGAATAAACATCAAGGCCCGAAACAAGCTGAAATTGAAAAAGCACATCTTCCACGGTCGAAATCCCTACACATATCATCCAGATCCAAAAGCCCAAAACCATGAGCTCCAAAATAGAACCTCCCCATCAGATCATGATTTGCAGATCCTGCACACACAAAGGACTGCACTCCTCTACTAATCACACAAGAAAGACCACAATCAATAAACACTCGAACTTGGAATGCCATTGATCAGAAAAGAGGAATTTCGACATGGTTCTCTGTTGAAGTTGACGAAAAGACTAAAACAAGACCCAAGCAAGTTGAATGTGGTGGGAGGATAAGGAAGAAATGGTGGGCCAAAGAAGAGGAAGAAGAGAGGTATGGAGATCGGAGAGTCAAATGATGTAAGGGGAGACGATGACGAAAGAAGGCATAGCGCCACCACAGTCTAGAACCAAAACATCCATCTCGTCTTAGCGAAACCCAAACCGAGCTTAGAACCTTCAAGATCAAATCCGAGGAAAAAGATGAAGAAAAAAATTATTATTCATGGATTTGGATGGGAAGATTTGTTTTTATGGGTTTGGGCGGGTAAATTTGTTTTTATGGGTGGACTATAGATGGCATGTAAAATAAAACATTTCAGCTATGATAAAATGTGCATGTGGCACTGCCATGTCAAGTTTCCGTCCAAAAATTTAACCCCGCCGACAGAAATTCAAATTTTTGTTAGCAAAGTAAAGTATAGTGAGTTGACCGTAAGAAAAAACGGTTGAGTGACTCACTTGTAAATTGACATAAAGTACAGTGACCAAAAAAGCATTTAACCCTAATAATTTGCAAATCACCAAAATCTGGCTCTTCCTTTCCCCACATTTAGCTATAGAAAATGGAGTACTAGTATTACAAAATTCATAAAATTCTTCAAACAAGAAGTGAAAGAACACCAACCCCTATGTATGTACACATTTGATAGCATTGCAAAAATCTAAGCTTTTGGACCAGAAAAAATGTAGTGTTGACAACCGCGGAAACTGCAATTGATTAGGAAGAGCCATATACCGTATGTCCTACTAAAAAGATGCGCAGAGCTACAACAATGAGCTGCATTGAACCTTCTGTGTCTCCAACACAGTTCTTGTTGCCTCTTTGACTGCTTGTCCACTAACATAATGCTTTCTACACACGGGCATGTACACATCAGCACCAGCAATAAGTTCTGTTTTTGTCTCCTCCGTCTTCCTTAACGTAAAGAAAGCCCGTTTACCACAGAGCCCACATCGAGCAGATAACTTAGTGACAGAGTCGGCAATGGGAATTATATCAAGCACAGAACCAAAGCTCCTTCTGCCAAACATGTCAAATTCACCATCAAATCACAGAACACTGACACATAAAATAGTTCTAGTTTATAATAAAGGAATGATACTGTAAAATATACGCTATATATAACAACGGAGACCATATATTCGATAACAAGTAAGAGGGTTTATCTAGTTCCCCAAAAATTAAAAATATATATCGATACTACGTGGAGATAGAATGCAATTCTATCTCATATTCTTACCTCAAATAGTCACCATCTAAGCCAGCAACTATTACAGTTTTGCCATCATAATCAGCAACTTCGCTGCAGAATTCATAAAGGTCTCCAAAAAACTGAGCTTCATCAATACCAATCACCTCTAGCTGTCACCAAACCAGAGTCAAAAGTAAACATCACTGAACACATATAATTGTGCACATGAAGCTTAATGTAAGACTGTCAAAAATTAATCTATAAATATTCAACCATTCGAATCTCAAGCTATTCTTTTATCAGAAAACCTACTAATGACATGCAGGTGCAAAACTACTTGTTTCTCTCTTGCTTGTATGAATGTAATTATAAAAACAAATTTCATATGCATAAAAGTACCACTACTCATACTTGGTTTAAATTTTTACACTTCATTACCTTATCATAAGCATCTGGACCAATCCTTTGTTTGAATGAAGAAAGATCAGCCAATGGCCAACATGGAAATTTATCCCCATCATGCGTCACTATAGACTCCACTCCATATCTTGTATCTTTGTTTGATTTTATTACTGCTGTATTTCTGCACAAGGCCAAAACAAGTTACTATAAGACAATATACAATTTTTTCCTTGTTTACGCAGTGCTCAAGATAATGCTTCCTAAATCATGAACAAGTTTATAATGACTTCCTAAATTCAAAGTAATAAAAATTAGAAACAAACACCAAGAACAGGCATCACCATATCTAAGGGGCTATACCTAAAAGCCAAATAAAACCACATGTCAAGTATTAAACTTCATATGCCATCCCAGACATAAAAAACAAGTGTACACCCATTTGGACCTCAATCATGCTATATAATCAGGTTCCTTTTTCACTCCCAATTCCTTCATCGCACTACTAATCTCAGAAACATTGTCCCATAAACCAAAAGTTGCATAATATACACACACACACACACACACAACACTATCTGCTTATAGATATGTATATTTTGAAATCCTTCATTTTTCAACATTGAACCCCAAAACTTATGCAAAGAGCATACTTTTCTTTTACCCATCACACAACATTTGATGAAAAAATCAGTATATATATCCAATTTCAATCACAATTAAGAAATTCCAAGAAGTAGCCCTTCTAATCTTCCAAAAAATTTATCCAAAAACTAGACTCCTGCTTGTTTATAGCTAATAAAAAAAAACTTTTGCTTTGAATTTTACCATTTTAATTTAAATTGCATAGGCTTATATTGAACCTCAAAACAGTGTTCAAGGCATAGGATTACCATTTTAATTTAAACAGCATAGGATTACAAGACTCCTTGTTCTTAACTAATCAAACAAACTTTTGCTTCGAATTTTACCATCTTAATTTAAACATGATATGATTACATTGAACCCCAAAAATATGGATTTTTGAAGCTCGAAACAGCTTCCAAGGCAGGGAAAAAACAAATTTTATTAAGCATATCGTTACATCTGATATGAATATAAAATGTATACAGACAAAACAATTTCAGCCATAAGAGTAGAGAGTCCAAACCTGCCATTGATGCTTTCAGACCGAACCCGACGAAGAAGAGTGGTGGTTTTCCCGGCGAACATGGGGCCCACGATCACATGAATCTCCCCAGAAGGAATCTGAGAAACCTCGGTATGCAAATTAAGAGCTCGATTAGGGTTTGAATTAAGAGAAGACATCGTTATGGTGGGTTTTACTTGGGAAAAATTAATGCTTTTCTGGGGAAGCGCGAAATTGCAATGATTGAATATGGAAGGGATTGAAAACAAAGGAAAAGACAATGTAGGTTTCGAAAATTTTGGGGAAAAGGAGGAGATAGATGGGGAGATGAGTGGTTTCATTCTTGAAATTGTACTAAATTTCATGTATGTGGTATTTGGTTATTGTTTTAAGGGTTCAGAGTAGGAAGAAAGAGGTAACTATATCATGGTTTTGGAGGATTGGAGTGGAGGAAAATTATACATACATGGGTCTGTATATGGGTTTGAAGTTTGTGTGAGAAAGGCTGGCTGGCTGGCTGGCTGGCTGGCTGGCTGCTTTAGGGGTTTAGCCGTTTAAGCTTGGAGGGAAAGCTAACACACAGTCACAGAGAGAGAGAGTAGGGGCTTATCTAGCTCGAGTATGTCTTATGTTTCAAATATGCCCCCAAACAAATGTGATTTTTTTTACAAAACCTTCTTAAGATTTTTTATTTTCATATTAAATTATGTAAGATTTATAGAGTTAATAAATTTTGAAGGGCTTAATATGCTTATTGAATTAATAATCTTAATTGCTTTTTTTAGAATTTATATATTTATTACGGTTAACATATTTATTGAATAGAAAATTTTAATGTTAGTATCTAAAATATTTATTTAAGAAAATCTTATATCTCTATACTATTATTGCTAAAATTTGTTTAAACTAAAAAAATTTGACTTTGAATGATCACAAAAAAAAAAATTGAACGAAATAAAGTCGCTTTTTAATATATACTTTAAAACAATTTTCTTGAAATAAAATATTTAACCTCAAATTTATGTCACCAAACACACCGTATTATTATTAATCCATGTTTAAATAAATTAAACAAAAACTACTTGCCTCTCATATGACCTAATCAACCATTTTTTTTTCAACTTCTTCATCCATTTTCCAAGTGGCCGACCATTAACCACACTAATCATAAAATAAGTTTCAATCTCTCTCCAAATAATTTATATGGTGAAGGGAAAAAATTGAAATCCTCTAATTTAAAATGGCCTAATTGATATTTTCATTATATTAAATCAAAGGGCAATGGCTTATTTTTTGTTGGTATTTATTGGAGGACTTTGGAAAAAGTCACAATGTCAATGATTTGCTTTTAAATAAAAGTTTGTTTGTTGAATACTTTTTTATTCCTTCCACCAAAAATAGAACTTGCTTGTTGCATATCAATTTAAGTTACATTTAAAATTTGAGTAATTAAATAGAGTGTTTTATATTTATATTTTGATCTTTATTAGGGGTAAAAATATAAATAGGTAAAATTCTAAACAATTTTCCTATAGGCAAGCCACTAATGGGTAAAAAAATCCAAAAAAAAAGGTCTAAAAAAAACGATAGATGGTAGTGTAATTTTAGAACTGCAATATTTAATTTTTAAACTATTTATCATGTTTATAAAACTCGATATCTTATAAAACTAACAAAATTTTATTATCACCTACAAAATTATTAATCTTACCTTCCGCTTTGTCAAATACTCTTTTCGATGTCAAAGACTTACCCAAATTGTAAAATTCTTGAAGTAAAAGTATAATACTAATTAAGGAACTTTAATATTTTTATAAGAGAAGAAAATTGTGTTAAATGGAGTTTGTTTATCAGTAATTTATTCAATATGAAATGAAAATTGGTTAAAATATTTGAATTGTTATGGATAGGAGTGGTATACATAAAGTGAACTTAATGATAAGTTCACTTCATACTTAATATAGTGTTGACACGCAGACGAAATTCAATATAATACTGACACGCAGCCTGTGTGTCAGACAAAAGTAAATTTACCACGAAATTCATTTTATACTAACTGAATCCGGATCCGTTATGGATGAATTTGTTTGTCACAAGTACAAAAAGTTGTTTGGGATATGAATTTAAATCTTGTTGGAGTATTAAATTTTGGATATCACAAAGCATATTTTTCTCAATTCTTTTATATTTACAAAATCATGCATTAATATATAACATAAAAATCTCCAATTCCAGTTGTCATGGAAAATAGGCCAATGACATCATGCATGGGCATCATATGTAATATATGTATTGTGTATGTATAAATCTACCTGTTTTGTGCAATAGATGAGTGGGCACACAAGCAATACCTTCTGTCCTTCACACAACTCCCACTTTATTTCAAATTTTATATACAAAAGTAATTAAAAAAGAGTTGTTTTTACTATAAATAAACACTCTTATTTATTCATATATTATTAACTATTCTATATTTGCATTTATACCCATCAAGTTATAAGCATTTAGTTAATACACCTAAGAAGAGTCCACTTCTTACACTTGAACATATGGTGACAGGTTGTTTCATCCCTTGCCTCCACATGAAGCAAGTAGATTGTGGATATGTGAACAGAAGATTTAGCATCACATTTTTTATTTATTCTCAATTAAATTTGTTTGTCGTATATAACTTATTTTGTAAATAAAGTTTATTTTAGGCTTAATATATATAAACCTCATTCATCTTCAAGTAAATATTGTAATTTATCAGTAAAGAAATAAAGAGGACAATATTTAGAATTGTTATTCTAAGTTTCAAATGAGTAAATTCATTACTCTATAACATTTATTCACATCATAATTATGTCACCAAACCTTTATTAAATTAATTTAATATTTTTTTATTCACAACAAAAATAAATAAATATCATGACATCTATTAAGAGCAAGTAATTACTAAATCAACTTTATTTAAAACTTAAATAAATGTGAGCCTAATAATATACATATGTGAAAACATTTTGTGAGTGAAAGGTACTAAACATAGTATACAAAAGTTTGGGGGAGTATACACAAATTAAAACATATCTGCAAAATATTACCGTACCAAAATGGAAAACAAACCAATCTTTTTTATTCAATTAAAAATAAAAATAAACTGGAAAGTCACCATCTTCCATCGTCTCCGCTTCACATTTCTTACACGAGAGGATAGCCAAAGAGCTCTCTCTCTCTCTCTCTCTCTCTCTCTCTCTCTCTCTCGTATCTATATATACCCATATCCGCTATTTCCCATTTCAGATGTAAATTCACCTCCTCACACTAATATTTCCTTTTGGTTTCTCCCTTTATTTGTTAAAAAAAGATTCATTTTTTCTTTGCCAATTGAATCAAAGAGTGAATTGGAAGAACAAAACAAAGAGAGAGGAAAAGAGGGTGCCTCTCGCCCTCTGTTCTTCTTATGAATCCTTTCAGATCTTAGATTCTATCCATCTATCATCTGGGTCTTCTTCAATTGGTAAATTATAGCTAAAAATTTCAGGGTATTGATTTTTTAGCCAATTATAAGTAAAAGTAAAAGTTTTTATTGTTTTTTTAGGATTTTTTGATTGTGGGTTGATCGATTATTGATCCATAGAAGATCCATGCTTGCTGATTGAATCCAGGAATACCCATTTGATATCTTGTTATAAGATTCAACAAGTTTCTGGTAATATTCTTTGATAAAGGATGGTTCTTTTTACTTAATCTACATTCAGAAATCTTTTATCTAAAGCTTTTTGTTGATGAACGAATATATCAAATGATAACATACGTGTGAATCGGATTATGTATTGATTTGTTTTCATCCAATTATGTGTTTACAAGTAGATCTGCAATATAATATTTCTTGTTGTGTAAATTGGTATGTAGATAAAAGGTTTCCGATTCAAGTTGAGATTTTTTTTGTATATGAAGTTGTTTTAAATGTAAATAGTGCAAAACTGAGTGATTGTATGGCTGAATATGACTTCGCAGAATGGAAATGGAGCCTGGAAAGCTGTTCATTGGTGGAATTTCTTGGGACACCAATGAAGACCGTCTAAAAGAGTATTTTCAAACCTTTGGTGAAGTAGTGGAAGCTGTAATAATGAAGGATCGAACAACAGGCCGTGCTCGTGGATTTGGTTTTGTTGTTTTTGCTGATCCTTTAGTTGCAGAAAGAGTTGTCAAAGAAAAGCACATGATAGATGGCAGAACTGTAAGCTGCACATTCAACATTTATATTAATTTAATAGTTTCATATACTATAGTAATATGCTTTGGCTTATTATGTAGAGCACATAAATCTATGTTATCAGATTGTATCTCGATAATTTGGATAATTAACTGGTCGTAAAATCACATCATCTCCAGTTTCATTTGAGGCTCATATGTAGTAGATTATTATGAGATAAAAATTGATAAGCTAAATCTTATAGTTGAGAAACTACAGCTTAAAAAAAATGCACAATGTATCTTCAGAAAGAAAGCAAATGACAATGTTTTAAGAGACAATATTCACCTGGGACGTTGCTTTTCAGGCAACAAACACTATTAGTGAAGTGAATAGGATTTACTCTAGAAAGATATGTGACAAATGGGATGTTGTTGAGTGGTAATATTTTTGCCATTTAGATCAGGTAAATCAATTGGTCAAGAATCTAAAGAATCAGTGAAAGGACACATGTTGGATAGTTCTGCAGGATAATATGAACATTCTCACAATTATTTGGCTTTTGAAAAATTAAGTGATAGGTGCACAAGACTCTTAAACTGCCTAGCTCGAAGAGGGTATCCAATCTAGCATTCGTAGTTTGTTTCAATTTTTCATACCTTAATTTTTAGGTTGCAGTATTACATAATGTGCATATTAACCCTTGTCATGATTTGCTCATTCACGCTCTTAGGGAACCTCTGTTTGTAATGTCATATAAGATAGAGGTCAGAGGAATCTCTGATGAGTTGTCTTCTTCTTACCCCATGACTTCTACACTAATATCCATCCTAATCCCATGATTTTAGGTAATTAAATTCGATATATTTCATAAGGAAAAAATAAAAGTAGATAAGACCAGGGTATTGTTGAATTTGATACTTGTATTCGGTTTGATTCCCTCATTTGCATTTGATCTAAAGTGCCAATTTGAATCTATTGCAATTATGTTGGAGCTGAAGTTCTGAAATACCATTCTCCTCTGTGTACTATCAATGTGTAATTTGACTGAGTTTTTGTTTCTATTTTCTCCTTAGGTGGAAGCAAAAAAGGCTGTCCCTAGGGATGATCAACAAACTCCAAACAGGAACAATGGCAGTGTTCAGGGTTCGCCAGGCCCTGCCCGAACTAAGAAAATATTTGTAGGAGGTTTGGCATCCACAGTCACAGAGAGCGACTTCAAGAATTATTTTGATCAATTTGGGGCAATCACAGATGTTGTGGTTATGTATGACCACAACACCCAAAGGCCTAGAGGTTTTGGATTCATCACATTTGATTCAGAGGAAGCAGTAGATAGGGTGCTGCTCAGAACTTTTCATGAACTCAATGGTAAAATGGTTGAGGTCAAGCGGGCTGTTCCCAAGGAGTTATCCCTGGGGCCAATTAGGAGTCAACTAGGTGGGCATAACTATGGGCTGAGCAGAGTTAGTAGTTTACTTAATGCCTACACGCAGGTGTATAATCCAAGCTCAGTTGGAGGCTATGGAGTAAGACTGGATGGCAGATTTAGTCCAGCTACTGTTGGTCGGAGTGGATATCCTCCATTCAGTCCATCTGGTTATGGTATGGGACCAAACTTTGAGCCAGGTTTGGTACCAAATTTTGAGGGTGCTGGGAATCTTATTTCTAATCTCAGCTATGGTCGTGGCTTGAATCCTTACCAAAATGGTAGTCCAAACAGGTATGGTAGTCCAGTTGGGTATGGCATAGGTAGTGGTGGAAATGCTTCTGTTTTAAGTTCAGCTTCTTGGAACACATGGGGGATGGTGGTCTTAGTTATGCTAAAAGTTCTACAAACTCTGGTGACTTTATGGGCCCTGGAAGTGGGAATACTGGATTGGCAGGTGCATTTGGTAGTATTGGAGCAATTTGGGGTTCATCTCCAATTTCAGGTCAAGACGGAGGAACAGGTTCTGCTTTCAACATTGGAAACATTAGTTATGGCAGTGCTGAAAGCAGCTTTGACTTGGGTGGGGGAGGTTATGCAAGGAACACTATAAGCAACGTTGCTCCAACTTCATCATATACTGCGTCAAACAGTGGTCATGATGGGACCTTTGGGAACTTCTATGGGGGTGGTTCAGTTTACGGGGACCCTACTTGGCGGTCATCCTCTCCGGAGCTCGAGGGACCTGGCTCTTTTGGTTATGGACTCAGGAATGCAGTTTCAGATGTTACACCTAGAAACACTGTTGGTTATGTTGGAGGTTATACTGTTACAAATAGATCGAATAGAGGTAGATGCCCTTTTCTGCTTTTGCTTCTTCCATACTATTTTAACTTCTAGAATTTTAAATTTTAATCTTCTTTGTGTTATGTTATAGAAACACTTAACATAAACATAATAATGGAAGTTTAAACTTTTCATCAACTGTTAAATCCACAAAACAAAACACATAGACTAAACATCCCTTCTTAAATGTTCTACGTAAACTTAGCAACAGTGATAGCAACTTGCACACAAGTGTCACTCTTATTCACATCATATATGCCAATAATTTTGTAATATAATTTAGTATCAGGGATGCTTCCAGCAAGCAAACTATTTATGGACATTTAAAGGCCACCTTCCTCAAGGTGAGTGCCAAAGTAAACCTCAAGTGGGTTTTCGAACTCTATCATCAACAACCATGATGTATCTGTCCTATAGATATATTGGGGATTGTATATGACACGTGCACCTTTCTTAAGCTTTTATTTTACGGTAAGCAATGCCCCTAGTGTTTTTTTTCTGTGTGCACTTCTATCTTTAATTTCCAGTTTGACAACGATTTTTATGAAACTCATCATAGCGTTACAAACTAGAAAAGTAAAGAAATTGAAAATTAGTAACGGTACCATTTGATATTTTTACACGTGTTAAGGTTTGCCAATGACACACTTGGACATACTTTTTGTTTTCTTTCTGGTTTTAACATTATGATTGAGAAAAAGGAAAGAAGTAGTAGCTGCGTCTTTGACAAACCTTAATATGCATAAATTTTAGTCAAACAACACCCTCATTTGGGATGGAGGAGAAGATGGTTCAAGGCAATTGCACTATTATAATACCAAGATAAATTTCTGTGTCTATACTTTGTTAGGACTGCAAAGTTAAGCCTTCTGACCAAAAAATCATACTCCCTGTTCTAACATCTGATAAAAAGTTTTCAGACGGACTCATTTATGTGTATTCATTGCGTTTCCAATCGTGATGCATATTGCTAATAGACGCCCAAACTTCTGGGCTTTTTTTTTAAGGCAAAGTCATGTTTTCACTTATTTTTCCTGGTGTTATGTGCATACACTGGAACAGAAAAATTGATATATCAAGTTGGTGCAATTAATAATTTCTAGGTATTCACGCAGATGGTTTTTTCTCAATGTATTAATCAGGATTTTGTCTACACTCTTTTTTTCTTAGTCCTCGATGCCATTAGACTGCATAAGTGGGGGGTTTTATACCAGATAATGACCCTTTCTGTACATCTTAGTTTTGTATGTGATTATTCTGTTTGACATCAATCAATTAGCCTAACTTGACAGTTTTTATAAAGAATCACTGTATTCATAGTTCTCTCATTAGTGATTGATCAGTGAAGAAGGGCTTCGTTTCTTAGTTCGGTTGTTACAAGTCCTTCCCATGTGATTTTCTTCGAGTTTCCGTTCACTTTGATTCATGTGAAACAGATTAATTATGTTGGTATAATTCTATATTGTAGTACTTATTTTCTATTGCTTATTGTTTGATTCAGGAATTGCTACCTAGGAAGATTATTACATGAATGGCACAAGGTTACGTAGGTGAAAATATCAGGTGAACCAAAATGGAAGACTGTGAATTACTCATACTCGCTTGGAGATATTTCAGTTTAGAAGTACATTTGATTAGAGGTAATTGGAGGACCTGTTTATATAGCTCGTCAGAGGGAGCATTTACGGGGAATTCTGATATCTGTTTAAGGCTTAAGTTTGAGTTTTTCAATATAGATTTTCTTTATGGGATTTGGTTGAGATGTAAAATTGGATTGCGGGATATACTCAAGAACACGTATGCATGCATGCATCTCTGGTGACATGACAATACATAAAACAAAAGGAGTACTTTTTTTTTCTTCCCCTTTATTTAGTTTTTCCTCTTTGGCTGTAATACGCAGCAAAGTTGCTGGTTCTTCTCAGGCATGTTGTTCCCCTTCCTGGGTTTTGTTATTTGATAGATTGTAAGAAATGTTTGGTTGATTTACTTGTGTGAAAGCTGTTGGGGATGCTCAGCTAAACCCCAAAGAATAATTTACAAGATACTTATATTTCTTTTCCATGAAAAATGTATGTCCTTCTGGTTCTTTCTCTCCCCAAACTACTCTTTTACCTTGGTGTGAACATGGAAGCTATAGGAAACTAAGCAAAGAATGAAACTTCTGCTTGAATCTCACCTTTTGAATAGTATATTGAATGTTTATTTGAGTTATCTACTTCATGCATGGATGTATTTAGTTATTCCACTCAGACCGACACATAAATACACTTGTTAATAGAAGCACCAAAATGAACAAGGTTTTGGTGAGCTTGACAGTGTCGAAACATCTCCCTATCTCAATAGAAGATTCCACCCAATAGCAGGGTGTAGGCCTTTATGGGTGGTCCCTCTCCTTATGGGCATCCACCAAATCAAGCAGTGATGGTGTTACTTGTCTGACCCACTTATGCTTATTTGTCTATAGGCAGAATCTCACAAGTGTGGTCACTTTTGAAGCTTATCCAAGTATGGAATAATATTGGGTGGTCCAACCTTTCTTCTTAATAGGAACTGGTTGGTGTGGATAGATTCTTAAATGAGAGTCATTAGTCCAGGCATCCTGTTTTAGTTGATTTTTTTTGGAACTAATAACTGCATTTCATATTTAATTGTGGAATTATATTCGTTTCATTGTATTTGATTACTCTCTACTTTTGTGTTTTTTAATCTCTATTCTCCTCTTTTTTTCCCTTCTATTTTTTTTTTGGTAATTAATATTTTCATGAAAGAATTTGAGTTTTGATTCTCTCTTTACTCATGAATAGTAAGTAGAATTTACCCACTCACGTATGAAAAGAGGATGATTTGTGAAACTATTAAATTTGTAAAAATATCAATTCTCTTACATCTCAATTAGACTAAATTGCAAATTAAGATATATTCATGTATTTTTTGAGTTCATTTTATGTCAAAACTTCTTATTCAAATTTAAAAATATCTGGTTATTTTCTAGTAGATTCTGAAATATGGCTATAATAATTAATGAAATCAAAAAAAAGAAAGGCAACCCAAAATATTTATGAGATTTAGGAAAAATAAAAATAGAAAATAAATTTGAATTTGAAATGCTGTCCAAACATGGTATGA